>JAODLD010000042.1:10047455-10059869 GCA_026781065.1 Mormyrops boulengeri | reverse complement strand
GAACGGGGCCCCAACTGTTTAAACCCCCCCCCCCCCCCCCCATTGGTCTTCTATACTAAAGTACAACAGCAGACTGTGTCCATGTTATGCTGTTTATGGTTTAATGGCTGTAGCTTTCAGTCTGGGTGGGTAGCAGTGGTCTGGATTTCGTTTGCCTGCTGATAGGTCGCACTCAACATTGGCTTAATCATTAATGAGAAGTCAGTTACAAATTCAAAAGATAGGCAGTTAGTCGTGCCTTTGGCGTAGTTTGTGAGAATCTGCTTGTTTGAGGATGGTTATTACTGCATGGTGATAGTACTGTTTGTAAATGGAATATGGATTTGAGAATTTTAGCATGGATTAGATAAGTATTGATCGTAGTATGATGGACAACCACTTGCATGATTCAGCCCACTTTGAGTTTTTGGCAACATATTTAAGATATTAGCAAAAGAGCCTGGCTGGAAGTGCTTTTAAGGGCAGTAGTTTCTGCTGGATGGGGGGTTGGTCATGGAGGTGGTATGACGGTTTGTAATATGATTCCTACTTTCGCTCTTTTCTTAACGGTATTCTATAACTGACTTTGGCCTTCATGACAAAACTTACTGCATACTCGGTCACACCCCCAGCTCCACAACAAGCCCCATGATTGGTTGGTTATCTCGGAAGTGAGTCAACTTCCTTGTCTTAAGTCATGCTCTTATTGGCTGCCTCAGCCTGCCTTTGTGTCGATGCCTTCCGCTTGCTCCCGGGCATGCTCGGACACAAACACACATTCGCATACACACAAGCGCGCGCATGCACAAACACAGACGTAAACCCTGCGGTGAAAGACCATATATATCTTTCAGCTTTAACTCAAGTAGGACCGGAGTCTGTTTATCCTTTTCATGGCAACTTAATGGTAGAATATTTGGAAAAGCTGCAAGTATTGCCAGAGTTTGGGAGGAAGAAGTAAAGAGAAACCTTTTTTTGTTTTGTTAGATGTAGACTGCTACGTTTTTTTTTTTTTTTCCCTTCCCTCTTTGTTTTGAAAAAGGCATCTTCCGGTTGTTTGGGCTTTTGTAGCTGGCCGCTGTCGGGTTGCAAGTAATAAGGTATGTGATCAGCCCGAATCGAGTGGGAGGGTGTGTTTGGTTTGCTTTCAGCACTGGGAAGCAACCTTTTAGCGCGGTCTGCTCCGTGACGGCGCCTTATCCAGAATTTTACAGCAAACAAAGGCAGAGATGAAACTGGCAGGGGACGGAAGCATGGTGAGGTCTGTGTAAGACTGCAGGAAGGAAGTGTGATACACAGCGTAGTGTAAGGGCAGGTCGGGGTGAGATGCATTTGGGTCAGACAAGGACACGTGAAGCTATGGAGAGACGCAAGAAAAATACACACCCATTGCCTGTTTAAGGAAATACTCAACTTTTTTTCCCAGTGTTCCTTAAAATCTGTAGAAATACGAATGTACCTTTTTTTTGTTTTTAATTGAATGCTTCCAGTAGGCAGAGGTTAACAAAGGGTCTGCTTTTGCTAACTTTAGAAATTACATTGCATTTAGCTTTTGTAGTTTTGTAGATGTACTGTAGAAACTGTTTCACAATATGGTTCCTGCTTTTAATGTACTTAGTAAATGTTTTCGTGTGAGTATGAGTAGACACATAAATGTAATTTGTAGAAATATTTCAGATATATTACTTTCTGTTGGATATGTTAGCATATAGATTCCCTGCATAGTCCTTGGTTTTACTGAATGGAGGGAGAAATGTACAAAAGTAAGAAAAGTATTAGTAAATGTATGGAATGCTTGTACACTACTTTTTACTATACTTTGATTTCAGTATATGCAGAATTGTGGATTCAGCACATTGATGGTTATTGATTACAGTGACTGTTTAGGATCCTGACCTTGTTCTCTTCACTCTTTACTGTTGGTTGTCATATGTCACTGTAAGCATCATGCCAGACAGATTCCTTGTAAGTGTGAGCTGACATGGCTTGTAATAGCCCACATTCTGTAAATTCTTTACATCTGTTCCTCCGCAGCCGATGTTTCCAGTTCGCCAGTCCAGTACAAACGCCATGGCCTCTCCCATTTCCAAACATGGAAGCTCATCCTCTATGGTCCAGGCGTCAGTGCCCAACAGGATGGGGGCTGTCCAAGGAGGCACCGATCATCTGGAGAAGTTCCTGGAGATACCAAAGTGTGTCATTGTGGAGCAGCCCAAAGAGCGGGGCATGCGGTTCCGCTACGAGTGTGAGGGGAGGTCGGCTGGCAGCATCCTGGGGGCCGGTAGCACGGAAGCTAACAAGTCCCTCCCAGCGATTGAGGTCAGAACGTAGAATGATTCATTATTAATAGCATTTCACTCATATCTAGAATGCTTCATCTCGCCTGCGTAACACACATCTATTATCTATTATGATTTGCATTCTTCAATAGATGTATAAAAATAGTTTTTTCCAGACCATTTGCATTGTTTTGCAAATATTTTGTGCTATAACTCAATAGAGTCACACGGGTGGGAAGTACAGAGAAGTGGGAGATTTAACTGAAGGATTTACAGTACAATGTTAGCGTCATTAGGCTGATCAGGAGGTTTCTGTTTAGAAGCTTGTTTGGAATTGGGGTTGCAGGGGTTTGGGGCAAACTGGAATGTACCATCGATCCCACTGCAAAAGGGGGTTCCCCGTGTGGTTTGGGTTGACGCTTGTGAAGCATTGCTTTATTCATTCTAAACAAGTGTGCATGGAAAATGTGTGTACAACTGCTACAGAAAGTCCCTCAAGGACAGGTCCTTGCCAGAGACTGGGGATTACCCCCTGAGCGCAACTCCCGTATTACAAATATAGTGAAGCATGCCTCAAGGCTGCTCACTGTCTTTACCATGTATGGAGCACTCATTTACTCATTGCTTTCCAGTTTCTAGGTAAACCTTACAGCATCATAATTATAGAACAACGCCAAAGCAGTGTGCCTATGAAACTTGCATGTTATGCTACTGGCTTTTAGCATAATCAGTCACACTTTCTGTTGTACTCCCTCATGACAACTGGAACAAAGGGATGACCAAGCATCTCTGCTTCTTTCTCTGCTGCTTTATTGCACCAGATCCGGGGCAACTTGAGGCAAGTGAAGAAGGCGAAAGTCACCGTGTCGCTGGTGACTAAGGATATCCCTCACCGGCCACATCCCCATAGTCTCGTGGGTAAAGACTGCAACGATGGCATATGCGTTGTCAACCTCAACCTCCGCACCCACCCAAAGCACAGGTGCGCCGCCCTTCCTTTGACTTTATATCTTCTCTAACACATTTTACCCTTCCGAAATTCACTGTATAGCGCACCCCTACAGATATTCAGATATTTCCATGTTCTTTTTCTCTTTAGCTCATGCACGATGCAGGACTTTTGTCATTAATGTTGCGTCTTATTCCTTTTATGACTCGTCCAGCTTTGCCAATTTGGGGATCCAGTGTGTTAGGCGGAAGGAACTGGATGCTGCCCTGGAGAGACGAAGGAAACAGAAGATTGACCCATTTAATAGTCAGTGAGCCGCCATTTATAAACACATAAGACGCGTGATAATGACTAGAGTGCAGGGGGAGGGGCTTGTATGTACCCATGAAAAAAAACGTACATATAATTCAGTTACACGCAATATTGGGCTGCAGCGCTTAAAGTATGAGGGTTTTTCTGATGATGTGTGTCCCGTTTTGACCCGTCAAAGTCACAGAGTGCAGCTCGATAGAGGGAACTGCTTTAAATTCTTCTTCCTCAATTTTATCATCAGCTTCAATGTGAAATATATCTGCAGAATATCAGCCAAGTTATTGAACTGAAAAGAAGCTTTTATTGTTTTCAAACTTCAGCAGCGATAGGGAGAGTGTGTTCCATTCCTAACCAGTTTTTTCTTAAAACCGGACTAAAATGTTGAGTTAATCCAAGCGCATTTAAATTCACGTTAGCGGTCGTATGTCCTCATGAAACAGATTTTCTATGTGACAGAAAACAGCTCTTAATGGCTTAATCTGGGTTTCAAGTGCTGCTAATCATTGATACTGGTCAGGCAATAGTTATTAAGTAACCGAATAGTAGAAGTCCAACTGGGAAGTTGTGCTCACTTCCATTTTCCGTAGGTCACTACTGTGTTTTTGTTAGACTATAGCAGTATGAACATTGTGTGGAATCTGGTTTATTTGTGTGAAGAACAGCTATCGTACCTGGTATAGTATTCAGCAACACTGTGCAGTGGGAATTTTTGCCTCAGATGCTATCACAAAAACTATAACATAGGTACAGTTTACAGTAGATGAACCGATAAATAACAATGCGCTATACAGTATGTAAATATAGACTAGACCAGGGGTGGACAGTCTTATCCGGAAAAGCCATGTGTATTCAGGTTTTTGCTGCACCTCCCTAATGAGATTACTAATTAGAGGACTGATTGGCTGAAGAGTCCTTGCACTTGGGTTTGAACAGCTGACCTAAAGGTTATCCCAAAAACCCGCATACACATCAGCCCTTTGCATATAGAACTGGCCACCTCTGATCTAGACAATGCAATTTATACATCTTCTTAGCCCAGTGAATACACTGGAGTAAACAAAGGACAGTAACTATAAGCTAATTCAGTTGCGTGTCTAGAAAATTAAAGTGATCAGACTTTTTGTGTACCCTAGGTGCTAGTATCAATTAGCATGTTGCATCACTGTTCAAATGCTGATATGTATCTTAAACGACATACATTACGGCTGTTTTGGCACACCAATCATTCTCAGGTCTAGTAGCAGGGATTGGTACAGCCTGAAAAACTGGTTCTAAAAAGATGAATGCATGGCTAAGGAGTCTGACACACACCTAATCAAAACCGCTCCCAAATTGCTCTCTGCTTGTCATCCTTTCCATAACATACGGCCACACAGCCAGTTAATTTTCTGATATTAAACATACAGTTTCATTTCTGCCTAAATTATGCTTACATTTCATGTTTACAGAAGCAGTAATTTCAGGAGTCACATTTTTAATTTTATTCTTACAGAAACATAACAGTCAAGGATGCAACTAAAGTGTGACATTCAATAAAACAGTCTGGATAATACAGATATTACTGGACACTTTGAAGCTTTATACCAATTGTTGGTTTCATTGTGAGTCAAACTTGATGAAATGAAAGTAGACAGTAAGGACTGCGGACAAACTGGGTCAAAAGAAGCAAACGTATAGCATGACAAAACAGGCAGCATGGGGGGGTGTTGGCAGGGATGTAAGACCGCCATATTGTTCCTATGGTAAGTGCTAGTGAGGTTTCATACTGATATGGTTTTGGTCTTTCTACTCGACCCCAGCTGACCACTCAAAGAGCATAGAAGACATCGACATGAATGTGGTGAGGCTCTGCTTCCAGTGCGAGCTGGAGAAGGAGGATGGCGAGAAGATTCAGCTCAGTCCTGTGGTGTCCAACCCCATCTACGACAAGAGTAAGCGTCCCCCCGTCCCCCCCCCGAAGCCCCATCTACTTGAAAGCATACCGCCAACAGCGGTGCAGGGTATAAGAATTGCTCAACAACACAGCTATTGGAACGCTGTTATCTTCTCTTCAGCAATGTGTAACTGAAGCCCCATCAAAGTGCAAGTGTGAATATCTTTCGTCTCGTAACTAGCTGTGAGCATCAGCACGACTGTATGACACTTTTCGTACTTTTTTCATTGAGTTATTTTCTTTTTCAAAGGAAAAACATTCCACAAGAACCCAAAACCTAGCTTAGACAACAAAACACTATTCTCTTTTGACTCTGTCATAGTGTCATAATAGTTATCAATTTTCACAACAGCTCATTCTTCCCGAATTCCGCGGCGTGGCTCATTTGTAGAGATAAACAGCATGTTGATGCTGTTGGCCTGAGAACATGCTTCCTTGTTGGCCTTGAAGCAGATGTTGGTGTTTATGCTGTGTGCTTACTCTCGATCTCAGAAGCAACCACGACATCGGAGCTGAAGATCAACCGTCTGAATGTGGTACAAGGGCCTTGCACCGGCAAGACGGAGATATACCTTTTGTGCGACAAGGTGCAGAAAGGTGAAGTTTCATGTACCTGCAAGTCTCTGTGGACAGCTTTGTAGAAACACGTTAGGGCCTATTTGTTGATGTGGTAATTTGTTTAGGTTTAGCATTATTATTAATTCACAAATGCATTACAGCATGTATTAACAAAGTGTCATGAATATGAGCAAGCTGGTTTGCCGATACGCCGCTCTGATGCTGAGCTACCCTTGCTTGCACTTCGCACAGATGACATTGAGATCATCTTTAGTCGGGACAAGTGGGAGGCCAAGGCAGAGTTTGCCCAGACGGACGTCCACCGGCAGATTGCCATCGTCTTCAAGTCTCCGCCCTATCAAGAACGTGACATCACAGAAGAGGTGGAAGTAGATGTCTGCTTGCGCCGGCTCTCTGATCACATGAGCAGTGAGCCTGTCAAGTTCACCTACCTTCCCCACAACCCAGGTGAGGTCATCCTGCCTTCCTGCCCATGCAACTCAGAAAGTAGTTCCTGTCATCCCCCAGGAAGAAAGCTGAACACACGTGTCTTAAACTGATGTAGTTTCAGTTAACACACATTCATAAATCAGTTTTTTCTTTCATGGTTTATTTTATTTATTACACACTATCAAATTATAAGAACTATGCAATAAACACTTTTGCTGTAATGGTATATTTACCATATTTTTAAGACTTATTTTACACATATCTAGTAAACATACCCCATTAGATACATTACGTAGAATCCCATGTAATAAAAATGGTTTTTGCAGTTTCAGCTTTGTTAGTGTTGAAAACACTGCTGGACAAACAAGGATATATTCATACCAAAACCTTCAAAATTCCCTATGACTCATACACATTGTTGTGAAACATAGCTTACACCTCGAATGTTAACGGTCGTTCCTGAACTGAGGCATCTGGCTGTGAATAAATGTGGCTTGGGGTTCGCACGGAGAAGATTTAACCGAAGGCAAAAGTTTCATAAAGGAAACTATTGTTACTTTGGAGAAGTTTCAGCCCGTCTTGCTTATTTTGACGGTTTTAAAACTGTAACCAGTCATTAATACAGGGTGACCAAAGCGTGGGTCGACAATGAAGTCACTCATATTTTATGTTCAATGAAACTAACATCCTTCTGCCTTCTGTCGCAGTAATGCTGCTTCAGTGTGGGCACAGTTTTGTTCCAAGGTACTGCGCTATGGGGAAACATAGTTTAACATTGTCTAAATGTGTGGAATTCTCTCTGCAGACCCGTATGAAGTGAACCGGAAGAGGAAAATAAAACCAGATATGAGTTTTAAGGAAGGCTGCCGTGTTGCAAGTAAGGACTGGGGTTTTGCATGAAATGTTCGGTGTTAATTTATTGTCTTTATCGTCAGTAACTAGTTCTTACTGTATGAGTGTGTATTATGGGATTTCTGCTGCCTCTTTAAGTACTACTGTTCGGTTCTTAAGCAGATGGTTAGAGCAGTTTTTCTCAAACCAGTCCTGGGGACCCCCAGACAGTCCACATTTTTGCTCCCTCCCAGGTCTGTCTGCCAGGAGCTGAGAGGGATCAAAAACATGGGACTGTCTGGGGGTCCCTGCGGACCGGGTTGAGAAACACTGGATTTGAGTGTTTCTCACCTGGGCAAAAAAAGAATATGGGCCAACGCTTAATGTTTTGCCTAGGGGTGTACTCTAATTCGAGATACTAAAAGCGTAGTATAGTTCAATGTACACTACTAGTCAAAAGTCTAGACATACCCACTAAAAATAGTTTGTTTTTCAGCAAGATAACCTCAGTGTACTTAGGATTGTTATGTAATAATTATTATCTTGTGAACAATGAAAGAGATTGAGTGCTGTGACAGATGACATGGCTCCCACAATCCCCTGACCTAAACCCTGTAGAACTGGTTTGGGTTAAGTTGGGTCAAAGAGTAACAACAAGGTAGCCAACTTGTGCCCAGGAGAAAACTCCTTCAGGACTGTCAGAGAAGCGTTCCAGGTGGCTATATCTGGAATCTGGTTGAAAGAATGATAAGAGTCTGCAGTACTGCAGTTCGTCGAAGCAAAAGGGGGCTGTTTTGAAGAGTCTAGACATTGGAGAAAATTTTGAGACGTTGAAGTGGTTCATGCAATATTTCACTGCCTCAAGGTCTTTTACTATTAGTTGAATAACATAGCTAAAATAGTGACGACATGCATTAAAGTTTGGTGTGTCCAGACTTTTGACTAGTACTTTATATAATGGACCTTTACTGTATATAATGTGTAAATAATATTAATGCAGTTTTTTAGTTCTAAATCACACTAATATTGCCCTTTCTGTCTCTAGCTCAACACCAGGCAATACCTGAACCAACCAACTACCAGTTTGACTTCTCTTTCCTTACCTCTGAGTCCAGCTACCCAGTAGCAGACCTTCCGGGGGCAGCTACCAGTCAATCGTCACAAGATTTGAAAGATATGCATTACAGCCCCTCCCAGGACTTTAAACAGGAGGATATTAGCGCGGAAGATTTTCAGAATTTCTTAAGGGTGATCACGAGTATGGATGATACCGGAGCCATGATGTCCTCGGTGGCCACGGCCGCCGGCTGCGAGACGCAGCAGCTCCAACAGCAGCATATGTTCCCCGACATGGGCCACCACGCCGAGCCCATGCCGCTGGACCTGGAAAACATGAACTTGCTGAACATGGACCAGAATCTCATGGACAACCAGCTGGACACGGATTACTACAATGACGTGTACATGTACAGTCAGGGCCGCAGCCAGCAGGCCTTCCTGCCGGACCCGGTCGGGTCCAGCTCGCAGGGCCTCAACGCATTTGACAATGATGGCCATAACCATGTCAATGCGGAGACACATACAGATCTGTGAAGGATATAAAGCCAGCACCTTCAGGCTGTGCATATTGTGTAGGATCCCAACATTACTAGCATCATTCCAATTCTTTCTAATTCTTAAAATATTAGCAAGAAGGTTATAACGTAATAATACTGATAGGAAATGGTTTGCCTCTACTGAGAACTCATGGGGGGTGGGGTGGTGAAGGAGCATTTCCTATCATCCTATCGAATCGTCCCATCATCCCACCTTGTCTACGTCAGGCCATTCAGGTCCAGACCTTCTGCTTTGATGTGACTTAGATGTTTCCTGGTTCACTGAGGACACAATTAATGTCCAGGGGAAAACAAGGGACCCAGTCAACAGGACAAATATTGCTGAGCAAAGTGGTGAACTATATGCTGCTGTAGAGAGCATGCAGAGTGTTTTGTTGTCGTCGGGGACCCGGATGGCTCAAGCAAAAATGTATTAGTGTGAGCGTGCAAACCATTTGGTGGGACAGTTATCTTCACATTACAGTTAGATACAGGTCACCTTATAATTATGAATGTGAATCCTAAAGATGGGCAAATCCGATCTCAGCAAAAAGTCGGAATTGGGCAGTGAGGCGTATAATGTGAAAGCAGCCTAGCAAAATGTTAGTGGTAGATGACAACAAGGGAGAAACTGACGACTCGCTGATGTGTATGTCACGGATAGTAACCTTACATGCTTTGTCTTCAACTTTAGCAATTAGGCACTAGTTTTGCATTGCACTTCATGTATAGGTATTTGTAAAGGTTGTTAATATATGTATTAAGTGTGATCTGTGATGTATTTTCGTGGTCCCCTACCCAGCTTTTCCCCAGTGACAGTTGGCTATGTCCTGTTCATTTTCTGTAGTTAAATAAATAAGTCAATAACAATGTTGTCGTTCTTGTTGCATGTTTATAGTTTGTGCCTCTTAACAGTCGTTATCTGTGATGTTCGATTTGCTCCTTAGATCTTTAGAGCAGGGCTGTGTAAAATAAATCATTTGTCCTTCTCCATCTTCTTTTGTTATTCAGATATTTTGTATCACATTATGGTTTGAAATTAGTTATCAGAAGATGTATGTCACTCTACATATGCAACTGAACTCTATATGCATCCACCAAAGGTACAAAATAGAATATTGTTGAATAACAAGTGATAGACTGGCAACCTATCCTGGCTTACTCTCTGCCATACGCCCGTCATTTCCGAGGATGGGCTCCGGACCCTTACAACCCTGCATAGAACAAGTGGGTACAGAAAATGGATGGAAAAAGAACAAATTCAAGTGCAGTACTGAAATCATATGACTGGAATTGGCAGCATTGTAACCAATAGCAATACAGGATTATAAGGGGCAACCAACCACTTGATGTAATAATTGGCATGTTCCACCAGGTTAATGTGGGTTTCCTTTCACAATCTAAAAACGTGGTTAGGTAAATTGGTGGATAGACTCCCCAGAACCTAGTACTGGATAAGCAGTTATGGTTGATAGGTGTATTGATGGATGGATTTGAATTGAAAGATGACTGAATCATAACATTATAGCTACAGAGTTGCCTTTTGCTAGTGTCTTTCTCACGTCTGCCGTAGCTCACATGGAATTGCAGTTTTCATACAGACATTCTTGGCGTGACAGATTGGATGACCATCATCGTCTTGAAATTAAAGACAGGGGTCTCAATAAAAACACTTGAAGCGGCACCCCACCCTGCCAAACCGCAGCTACAGCTCGAGTTACACTCTGATTTGTAGCAGGACGTGGAGTCGGCTTCTTGGAGAGGAGCTCGCTGAGGAGAAGCCTGCTGGCGCTGTCTGCAGGGGCGGATAAACCTTCGCTTGGCTGACAGGAAATGGTCTTGGGGAGAAGCTATGAGCAGGTCCAGAAGCAGGGCGTCCCAGCCGTCAGCCACCCCCCCCCCACTCTGCTCCCCCCCCGTCTTGGTTCAACACACAACTATACAGGAAGCAATATTTCTTCTACATGTCTGTTTTTCATGACCACAGTTACACAGAGTCGGAAGCACATTAACATGCTCAGTGATTCCCCTACGATCTTCTATGATGGTGTGGAGGTCTGTCAAGGTGGGGGAGGGGGGTCGGCAACGGCAAAAGTTGTAGACCTCGGTGACGACGGTAAAAGTCCTTAACAGGGGTAAGGGGGGGAGGTTACATTTTTACTAAACAAGGTTTAACAAAACCCTAGCATACTACATATTTATTTTAAATTACACATTATACTTGTTAGTAAACACACTATATCTCAGGTTGTATGTAGTTTAAATTCACTGTAAGGCACACTCACATCGTATTAAGTCCTAGCTAACAAAAACACCATCCTAATAAATGGCTCTGGATGAATAGGATACGTATTTGCTATAATATACACAACAGCAACACACTCATTTTGGGAAGTGAATGGTGGGGATCGTCATGCGAAGAGAGAGCTCTGGTATCTGCTGCCTTTGTGCCTGGGTTGTGCTGCTTATAATCTCGTCTATTTTTAGCTTGCTGGGTTTGCCAGTCAGAAAGCCGTCCACCCACACGAATTCCAGACCCCAAACGTGGAGCCAGTCAAAGCGAGGCTCTGTCTGTCGCCACCTCCCACACGGCCAGGCAAGCAGGATCAGAATACCGGCCTTTTCTTATGTGTTCAACGTGTATAGTGCCGCTATAAAAAAGTATCGGCCGCTATGCTGGCTGCTTCTCAAAGTAGTAAATCATTTTTTTCCCTTAGAAACTGAGAGAGAAAATTCTTGAATAAAGACATATCAGTAGGTGCCTATTCTCTGGCTGAGAAATCCATTCAAATGAGCTTCCCAAAGCTGTATTGGTTGAATGAGGGTGGGCAAAACCCTGCTTCCTCATTTTGTGTTCAGGGTAGTCAGATCTGGCCAGTCACATGTTAACGATTCACCACCATAAAGTTAATTCACTCTGGAGTTTTTGAACTCCGCAGCCTCAACAAAGGATCCATTCTTATGCTGTCAAGGTACTGTCTTCAGTGCGTCGACAGACATCACACACGAGTTAATCATCACACAGGGATGATCTGCTAACATTGACCGATGATTGGATGGATTAATGGATGTTCTCTTCTACTGTGGCTTTTCACCAGTTACTGACGTCGTCTCTGACAATCCGAAAATACTTTGTCCCAAACTGCATAAGTTATGCACTAGGACATGCTTATCTTAAATACTTCAGATTATTTGATATTACTTGCCTACTTTCACATTTGTATCATGTTTCATCAAGTCCCAAAGTGCTGTTGTTCCCATACTTGGCCAGCAGAGTAAGTGAGCTGGTGAAGGAACAGATTTATTTAACAGATGTATTTTTGTATTTTTAAAATACAAAATACTGTACTTTATTTTGATACATTGTGTGGTTGATGTATTTTGAGGCTTATTTGGATATACTTACAATTAGGGTATTTTGTATCCATCCACCCATTTTCTGTAACCATTTGTCCTTTTCAGGGTCGCGGGGGGGGGGGCCGAGCCTATCCTGGAGGCTAAGGGCACAAGGCAGGGAACAACCTAGCA
>JAODLD010000042.1:10028586-10047355 GCA_026781065.1 Mormyrops boulengeri | reverse complement strand
CCCCCCCCCCCGCCCCGCCCCACCCCCCCCCCCCCCCCCCCCCCCCCCTCCGCCCCCCCCGCCCCCCGGGGGGGGGGCCCCGAGCCTATCCTGGAGGCTATGGGCACAAGGCAGGGAACAACCTAGGATGGGGCACCTTGTTTTTTGGACTGTGGGGGGAAACCAGAGTACCTGGAGGAGACCCCACGACGACACGGGGAGAACATGCAAACTCCACACACATAGAGCCATGGTGGAGACTCGAACCCTGGTCCCAGAGCTATTGTTTATAAAAGTAGAAGCTAAGAGCATCTGATATGTGGTTTCTCTGGAATTGTGTGACTCTGTGACTTAGGACTCTGCCTGTGAAGGTTATCGGTTCAAATTCCAGGGTCAGCAGAGTGGTTTCACTGTTGGGCTCTTAATCCCAGTTGCTCCAGGGACTGGCCGACCCTGCCTTACTTTGGATGAAAGCACCTACGAAATAAACATGCAAACTCCACACACACAGAGTCATGGCAGAGATTTGTACCCATTTGGATATATTTCCATCCATCTCTGTGCATGGGACTGCCCCCCCTCTCTGTAGTGTATCTTGAGTCATACCTTATGCTACAAGAGGCTGCCTCATAATTACCATAACTCAAAACAAGGTACACCATAATTGACTGCAAGTGGATGAATTACAAATCTCTAAATCTTGAAACGAGGAGGAGGGTTCTGGTGTGTCCAAGTGATTCAGTTGCCTTGGATTCACGGTGTATAAGGGCTTTAAAATATACTTTGCATTTATTTTACAGATGCTTTTATCCAAAGCAATGTTGAGAAAAGGAAGGTCCGCTCAAAGGCCCAACAGTGAGATCACTCTGCCGGCCGCGGGATTTGAACCAACAACCTTCCCAGGCACCAAGTCCAAACTCATAAGGCCATACACCACCCGAGTGAAACCAGGAAGCAGATGCACTTAGCTTCTACCTTTATAAACAATACTGTTAACTATAAACAAAACTGTTAAATATTTCAAAGGACGCACTAAAATAGTGTTTAAAAAGTGCAGTGAAATGATGACTGATATGCCCAAATATCAAGCAGTATAGAATGCAAAAGGTAAACAGCAATAAGCTTCTGTGATGGTATAGCTGCATGCCTTAACACCCCACCGTATGGTCTTATCCGTATCTTCAGTGCTAATACATCCGCAATGATGACCTTTTTTAAGTCCCCTGAGAGACACTGTCACAGTGTTATACATGGTGTATTTCATACATGTAGCTGAGGGGGTTAGGGTTCTCGTGTCTTTGTCCAGAAGGGGTGTGGGTTCGCATGCTGTGGCTGGTAGACTAATCAAACCTCTGCTGGGTTCTCAAACAGGGCCCTGCTCTGGGTGTTTCTGCATGCTTTCCGCTCTGATACCAAACCCTGTGTCTCTCATGAAGAGCAAAGAATTCCTATGTACCTTCTACAAATGTCAAACAAAGTAATGTAAAAAATGACTGCGTTTTAGAGACACAGTTATATGACAAGAACAAATATAACCTCAGTGTAAAACCACTGACATTTTCAGTGAAATTTAATTTAAAATTTATGAAGCCTTTCAAAGTTCACACACAGCTGTTTTCTCAGTGACCTGCCATTCTGTGCCAATATGTATGTAAATAAGATGTGCAATGGCAAAATATGGGCCTATTCTCAGGCTGAGGACCTGAGCTCGACGGCAGGATGCTTTTTCTGTGTTCTACGTTGGCATGAGGACATCTACTCTCTCGTAAATAAATGTCAGGAAAGTGTACGAGGCTCTGTACCCCGCTGAATACTTGCTCCATTTTTAACCAAAACTGGAAAACCAGTTGCAGGGAAAACCCTCAATGGGACCTCAGCCACTGGATAGCTCCCAAAAATAGCATGCGGATGCCAGGGCACGCACGGGCGTGACATCAACACGAGCGCAGGCGTGAGACCCGAGAAACGGAGACCGGGAGGCGAGGGCCAGCGGGCTGTGGAAAAGCAAACGGGAGCCGGCGTCACCGTTTTGCCGACGTCATAAGAACGTGAATTCATCAAAAAAATAAACCGACTTGGTGTGGGGGAAGGGGTCCTGTCCACATCACTACCACTGAAATAAGGAAGTACCATCAAACGCATCATGTTTCTCATAAAATGTCATCAGATGCGTCAGACGACCATTTGGAATTTGTGCCACAAAAAAACAAAAGGGCTCTGAAAAGATAGTGCCAGTCAGGTATTGTTCAAACGAAGCCCGCATTCATTAATTATGGCTTCCTCATGTTGCCGACGGCGTTCAGAGCCGTCCGACAGGCCCGGTCTGTTTTGGTGTTTTGGAGTGATGTTTGTGATGTGCTGGCATGAAACGAAGTAGATCAAAAGAAAACATGAAAGATGTGACATATGTTACTCTGGTTTCAGAGTAAGACATTAATTCAAATGACATAAGAAAGACTACGGAGTTTTCAAAGCAATACTACTGGGCTGGATCGACATTATCATATATAATGTACTGGAGATGATGTATGTGTGTCTTTTGTTGTTGTTGTTTTTTGTAACTGAAGTTTTACTGAATATTGCTGTATATACCCATTCTGACAGGCTGATCAGATGGGGGGGGGGGCGGCCTGGTGGCCGCTGGGACCGAAACAGCTGCTTAGTTTGCTTATTGCCTGCATACATCCATCCATCCTCCAACCATTTATCCATCCATCCATCATTCATCCATCCATCCTCCAACCATTTATCTATCCATCCATCATCCATCCATCCATCCTCCAACCATTTATCATCCATCCATCTATCCATCCATCCATCATTCATCCTCCATCAATCCATCCATCCATTCTCCAACCATTTATCCAGTACACGGCTATCAGGGGCCTAAATCCCATCACAAATATCACAGGATACAAGCCATGGGACACCCTGGATATTACCAGTCCATTGCAAGGCACACACACTCTATGAGCAATTTACACGCCGGTTCCCCCTGCTTCATTTCATCTTTACGGGAGCCATAAAATGTGAAGAGCAATATGTGGTTGGCCGCAATCCTTATAGGCTTAAAGGGCATTGGCTAAGGTCATTTTACAAACTCTACTGCCCATTTCCACTCAGTGTGTAATATACCTTCCCAAAAAGCTACACAATCCTTGCATTCTCATCATTCATGAGTCACAGATGAGCAATGACATGCGTGGAAATCTACATGTCAGGCCCCAGCTTAGTGGATAAAAAATCACATGCACCTCAGAATCACAGACTCTAATTCCTAAAAAATCATCTATTTTCATCATTTAATAGTGACAACAATCTTCTGTCCAGTTATTGATACATGGTATAAGGTGTTAAGTTACTAAAATGTGATATTAGTCCTCAATGTTATACACGGATGAAATTTTTTTGGTACTACAACGGGTCTCATTTTAATTAAAATCTTCAAAAGTGAAACATATTTTGTAAGCTGTCAGTTGAAACTCGCTGATTATATGTTTCTCATTTGCATGGCACGGCTACTTCTGATTGGGCCTCCAGAAAATCTAACGTTTGGATATTTTTTCAGATAAGTATACCTAATAGACACCGGACAAAGAGAGCCATAATGAAACCATAACATAGCCTGACCAAAGTTTGATTACCTACAAAACAGGAAAAACCACTTCACAGCCCTTCTGTATAAAAGACCAGAATACCAGTATGTGACTCTGACAACAGAGAAAAACTGGGAATTTTTTTATTTATTTTATTCAGTCGTAAACCTAACGCCATATTAAATGGTTTGGAGTGATCCAGGAAACTCTATTATGTGCAGCATTTCCACTTGGATGACGTTATCTCTAACTGTGATCTTTTGTTTAGCTTTTGGCTGCCATCTTACTTTATAATCGAGTGTCTCTGTTCCTCCTGCTCTCCTCTCGCCCTGCATCAAAGCTGCGGAATTGCTTCCTGTTAGCTAAGATAATGGAGTAGTCCACATCACCTGACCTTTCATATTACGATTTGCATTTTAATACAACAACAGCGTAATTATATTACAAAATCAACAAATTAAACAAATATTTGGTACAATCAAAAGACTGAGGCCTGGTATGATAAAGCAGTTTCAGTCTGTGAGTGTGCCTCTTGAGTGCCATCTAGTGGCTGTTTCGGGATACACAAGGAATCCCGGCCACATTTCGGTTCATTTCTGAATTTGCATCAGTTTCCAAGCCTGTGCTGCGATATTAGAGGACTGAAGTGAGGAACTGCCTAAAGACAGAAATAACAGGCTAACAGCAAATAGCTAAATGGAACTGTAATTGTAATTTGCCTTGGGGTCAAAATGTCTCAAAAAATTCTCTGCACTGGGTTACAGTTTGATACACTTGTACCGGAGTGTTCATCGTTCATATTTGGGATGCGCTATTTGCCTCTGTTCTAGGGGGGAATTTTTGAGTATTTACTAATTTGCATTAAGTGTGGTGGATATCGTGATGGCTTGAGTTCTTATAAGTTTTTAGGACTATAAAATGGCAAACGACCATATATTTCTCAACCACTTGTGCAGTACCGGGTGAGGTGGCCTCTAGCCAATAGCCAGACAGCATAGACGGCAAGGTAATTTGGAAATTCCATTTCACCTAATGTCTTTAGTCTGTGGGGGGAAATCAGTGTCCCGGAACATTCAATCCCCCAAATCTGGAGGTGTGAACAAGGCAAATAAACCGTAATTAAATCCACATCGTGTAAAGGAATTTGCTTTGGTTGTAGAGGGGTAAATCCCGACTGCATGTCATAAGATGTATTCAAGGCCAATAAGGGAAGTTAATGGTTGAGTTATGTTGCGGAGTGAAATGAGTTCACAGGGCATGAAAGAATGAATGGATTTCCTTCTTTTTCATCAAAAAACATTGAAATATATGGGCCAGATTCCAGTCACATTGCATACATCAGCAACATTTAAAGATTCTTTAAACCTTTCATGATATAGAGGTCTTACAGGTCGCTCCACAACTTTGAGTAGAATATCAGTATTTCTGAAAGCTTATAAAACATTTAGAAATTACAGTAAAACATAAATTGAATGCAAAAAATACATTATTGTTCATATTTTCATACATACAATAACCTTGTTATTTTCCACCTTGTGTAATTATTCACATTATTTTGTACATTTGCCAAATGAAAAACATATTCGTGGCTGACTCATAGTTACTAAGGACCTTGACCTACAATGACATATGTTATTAAGTGCAAATTGGGAAGTATGGATTTACCCTCAATCTACCCTCTGTAAATAAACAGTAGAATGACTACATGTAACAAAAACAGCTTACAGCTCCACTCTGATGACCAGTCAAAGGATTTAAAAAACGCTGGGAAGGAAAACCAGGCATGAGGACTGACCAATGCACCTGGCAGCATCCCTTCCTGGAAATCAGACTGTTTCTGTTTCGTGAACGTTGCTTTGAATAGATCTGAGGTGAGTTCTGAGAACAGGGCACGTGCTCCAATTTGTGGTATGAAAAAAAGCAAAGCAATAAAACAAGCTGAGTTCTGGTAAGGGATTGGAGCTGTGTGTATAATGCAGATACATAATGTGTGGTTTCGTATCATAGATCATCTTTACTGCATGTAAATAAACGCATTTACCAAACATTACACTACCTATTACAGGGACTTTCTGTCTGAAAACACACTTCTATGTTCAACAAGCCATTATTGCTACACGATCCTGAGATCACCTGCATTTACCTTAAAAACTCTCTTATAATAAAAACGTTCATGAAAATGCCATATTCTTTAATTTGAGCTGCAGTACTATTGGATCCATAACGGACATGATGGTGACACATCACACCCTGAACACCATTTGTTTGAACTATGGCCATCGGGGGGCACTGCTACAGACTTTGGGCCCCATGAAAGTATATCATATTGGACCCCAACCCAAGCCAATCCAATTATGTTCCAAATTTTTTAGGGTCCCTGTCACTCATTGGCCCTTGGAATCGTTCATCCCCCCCCTGCCCTTTATAGCACCCCTGGCTACCAACAGGCAGAAGGTCAGAAGGTTCAGGACAGTTGGAGACCACACTTCCAAACTCTAGAATATTTTTTTTACCCCAATACCATAATTAGGCTGATCTGGGCACTGAAGAACCCTCTAAAAAAAGCACCAGTCAAAAATCTGGACACACCCGCTATTAATGCATTTGTCTTTATTTTAGTTGTTATTCACCATATAGCAAACGGTCATGAAGCAATGAAGTAATACATATGAAATATTGCAACGACCAATAGAAGTGCTCAACATCTCAAAACTATCTCAAATTTTAGACCCCCTTTTGCTTCAATGACTGCATTGCAGACTCTTGCCATTCTTTCAACCAGCTTCCAGATGTAGCCACCTGGAACGCTTCTCCAACAGTCTTGAAGGAGTTCCCACAAGTCTCATTGTCGTGTACAATGATAATAATAAAAAAAACTGAAGAATTTTTGGGGGGAAAGGGATTGCCCAAAAAAGTGCTACAGCTGCCTGCTGTGATATTTAGAATGAGAAATTCTTGAATTTTGTGCTTTAATAAGGATATTAATACCATGTTTCCCTGAAAATAAACCCTAGCATGATTTTTCAGGGTGCTCGTAATATAAGCCCTACTCCAAAAATAAGCCCTAGTTACTATCCCATGGATTGTACGGCAACTACAATGAGTTGAGTTCTAGTTGTCAGTATGGAATAGATGGAATTTGGAGCTTGGAGATTTATGATGATGTTCCAGAAGAAGATGACATGATGGCAACATTTGAATAAATGTATACACAGTAGATTTTTGTTCATGAATAAATGTACCGTTACATTGTTTACATGGAAAGATACGGCTAGAAGGTGACATGATGTCTATATTTGAATAAATGTGGATTTTTGTTCATGAATACCGGTAAATGTACTCTAGTTTGTTGTACATGGGAAAATAAGACGTCCCCAGAAAATAAGCCCTAACGCGTCTTTTGGAGCAAAAATTTATATAAAACCCTGTCTTATTTTCGGGGAAACACGGTAAGAACAAGTTTATTGTACCCGTGACACAGCTTCAGATACCAGGAACTCAGCTATAGCGAACAACCGGCCAGGAACTATATATATTTATTTGCAGCTTCACCTGTGTTCCATGAATATAACCCCCACGCTTGGCAGTGATAAGTTTGTCGGATTGAGTGCTCGTATCAGCCATAAATGTAGCACATAATATGGAAGTGAAAAGAATTCAGTGGCATCTCTAACGTGCTTCTCTTATTCACAAATGAAAACTCTTATCTTGAGGGCAGCCTTCAAACTGCATTTCCTCTACAGAGATAAAACTGACCCTAACGATACCAAGGATACCTGATATACCAGCTAACGGGAAAAACAGCTTTGATTATGATGCACATTCACAAGTGCATTGTTTCCACTTCCTTATGTAACATCTCAGCATCTTTTTTCCATCCAGATTTGCATTCATTTCCCGTTGAGATCTTGCACTGACGATAGGAGAGTTGAACCACTCCGTAAAGTCTTCTCCAGCATATCTCAAAGACTTTCAGTGGGGTTAAGGTCAAAACTCTGTGGTGGCCAATTTGTGTGTGAAAATGATTGCTCATGCTCCCTGAACCACTCTAACAATTTGAGCTCAATGAATTTTGGCGTTATCATCCTGGAATATGCCCATGCTACTAAGAAAGAAAAAAATCCATTGATGGGGTAACCTGCCCATTCAGTAGATTCAGGCACTCGGCAGACTTCACTTTAATGCTGCATAATGCTGCTGAGCTGTAATAATGATCCAATCATTAGCTCATAAATACTCGCTGATTTAAATTCATACTGTGACTTTTTTTTGCCCAGGTTGTGTAGCTATTACTTAATAAAAACGTGAAACAGTCTTCTTTAGGTTATACATCCTAACATTACTAATAACGTCTTCGCTCAATCAAAATGATATGACGTTTATCGGTGAAACAACCTAACCACAAAAGTTCAAAAACAAAGATGAACATCTCTGAGTGTGACTTGAAATTAAATGGTTTCCAGGAAGGTTTATGAAATATATCTCTTCTTTATGACAGTTGACCATGTTATGACAATAATAATTAGGGTAATTCCAAGAGTTACACAGGGTCCCGGGCCACAGATACTTACTCATGCCCTTGGCTGGTATTCCCCTGCATATTAAGAGCCAATAAGGTGCTTTGTATCGTCAATATACCTAAGGGAGTTCCCAGCATGGCAAAGGTAACCACAATCCACATAGCAAAGGCCAAAGAGAGAAAGCAAAACACATTTTCACAGGTCAAAACAAAAAGCAAACATCATTTGCATATGTGCTATTTCTAGAAGGTTCCTTTTCCTTTTTCTTTCTACTTTTTTTATCCCCCTTGATAAGGACGGGATTGAAAGGGGGGCATGATACAATAATCTGTGGTTTGCCGTTCCTCTAAAACCGATGATATCGAAGATTGGGTTTTTGACGGGAAGGCTCATTTGTAAAATAACGTGCTATTTAATAAGGTTAACTTCCTCCTAGTATAAATTTTGAGACATACGCTTATTATATCACAGCAGTAACATATGAATGACCCACAGACTTCCTTTGTATGACACAATGAACTGCTTGTAGGCAGCTGGCTTCCAAACTTGGATTCCCTGATATTTTAATGGCTGTTTTTGTGGATGTCTTTACTACTACACCAAATATAAAGCCCCTCTCTACTTCCTGCGCTCCCACCTGGAATCATAATAACCATAAACTAGAACCTCAATATGTGGCCAGAAACATATTTTTTTTCACCTCTCAGTATGTATCGTCACTCCGGCCTCCTCCTGTCTTCAGACTTGTGCAAAGTGCCACAAATAAACATCACACACCGCTGCCTAAATAAAATGTTCCTCGCTTGCCACATGTGAGGCCCCTGGCTTCATTTAGATAACTTTCAAATAAGAAAAACACTGACTGTGAAATTATATTTAGAGTGAAGTCATGGCTGAAGATGAGTCACAGTAAATATTACAGATAATTTGCGGTTAGTCCACTAGATTGATCAATCTGGTAAACATCTGACATACCTTGTGCCAGAGGTCCAATTATGTTGGGCAGTCCTGAGTTTAAAATTATTTAATTAGCAAATCCTGAGCACCCACTTGAAACCAATGAAATTTACTGGAGAAACAGGTGAAATTTCTCTCAAATTTACTTTCTTTCTGTAGCAAGGATTAAGATTACATAAAAATCTACACTGTACAACTACAATATACAGTAATTTTTTTATAATGTAGAATTATTCGAATAATTTCATTGTAACAATATACTTCCTGGATCGGTTTAGGGTCAAACCTTTGAATGAACTGGTTTAAACCAAACCCAGACTGAATTTACAGGTGGTAATGGACAGAATGGACAGAACATCGGTATCAGAAAGCCACCAAAAAAAAACAGACAACAGTCACATAACCTTCGCACATGGTGGTCATTTAATTAAATAAAAAAGTACAACTTCAAAAGTGGTCAGTGTCCCAATAGGCTTGATGATTTTGAATCACCACATCCCAAGACAGTTTCAGCATCACAAAGCATTAGGCACTTAGCCACTGACAGAATGAGAAGCAGTTTATTTGCTTTATATAAATAATCCATTGAAGAAATGTTCAATGGCAGGTGCCAGTAAATTCAGCTGTAAATGTTGGACCAAAAGAAGAAACAAAGATGCCTTGCTGGATGATGACCTAGCCACACTGTCCCAGGCCTTTATTACTTCTCAACTACCTTAGGTTCAGAGAGCTTCTGAACAGCAAATTCATGCACAAGCTCATCCACACACTTGAGGAACAGCGGTGTTGGTTCCTGTGAGGAGATACGGAAACACACGATGCAGTCACTGCGTCACAGTGTGCAGGAGAAGGTAGGTCTCTTAAAACGGAACCAGTTCCTGGCTGCTTCATTCCTCTATCCATTACCTTGTGCTCCAGAAGCCTCTGTTTCTCCACAGCCTCCTCCAAACTCAGACCGACCCACTCAGCCTCCTCCTCAGGGATCACGAACTGCTACTTGCGTTGAGGGTGAGATATATTCATAGGCTAGTAAGTGCCATGGGATTCGTCATGAACAGTGTAAACTGTTCCATCCACATCATAACACCATTAAAGCGATGCTCTTCAGCGGTAAAGTGGTACAACACTTTCAATTCCATTTTTGTTCGGGTTGGGGGTCTTAATTCTGCTTGTAAGCTGTTATTTTTTCATTTTTAAGGTAGTTTATACTGGCATGATTTTTCCTGCATTTTGGCTTGAAGGGTGGATATAAAATTTACTGTTTGTTTCATTTGGTAAATATAAAATCTATATATAAAATGATATGGCCAAATAAAGGGAACATTTTATGAGTAGTACCATATACAATGACCAATTAAAAACAAACAAACAAACTAACTAAACTTTATGTTGATTCTAAATAACCGTCAATGGACAGCTTGGTCAAACTATTAATCAATCAGATGCTCAGTATGAACCAAAGCCAACAAGTATAATGTATTGCCAGGACAACATCTGATCACCACTGCCATACAATAAACTGCTCCCTTAACATTAACATGCAACCAACACTTCTTCGATTCAGACCAACAAGCCCCCTAGCTAAACAGTAGGTTATGAAAATACTACACACTCATCTTAAAGCTACAGTAACAGCAGCCCACCTTGTACTTGTTGTAGATCCTCTCTCTGCAAACAGGGTCTTCAGGGTAGAGTTGTGTGTCTTTGCGGGCCAAGCGGAGCAGCATCGCCCTCTTCAGGTCCATGCCAAGCTTGGAGTTCAGGTCAACTTTTGGGGTCTGAGCACAAAACATCGGGGAGAGGAGTAAACCGCTGGACGTTTTATACCAGTGTTTCCCAACCCCGTCCACTGGGAACACCAGCCAGTCCATGTCTTTGCTCCCTCCCAGCTCCCAGTAATGTGGAGCAAAAACACCACCAGTTTGGGAAACACTAATACAGAAAGTCAACAGGTGAACAAGACCGAGGCCAGTGCAGTATATTACAATGTGCATAAAAATGAAACAGGTGCACCATCCTATTAAATACTGCCCATATCATGCAGTGACTTTTGTAACGTTTTTGGGAAAGTCACCTTGAGAATATAGAAGTCAAAGCCATAGGCTGCGTCAATAAGGTCCAGGGTGCGCATAGTAACTGTGATTCGAAACTTGTGGTCCAAGATTTCGCTGTATAGGTTTCTGTCAAACAACTGAGGCTTCCAGCATTTCTTCAATCGAGTGGAGAGCTGTCAAAGAAACACAATATACCAACGGATAAACATATGCCACTTTTAACAGTACCACTCTGCTCATATTATCATCTACGTGTGGAGGACAGATCGCCAAATCGAGCAGACCCACCTTATCATTGTTGGCATACTTATACCCCGACACCCACCCTTCTCCTCCCCACAGACCATTCTGTGACTCGGGGGGGTAGTAGACCTCTATTGGTACGTCTTGCACACGTTCTCGGACACCACTTTTGGGATTCAATCTGTATTTAACCCCTAGGGGTTTCCAGTGAACTGGCGTAGGAGGCCGTGCCTCCTGCAGTGAGCGCAGGTAGTGTTCGGGTAAGCGTGCATATATCCCCTTCTTGAGTTTTAACGTTTCCCATAGCCGAGGTGCGTACTTGTGTAGGGGCATCCTTGGAAAGGCAACGAGGTTCACTCTGGAAAATAAAACAATACACCAAATTAGGCCGAATCTCACACGTTCAGAATAAATGTAATGCAGGTTATAGCATTGTTTAGTATTTGCGTAGCCTGACGCGTCAACATAGATGACCGAACCCCGTTAGGGCATTGTGCAAACTAGCTACGTGGCTATAAAATTTCTACTCATCCATTTTAACTAAATAAAAAGAAACTTACCAACGGCACATGGGCAAGTCGATGAAATAAAACGATACAAGACAACTTCCGGTGACGTCGCCTCGCAGCCAAGGGCACGCTGTCAAACTTCCGCGACGGCAGAAGCGCTCACGTGATCGGCCTCTACGCCGCCATTGGCTACTCAGACTGTCAGTCGGGAATTTTTAATATTATAGTGCAGCCCTATATTATGCAAATACTGTGAAGGTTTGATGAGTATAGCAGCGTCTACCTGACACAAAATAACCCTTAGATTATTACACGATTTTCGCCCGAAAGGTGGAATTGAACCACTCTGCCGCTAGGCAGCTACAGGTTTGAAGCCTGCACCCCGGACCACCGAGGCTCATCCGGGCATTATATGAAGGTAACTCCACGAACATATAAAGCTCAGTATATAAACACTTTTCCTTTCACGGTTGATAACCTTAATGATTAAAACACATAGTTGTAATATTACAATAATACAACGATAATGATAGCAACCTTATTATAATTGTCCCGAAAAATTACGACTATTTCCACATTTAGGTGAAAAAAAATGTTTCTGGATGTAATGCTTTGCGAAAGAATGCAAAGCATACAGGCTGCTATTGGCTGTTTCTGCCTTTCACGGGGTGGAACCTACGGAGCAATTAACATAACATAAGGGCGCTGACCCTGCTTAGAAAGACAGACCAATTACAGTTTAGCGCATGTAGGTCTAAGAAACCGAGATCTCCAGCTAGATATGTTAAATTTCTGTAATCATAAAGAAAAACAAAATAGACAACATATTTCCATTGAAATGCACATTTAAAGTTTGAAACATGCATAATACAAAATAAAAGAGTATAAAGAGTAAATTAAACACGTTACAGAATTACTATACTTTCACTATATAATCATTATGTCACAAGAAAACAATCCTGTAAGCCAGTTACAAAAGTAATCAAAGTACAATAACTGAAAATGTTATATATGATAATTAAAATACATTGATTTTTTTTTTGCTTTTATTTATCATAGTTTAAAAACCGCTATGAAGGTGAGACGTTTGTTATCACAATCAATAATTGGAATTCTAAGAAAAAGATGAATGAAAAGATTGGTGTTCGATAATGGGGGTATTGTGTGACTTTGCACTTTAGAATTGTGCCAGTGATGGACAGTGGTTCTTGTAGTAAGGCCCTTAACTGGTATTGCTCCAGGGACTGGGTGACCCTGCTTTCTAAATCGTAGACCATTTTGGATGTACAATTTGGGCGTCTGCTAAATAACACTAATTACCTGACAGATAGGATTTACACAGTGTATCTGTCAGAGAAATAGGTGATAGTCACTTGATCTGCCGTTGTCTCAAATGTTAGAATAGAGGATAAGCACGTATCTGGTAGCTTTTTTAAGGAAGGCAGTCTGTTTAACTGGTTTGGACCGACGCCTTTCTTACGTTTTGGCCTGGATCAAAGTGAAATTACTTTGCTGATGAATATACCTCTGATGACCCAACCACGTTTTGCCGTACATTTACATTCCAGGACGCTAGGTGGCAGTAAACACATTTCCTCTGTCTTTACACTAAAAACCGCAAACCGAACAGAAGCGTGGGAACAGATGAGTTTGTAAAGCATGAAACGGAACTTGAAAGAGGTAAGAATTGATTAGGCGTTTGCCTCTTATTTGCTTACATACGTCACTTGTCTTTAACTAAAACGATATTCACCGCAGGGCTTTTTGATTTCAGCTCGCTAGCAACTGTCTAGGCGTTAAGGTGAATGGGTATTTCACTAGGAATATCTAAAGCGATTATGGATTCTGGTGATTCTGATTATTGATTCTCTCTTTCTCAGTTACAGGTGTGCATAATAGATTTCATCACGCCCCGTGTGCAAGCATGAAAACGCCCGTGTCTGTTTTGCGTTTGCCGCGGGGGCCGGATCCCAACAGTCGCGGCTTCGATCCGAACTCTCCTCGGTTCCTGGCCCTGTGTCCCAGCACCGTGTCGGCCTCTTCTGCGGCGGACGCGCACGGTGCCGCGCTGCGGGACGAGCAGCGCGCCCGCTCGCTCCTGAGGGAGCGCTTCCTGCGAAGCCTTCTGGCCATGTGCGGCAGACCGGTGCGGTTCAGCATGTACGAGAAGGTTCAGGTAGAGGCGAAATTCAGTGCCTCGGATATCGACGTGCTCAACTTCCAAGTTTCGGATTTACAGACTCCGATCGGAGTACAAAAAGAAGCATTGCTACGCTGCCCAGATATCATTACGTACAGCTTTGAAATCTGAAATTAGTGCTGGTGAAGTAACCTCCTGTTGATTAATGGATTGTGAGCACGGTATGCGGAGTCGCCATGTTAACGGTTTTTCTGAACAGACACTTAAAAATATTTTCAGTATGTAAATAAAATGTAATATAAAGTGATACATTGTCTCTTTGAATCGCTGAGTGAAATTGCTACCTGAAGATCTTTAAAATCTAACACTGTCAGTTTGTTTTCCAATTTCTACTGAATGCCACCAGAGGGCGATGTTGCGAGTGAATTAACAGAAGAACAGAACACTTCAATCTCTAGTGATTCTTCTGGAAATAGAGGAAATGACTACAGGTGGATTTCATATATAATTGTCTGGAAAACTTCTTTTATTCTGCTACTATAAGTAAATTACCATTCCATTTTCATTTCCAATTCTGTCACTTAGATTCTTCAGTATGTTCTGATATCTTTGTTCAAATGTGTAGTGTATTTATTTTCAAATAAACCCTTGGTAATGTGAGCTCATAGACTGGTATCTGATGTGTCCTTGTGATTGATGGTAAATGGCCTTTACTTAAAACGTTTTTGTACAAGGTTTGCTTTGAAATCCAGCATGTTTATTATGGTAAATATCCTATTGCAATAATAATTAGTGTCATTTCATCTGACATATTTTTGGGTTCTACTGATAAAATTTTTTTTTGGCTTATATTAAACCTATTGAAACCCAGCTCTTCCAGAATTATATGTGTGTAATTTTATACAGAATTCTCAAAAGACAGAAATTGGCCATGTTGTAAAATAGGATCTCCTTCTGAAGCAGACCTTGTAAGTCAATTTCCTGGGGGCTCACGGTATGCTTAAGTTCTTAGGCGTGATGGTGGTGTTGATGGAAACCTGCTGAAGAAGGTTTGCGAGACGTTTGGGATCTTTTTCTCGGTATGAAAGCTCATTTATAGGTCTGTCCAAAGATAGACATTGTAAAGCATTTTGATTGATGGTTACCTTATTCAAAGCTCCTGGACAATAAAATAAAATATATTTAACTTAAATACTAGCATTGATTTACTAGTGGGTAGCAATAGATGAAGTGAAATCATAAGTAGTTCCCTCAGTGCAAATAATTAAAGGATCCACTATTATCAGTTGTAATTGATATGATTTTTAAATCACTAATTTCTAATAGCTCACTCACGCATAATGAAGTGTAACAAGGATAGCACTGATGTGGTTTCTACGGTATTTTAAGCCCTGTGAGTCAATTCCTTGAATCAGCACCGATACAAAATATGTGACACATATAAGCTGCGGTATTGGATCAGTTGGTTTTGGTGGGAACTTCTGTGGAAGGGTTCCTGTATCTTCCCTTCGGAATTGGTTTTTCCTTAATTTCTTTTGAAAGTATATGTATATGGCTGGAATTGAGGCTCATTTGCCATGCTGGTACAAGAGATCTGGCCTGCTCACTATCAGCTGAAAGGAAGCACATTCCTCACCTTCCTGTTTGTGGACCTCTTGCTTCCTGTCAAGTGCTGGGAAAAATGTCTGCGATGGCCTGCAAAAATATATATACAGGTCTCAATGTACATTTTTTGTGAAGGGGTTCCTACTTGAGTTTACTCTTAGTTGTGCTTAAATGTTTAATAAAGCATTTTTTTTTCTTTTCTGGAGCTAAATAATTTTGCTGTGATATATAAAAATAAACTTAACGAGAAAGAGTGTTGGGCCTTGGCCTGTTCAAGATGTATCACGTGCCACTGATTGGCGCACAGCTCTGCTATTGAATGAAATTTATGTTCCTCAAAGGTTAAAGCTTACAGCTCATCAGCGTATCCGTCACCACTGTCCATCGCTGACCGCTGGGTTTGTTGGAGGTGTGAGGGACCAGCTGCAGACAAACTTCTCAATGGTGACCCATACATTACAGAGAAACTCCCCTGTTTCCTCTACCATATTACTTTTTAATCTTTCAACGCTGGCACCTCCTGGGCCCCGAATCGCCATCTTTCCACACATCCTCGCCTTCAGTGCATAATGATAGTGCTTTTTGGTGAAACGTTTGCCGTCGTGCGAGCGGGTACGAATTTTGCTGTGCTGTCGGCAAACCTCTATTACTGAAAATTGCTCATTGCTGACTCTTCGGATGGAATCAGATGCACGTCTGGCGTAGTTGTCTTTAACTTCAGCACTCTTGCAATTCTAGGTCATACCAAGTTAAAAGTTCTCCAGGTGT
The DNA here is from genome assembly GCA_026781065.1 of Mormyrops boulengeri. NCBI lineage: Eukaryota > Metazoa > Chordata > Actinopteri > Osteoglossiformes > Mormyridae > Mormyrops > Mormyrops boulengeri. The sequence continues at coordinate 10,030,984 of JAODLD010000042.1, read as the reverse complement.
TTGGCTACCATGGCAACACTTTGTTATTTTCTCCATACAGCATGCTCTCAGAGGGAAAGTGATTATAGAGTGAAAGACCAGGTTTATCATCAAGCGTCTCTAATTAAATCAGGGAAATTAAGGGTGGTTAATGCACCCCGGGTGTGTCCTCCAAGTTTAATTATGCTGAAGGAAAATCAAATAGTTAACAAACTTGTTTAGCTCATTTACCCTGACACGTGTGGAACAGAGAGGATGCGGAATGCTGCCCTCTGATCTAATAGACATTTTTGCGTATTTTGAAATGCAACTAAAACAAACAGCCCTGAAAGTGTTCCTTTACTTAGACACAATGACAGACTACAGCAAAGACAAGATTGATGTGCTCTGTTGGGAGAGAATCTCATGCTTTTCACTTGAACCTTCTTTCATCTGTCCTCTCTCATCTGTAATCTTCTCTCTGTACCTGAACGTAAGTTGTAATCATGTTGCTGCATAGAGAATTCGGCACCTCTGAGTTTAGAACCCAGCATATGTCGCAACATACTGTCTGCTCCATGTGAATTCGCATGTAGGATGATGCTCATTGTCACCTTGGCTTAAGAACCACTGCAGGTCAAATTTTGTTGTTTCTGGTTGAAGTCTAGCCACTGATATTTCTTTCTGGAGACCCACCTAAACAGGAGGCCTAATTTTGGGAATATAAGTCATGAACTCCAGTTAGATCCAACAAATGAGTCAACAAGGAATTATTCATTTTCATGGGACCCCAGCAGAAGTTTTGTTACAAAGTGTCCGTTTTCGCCCACAGATCTCCAAATTGTCACTAGCGTGAGGCATTTAAAGTTAAAGAATCCATGTTTATTTTCTTTACATATAGACCCATTAGTGTTGGTCTCTCTCAGACCCGGCCTGGACGCTTGGTTCGCTGCCCGACCCGCGGCCCTGTTTTGTTTTTACGGGGAAAAGGGGGGTCCAGGCTGGGGAGTGTTTACTGGATGGTGCCCATTGTGGTGTCGGCAGAGGGGGGATTGAGTCACTGGCCACTTCTATATTTGTTTTATCCACTGGGGAATGTTGGAGTCACTCCAGGGATTGTAATGGTACAGGAGTGTTTGTGGCCCATTGTGGAATGGGGCAATACCCTGCATTTCTTCTCACTGAGTGTCGCTGATGATAAGTAAGGAACCTGTTCCTATGCTATAGATAACAGACCCATTTGGTTCTGTGAGGAAAAATGCTTGCCCAGGAACCTGGCAAGACAAAAATGAGATAAAAGGCAGAATGTTCTGATCTTCGACGTCCCTCTTCCTGTTTAAACCGAGACATCGAGACAACAGCTTGGAAACACTCCTGAGCCAACCTGTCACACTTCCCTCTTTTATAAGCCTTGTATCTGTTGGATGATTGTCTATTTGTTTTCACCAGAATGTGCTGTCCTATCAGATGGCAGAGTTCATTCTGTGTTGCTCAAGAATTATGGGAAAATATTCAGGAGCAAGTTTGCTGTAAAGCACTTTGAGACAATGTAATGTTGTGAACAAGCGCTATACAAAAATAAATGTTATTGTTGTTGTTTGAGGTAGTAGGTGCAGGTGGTTGGAAAGCTCAACCAAGGGGCTAGATCTACCCATAGGTCCATGTGCTTTGACATTAAGTCATTATGAATGGGTCATCCAACATTTTTTGAGAATGCAGGCTTGTGTTCGGAAATGATGACACTGAAGGGTTATCTATGAAAAATATGGACTGTTGTTTACCGCTTAACTCTGCAGATTTCATAACATATCTAGGAATGTAAGATGTCACCTTCTTTCAGCAGAATATAGTTTGTAACTTTCCTTGTTTTTCATTTTAATGAATGCAATTTTTAATTGGAAAAATAGTTGCTTCTGTTTATCATTTAATTATGTATTTAATTTACATTTTTAGTGTAGGATTATTTTAAAATGAAAATTTTGTGTCTTTGGAAGGAAGAAAGAACATTCAGAAGATGTGACTTGCTCACAGAATAACTGAGGATTTCATTACAGGTGCTTCTCGACTTATGATGGGGTTACGTTCCGATGAACCCCATCGTAAGCGGAAAATATTGTAAGTTGAATATGAATATGATATAAATAAGTGAACAAATAACTACTGTTGCTTAGCTGCTAAGTGAACAAATAATTACTGTAACTAACTAAATACTGGTAATTGAAAAGTAAATAAATGCATGTTTGGGAAAAAAAACAGTATGATATGTTGAATCTTTACGCTCACGATCGCTACATATAACTTTTTTCTATTAATCAGCCATCTCACTGTTTTCATTGCAGGTAGGCTGACATATATTTAATACGGGGAAATAAAATGTGAGTATTACATATCGCCAGATGCTCAAAGTGCTGTCTGGTGAACGACTGGACAATGGAAATGT
>JAODLD010000042.1:9980309-10009062 GCA_026781065.1 Mormyrops boulengeri | reverse complement strand
AAACAGAAAAGCACAGAACAGGAATAGTTCTTGTCCCTTGCGGAGGATTACATGCGGAATAACGTGGGGTTGACAGAAATTTTATTCCTGTTTCTAAGGAGGAACTTTGAGACTTAAAGGACTTATCTCAGGGTCAAAACTGTGTGACAGCCTTTGTGCAAAATGACATGCAACCGAGTGGACTGCTTTAAGCATTCTTTGACAATGATAATAAATGCCTGGACTTAATAATTTAGCTCTTTTGTGTCACATTATTTTGGCATATGGTTGGTATAGCTAGTTTTAGTACTGACCGCATCTTTATATTATAGGAACGTGCACTAAATATGATAAATAATGACCACAGAGCTTGCATCTGTGGTTTCGGAACTTCAAAGCCTGACCTTAACCTTTGTCTGTTTTCTCACCTTCTTTTACCAGATCCACAATGTCCCCTGCTAACCTCTTGGTGCTGATGGTCCTGCTGCTACCTCAGGTCCTGTCGGGTCATCAGGAAGGCACCATCAGCCCTGGTGGCGACCCACTACCTCCACGAGAGGCCAGTCTGGCCCAATCCATTCAGAACCTCTTGCTGACTCGACTGGGGCTACGGTCCCACCCGGCTCCCCGGCCTGGAGCACCCATTCCCCAGTACCTGCTGGATCTGTACCGATTCCACAAGCAGCAGTACCATTTGGTGGAGGACCCTCACTTTAGCTTCCCTGTGCAGCACGTGCAGGGGGCTAACACAGTGCGAAGCTTCCACCACATGGGTGAGACCTCTTGGGACTTAGTCAAACCATTACATCCCATAATGCACCTCACCAGACATGTCCAATAGCTGGGCACCATAGAAATTCTTAGCCAGCCCTGATTTTTCAGCTGGGTACCGCATGTTTTTTTTTTTTTTATTAATCTGGCTTCCAAGGCAATGACCACGCAAAACACAGGAGAGGGAAGGCCACACAATCAGGACGGCTGTTGATTATGCGTCAATGTGTATATGCATTTATATACTGTTTTGACTCTATGAAGTCTCAGAGATAATATGAGTGTTACGAAAGAAGGCTAATGACTTTGAAAAACTCAAAACTAAAAGAATGAAATTGAATGACAGATATTTTGCCAGGACCTTGATAATAGCTGTGGAATGTCCTCAGCGCCGAATCTTCAATTAAATTATTATTATGGTATAGCTGACATCTTGGTGATCAACAACGGGTTTTGTCATTTTCTTGTCTGTTAGAGTCCAGCGATGCCTCACCTCTCCCTCTGAATGCGACGCAGGCATCAGACGTCGTCCGGATAAGGTTCAACATCTCCTCCATCCCGATGGATGAGCGTGTCACCTCTGCGGAACTCCGACTTTTGCACGGGGTGGGTAGGAGGAGTGCTGGTGACCATAGGGTCAGCCTGTTCCTCTCTGGGGACCACTCAGATTTGGGAACCACGCTGCTGGAATCACGGTGCCTCACCCAGAGCGGCAACAGCGAGAGCAGTTCCTGGGAGAGCTTCAGCCTCCACTCGGACCTGATTGAGAGCGCCTCTGACCAGGCGGGACTGCTGGAGTTCGTCATAGAAGTGACGCCCTTAAACGGGTCTCGAACATCCAGACAAGAGCTCAGGCACGAGCGACTTAGGGTGCGTAGGGCGGCCAGACAGAACGAGCCCAGCTGGGCACAGGAGAGACCCCTATTGGTGACCTACAGTCATGACGGGCGCGGCCAGACCCTGGCTCGCTCTGCGGGCCGCCAGGAGGGGGGACAGAAGCTAAAGAGGAGGCACAGGAAGGGACGAGATGGGAATGGGGACTGGGGGAGAGGCAGGCGACAGGGCCGGAGGGAGCAGAGGGTGAAGCGAAATGGCGGGAAGGCGGCAAGGCTGCAGCAGCTTTCCCGGGACCTCTGCCGGCGTTACCCGCTCTACGTAGATTTCAGTGACGTGGGCTGGAACAAGTGGATCGTGGCGCCCAGTGGCTACCATGCCTACTTCTGCCTTGGCGAGTGTCGCTTCCCCCTGGCCGACCACATGAACTCGTCCAGCCATGCCATGGTGCAGACGCTGGTGAACTCAGTGAACAGGGCCGTGCCGCGGCCATGCTGTGTGCCCACGTCCCTCAGCCCCATCGCCATGCTCTACCTAGACCAGCAGGACCACGTGGTGCTCAAGAACTACGAAGAGATGGTGGTGGAAGGCTGCGGCTGCCGGTAGCATTGACGAGGGTGGAGGGGAATCGTGGGAGAATTCCAGGAGGATTGTGGGAGGCGGGTGGGGGGCTCAGCATCTATGAATCACAGTTAGGGAAGTCAGTGTTCATATATGTGATTAGAACTCACAGGGGCGTAGCTAAAGATTCTGCGACCCCTGACAAAACGTCACCTTGGGCTTCCCCCATTATATAATTGTATAATTTTCCACATTCAAGGGCCCTTGTGAAGTGCTAGGCCCTCTGAATCAGCCAGGGTATCCATGCCGCTACTGCGCCCCTAATGACTAATGCTAACCTTATTACTTTTCTTATTGGACTATTTATTCTATTGAAAACAGACATTTTGCTAAAAGCTATCCTCAATGTTACACATTGCCGAAGAAAAGAAAATGGTGAAATAATATATTGAATGGACCTCCTCTCCCAGCAGAGTACAGTGCTATATAAAAATGGAAGGCGATTCTTCATTGCCTGGTCCCCGAACTAATGGATAGTAGCCATTCACTTGTTTGTATGTGTCTGTCTGTTATTTCACAGTTATTGATGTTTTCTTTTGATGTATAATGCTGCCGAGTAACGTGGGATTTCCTTACTCTAATCTGACTGTGACCCAGGAATCCCCACTGTTAATGGATGTTTCCAACTCGATGTTAGCACAGTGAGAATCTTTGGGTGTGTCTGAAATCACATACTTACACAGTACATATTGAATTTCATTAGAAGCCTACTACTCAACTGTAGTGTGTACTATATGTATGCTTGAGAACAGTATGCATGCACTCGGACACACTGCAGTTACCATCTTGTATATTACGAAATTACATGTTTCAGTCAGCTTATATAACTGGGTGTTTTTCTACTTAAATTTCTATAGAGGCTGCAGAGCACTTCCTTCACCACCTTGACACAAATTTCTGAGGCAGTGACATCCTTCGTCTCTGGTTGCATCTCCAGAGGCCTTGTATAGCATCCATCAGTTGCACCTTCAGAATTTTGTCTTATATGTCATTTGGGTACCGTTTGCATACTGTCTCATCCATACTGCTCACTTTGCATACTATATTTAAACAAGTAAACAAGTATGTGATTTTGAATGCACCCTCTTGTGTTGCACAAGCTGAAACCACTCATTTGCTCATTTTAATGCCATTGATGGAGACCAAGCACAGTCACAGATGAAAAATGAACCTCACAGACTGTATATAGTTCACAGGATATTTAAAACATTAATAATATTAAGTATCATATTGTTTGAATGTCTTATTATTTAAAGAGAAATTTATATTCTTTTCTTAAAACTGAACAAAATTCCTTAATAATACTCCTTCTAACTTAACACATTTATGTATTTACATAGCAGTCACTTATGGAATATGTAATACTGAAGCAACTGAAGCATATTGTGTGTTTCTCCTCTTCGTATAGCTCAAAAACCAAAATGACAGAACCATTCACTGATGGTGGCTTTTGTCTGCGTTTTGTATAGTTGGGTGTGTGCATGCGTGTGCATGTGTCTGTAATGTGTAAGTTTATATGTACAGAGTGAAGTGCAGGTGAAGTCACTATGAACAGCACACGCCTCAGGTATTTCCGTGTCCATTCTCTCATGTCGTCTTGCAGGTCCTGTGATGGATACGTTTCTGAATGTCGAGACGCGGTTTTCGCAGGACTGCCCAGAGTATTGTCTTATCTGCAAAGAAAAGCCACTCAGTGTCTCTGTGACATGATGTTCACAAGATATTCTCAGAGAAATTTGCTAACTTTCAGTTAACTGTTCTTTGGACGTGCCATGTCTAAGAAAACAGTGCCTATTAACAGTAGTACAATGTGAGACATTGCCAGAGGATGACCTGATGTATGTATTAAAAAGGAAATATCTAATCATTTATGAAATATAATCGTTTTCCCTTTTTTGTATGTCTCTTATCTGAAATACTTTGTGTCGCTCAAGGCAAGGCCATCGATGAGGGAGAGAGAACACATACTCTTCCCTTACCAGGATGTTTGTCCATTGCAATGCAGTTTACACATGCTGATACCGCCCATATCTATATAAGGAAAGACGTTCCAACTCCCGAGACAATTGCCTCAGGTAGGAAAATAAACCAGCAGTCAATATGGAGTTAATCTGCGGTGCAATTTTGCAACTGTTACTTAAATGGACCCCCTACTTGAGGTGCTTTCACAATCTGCAGTCTTCCGCAGTCTGGTTTGGAAATTCTTCCTCACCGCTGTCTGCCTGGGGGGATTCTTGTGGGTGAGCTGAGAGGTTAAGAGGCTGAGATGAGAGGTGGGGAGGGACAAAACGCCTCACCAACCCTTCACCTCATCCCCGGACCACCCAGCTCCATCCTGAAGAGCCCCTTCCGGAGGTCGACGGCCAAGCCTACTGCTTTCGTGGGGGACTCTGGCCACGGCTCGATCCATTACAGCTGTTACAGGGGCGAAGACCCCGAGCCGTTCTGCGTGTGGGCACACATGTGGGCCTATGTTTTTCCCGTGAAGTACACTGCAGGGCCGAGAGGAACAAATAAGCTGGTGAAATGCATTCCGCCTGAGTCACGCACCAGCCGGAAAATGACCTTTGCCTCTCTGTCTTTCAGCCACTGTGCAGATGCAGTATTATGACAGCATGTTGCACAGCTAATGCTTAGCTGGGCGGATTGGGAGGTTAGATAACGGAGCCATCTTGCCAGGTAAATAGAGTAAAGTGTGTCTTCGATACAAGTGACCTTGATCTTGGTACAAAGGCAAGAATAACCAAGGACTTTGCCGGTACGCAGGCATAGCACCGTTAACTGCATAGGTGATCAAAATTGAGTTTTGACCCAAATCGACAAAATATCATGGTTCAACTATAGTTGGTTTTGAATAAAACACTTTCACTGACCTACACACTACACATATGGATGAACAGTCAAAAAGCTTCGAAGCCATTTTTCAACTTTTTTTTTAATGTCAGTATTGTTACTGTGTTTTGCCTTTGAGGACAATACTGTAGAGTCACCATTTCATGCATACTGCGGTGGTACTGAACAGTTTCCATGCAGATATAGGTTACATTTGGACAGAGCCGTGTTTCAGGGTACACAGTATAAAATGGTTAAGGCAGTAAATAATGGGTCTTTCTGTGGACCAGTGATATTATGTAAGCCTGGTAAATCCCAGGCTGCGGAGATGAAAGGATCAGTGTTTAACCCTCATCACGCCAAAATGTATGCGTGCAAATTTTCAAAACTCACTTAGTCCACAAGATAGATTTTTGGGAAAATTGCTGTGGACTTTGTGAGTTTAGAAAATTTAATGAAAGTTCTTCATTGGATTTCATGAGCGAGTTTTGGTCCCTGTTATTGTGACATGCAATGAGGAAGCCTGACATTAGGTCACTGGCGGTCTCATCTCAAAAACAACAAAAAATGGACGGAGTGAGTTTTGGAAATACGCTATTCAGTTATTATCTCAATCAGTTGTGGGACCTACTCAATAACTTTAATTAGCTGTCTGACAAGTCAAAAACAGGACAAACCCCACCTATCCACATCCTCTCTCATCGGTCAATGTGCCCTTTCTATCATTTTCTAAATCGTCAGTAGGAAAAAAAGTGAAGGGAAAAAGAAAGGCAAAGGAAAAGAAGAAAAAAACGTCATGTCAGATCTACCCCAAGGGAGCTCTTGAAAAAGCGTCTCCTTTGACTGGAACTTGGGTCAAAACCTTAGATATAATCGTCCTTATCTCAGGAGACAGTGCATAATTGTTGACTAATGATGATGCTATTAAGATAATTGAACTAGCTGGACTTTCAGCATATACATTCACGCAATGTCTTTGGGAATGCAGCAGCCTTACAGAGGAGCTTTATCGAAATGATTATGCCGTTAAACAACTGAGCTAAGATGTGTACACATTGAGAAGATTGATAGTGCAGTATATCAAGAACTTCTGGGGAAAAGGCACGCACCGTCCCACAAACAGAGACTCAATGAAAATTGAGGTGTAACTATTCTAAAAGCAGATTGTATATCTGATCCAGTCATAAATCAACAAGTCATAAATGTAGGGCTCACACTGATGATTGTGACAACAACAAACACGAGCCAATACCAGCAAAGATAGTCACGCGGAAAATGCAGACCTTTGTACTGTAAATGTGGCAATTGACAATGATCGTTGAAAACAGTTTCTCTGGATGGAGGAATTATGGCAGAGATTGTGTTTGGGTTTTAGATAGCTGTTGCTTGCTGTCCCTTTTTCTTCCTGGGCGTGCCTCTCCTCTTCTGCCTTGGGTAATGTGTGGAAGAGAGAGACTGGATAAAGACTTAACGCTCCCAGCACAAACCTCCCGCGTCTAGCCGCCAGTCTGCACAGTCCCAAGATGAAAAATGATGTTTTTTCAGGTGTATCCCATGACGTGGGCGCCGTCGTTGCCTGGCTGGTAATCGCATTCTCTTTTTTTTTTCCCCCGGGATACTTTTTTCCCCATTTTTCATCTTATTTACAAAATCACTTGCTGATTTGGACAATTAAGAAGAGATTTCAGTGAGGCAATGATGCTTTCAGTGTGCACCGATGAGGTATGGGATACACTGAGATGACAGGGAGGGGGACAGTGTGAAAATATTCCCGCCCTGATGTGCAGACCCCAGTGCTGCCCCGTGGTGTGATTATTTTTGATGAGGTGTCACCAGTTACACCTTAAAACCACAGATGTTCTTCCTTTCCTATACAGTACCAGGTAGTTATGTCATATCTCCTGGACCACTGGACCTGGTAGGAAGTAGCTCGAAGCATATGTGTAAATGCAGTGCCCCCTGACAAAATGTCACCTTGGGTCTTGCCGCCCAATTTTACATATAATTTTACGTATTCAAGGGCCTTCGTCAAGTTCTGGGCCCCCTGAATCTCCCAGGGTATCCATGCTTCTCCGTTACCCCTGGAAAGTAGTAAACAAACAAGTGACAAAACAAAACTGACATGGGGGGGAGGGGGGGAGGGAGTTGCATCGAGCTGATTGGCTATCTGCTCTTCCAGATGTCCAGATGGTTATAAGACAGAGAGCGACAGCAAAGGCCACCAGGAAGAAATGGATGTGACCATGTTTTATGAGCCTTCTGCTAAACACAGGGCAGGGACAGGGAGTAAATTCCAATTCCAAGAAAGTACTTAACTTCAGTAAACAAACCAAAGGTAGAATAAACCCAGCGTCATGCTGGTGTCAAGTATCTTTATAATCTTTTGTTTGTGTCAGGCATGTGCCTTGATAATCACCTAAGCGTTCTAGCAAAGTTCATTTTACTTATCATTGTTGAAGCACAAGTGGTTATAGACTATATCATAACCTAGTTACCAATCACAATGAGGTCCAGGAACTCTGGGTTTAAAAGAGCTTGTAGTCCTAACTTTCACTCACCATTTCATTTTATGTTCTGTGCAAGGGTGTAGATTTCTGCGGTAGGGAGACATCCATATCAATACTGTGGTAGCACTGTGTCTGTTTAAGGGGGCAGGTGGAGGGAGTTTCGGGGCTGATTTGGCCTTACCAACATTGAAACCAAACTGATGCCATTGGTTTTGGGTAAGTATAGCAAAGGGTTAAATCACAAGATTTGTTTTTGTTTTTCTTGTAGGTGCAGGTAATTATTCTCGTGCATACATATGCGAATGAGGGGGCTGTCATAATATTTCAGAGTGTCCACTCTATTACAAAGACCACCCTCCCTTTCTGTGTGCGTGTCAAAGATAGAAGGTTTTCTGTCAAACTCAGACTGAATTATGCTTTAAAAATATACTGCCTTTTTTTTAGCCCCAAAAGTAGGAAACTCGACCCCCTTGTTCTTTTAATGTGATTGTCTGAGAAAGGATACAAGGGAAATATGCAAGACCACAATAAATAAAATTACTTCATGAAAAAATGAGTTCATTGATCGTGATGAATGGTCACCAGGGGAAACATTAGAAAAATGCTCCACCGCTCCTGCTTTTTGTCTCTCTCTCTTTTCTTCACCCTGTTCCTCCTGCAGAAAGAAATCATTACATTTGCACATGTGTCCGTCCTCGAAAACACGGCCGATAACAGGGCCATGAGTAACGGATGGCCATTGCTGTGCAGACCACACCGTGCTCCAGAGAAACATCAAAACATGTTTCATCCCCTCCAACACAGGAAAAAAGGGGTAAAAAAAATCCTGTCGTTGAAATTAGATTAGCGTTTAAAACATATGTGAATTTATCCAGCCCGAGTGGCAACTTCTCTGCAGATGCTTGACCTATCTCCAACTCCTCCGAGCCCCGGTTCTTTGGTTTCTCTCTCTCCTCGTCTCTCCGAATCACAGAACCAGAGGAGAGACTGTGTAAAATATACTGCGACGTCTGGGTGTTCCAATGTCAACACTAGCTTCTACTAAAGTAAAGATGTTACGGAGTGCGAAGGTACGTTAAAATGCTTTACCGTGGTTGAAGCCCTTTTGCTGGGTTAAGGAGGTGTGAAAATGATGTTCGTTCCTTCAGAGGAGCCCAGTGGAACTGATTTGTGGTAAGCCACATACATAATTACACCCAAACCAGCGGATCCCGTGAGCTCTGGCTCGACATGGAAACCAGGTGGAAACAGCGTGAAGACAAAATGGTGGGGAGGCTGATAAATTCATCTCCTGAGGTGGGCTGCTTAGCTTAATCACTAACGCAGAAGCTGAATTGTTGAGCTGGGGGAATTTTGCTGGGGGTGAGGTACATGTAGAGGGAACGATCCCAAGGCTTTAGCTGGGTGACCAAAAACCTGGGATGCATTGCAGCCATATCTCCATATCTTGATAGTGAGGATCCTGCTAGCCAGAACCTGAAAACTGGTATAGGCAGTGCAAATACAACCTTTCATCCAATCAAGTCTGAGATCACGTCACAAAAAGCACCAGGCATATGAGGCAGATTAAGGGTGGGACACGATGTACGCCAAGTGCCGTTAGACCATGGGAGAAAGCCGGGTAACATATTGGCCAAACACTGAAAAGTGAGGTAAACGTGCCCCCTATCACCACCGAAATAAAAGTTAAAAGGAAAGTTATTTTCAAACCAAATTGTCAAAGCATGCAGATGCATGAATAATTATTCCTATAGGGGTGAGTGTGCCCTGTCATGGGTTGGCATCCCTTACTGGGTTATTCTCTGCCTTCTGGCCATTATCTTTGGGATAGGGTCCTCACCTCCACAACCTTGTAAAAGACAAGAAGTATAGAAAATGAATGAATGAATGAATGAATATTTCTATCGTGGAACGAGACATTTAACCTGATAGCATTTTAACAAAGTCATGGTATTCGAATATAAAATACAAGTCAGATGTCTGGAAACACCTACTTTTAATGCGTTTGGATCTATTCAGGGAATGAAGTAATACATATCAAGTACTGCAGTGAAGAAGAAGTGTTCAACATCCCAAAACCTTCTCAAATTTTAGACCCCCTTTTTGCTTCAATGACAGCATTGCAGACCCTTGGCATTCTTTCAACCAGCTTCCAGATGTAGCCACCTGGAACGCTTCTCTGACAGTCCTGAAGGAGTCTCCACAAGCTCTGGGCACAAGTTGGCTGCATTGCAATTAGTCTTTTGATCCAACTCATCCCAAACCAGTTCAATAGGGTTTACATGTGGGGATTGTGGGGCCACGTCATCTGTGACAGCGTTCCATCTCTTTTGTTCACAAGATAATACTTGCCACATAACCTCGAGGGTTCTTTTCTTGCTGAAAAATAAATGATTTTCAATACTGTATGCCTGTACATCGGCAAACCCTTGAAAAAGATTATCGTAATTTCCCGTTATTCATTTATGTGTGGAACAGTGGCTCACTGGATAACGCCGCAGACTTACACCCTTAGGGCTGTAAGCTTAATACCTGGCTCTGCTTCCATGTTCATGATACTTACATATTCTCCACATTCACACAAGATCCCTCCAGCTAGTCAAACCTTATCCTGGAGTTCAAAGGCCTCTGGTTTAGGTGAACTGCTGCTTCTACATTGGCTGGCATCCCATCCAGGGAGTCCCCCTATCCTGTGCCTCCCAGGATAGGCTCCATGCTGGCTGGATAAGTGGCCAATGAAAATGGATGCACAAGACTAGACTGCCTACTGTGAGAAACTGCAGCGCAGGTGTGCCTTATGAACCTAGAACTTGGGTTGCAGTTGTAGACCGAATTATACAGCTCCCTGAGGCTCAACAAGATATAAAAGCACAATGTGCTGAAGAAATGTACAGCCTAATCCTTCCTCACAGCATAGATCTATCCATCTTCCATCTAGGTCAGGCTTGCATGTCTTTCAGTATGAAGTTGGAAAATATCTGAGGTAATGAAAATCACACTGGAGGCACCAACATTTCTAGATAATGTTTTTTGCCCAAGGAAATAAGGGTGTACCCATGTAGAGAAAATCAAGTCTGAAATAATGTTCTAGGCACATACGCGATTCATATTTATTTTACTTACCAGTGTAATTAAGATTAAGACGACATACTCTGCAAATTTTGGAATCTGTCTTTCGCTGCATTTTTTTAGCATAAAAGAATGACGGCCCTAGTAATCCCGTCCAGGGTTTCCACCTGCCCTGAGTATCCTGGGATGGACTCCAGGCTTCTCCTGACCCCGCACTGGCTAAGTGCTTATGGAAGACAGATGGATGGATCATCGTGGTAAAAAAAATTCTGTGGAGATAGCGTGCGCTGGACTTCCATCAATGAATGAGTTGGATGGTGGCATCTGGCAAAGAAACTTGAGATAAAACAATTAAGAAAAAAAAAGTGAATAGAACAGTCACCCAAGATAAATGAAGTGGATTTGTTTCACTATCCCTACCCAGATAAATGCAAACAAAAGATTGTTTTCTAAAGCCATTTTGATGAAAGATTACTTGGATTATCTCAAATCTTCCTGCGATGTTCTAGGCACACAAGAATGTCCTGACAAAGTTAGGATAACATAATGAAAATTACTATGGTGTTATACTGGGGATCCGACTGAAGCATTTCCCAGTGTTTTCTGGGAACTTTCTCTGTGAGCTGGGCAGCTGTATAGGTGCCTGTTCCAGCTGTGAAACCGGATAGCAACTGGATCCAGTGAATATCACCCAATGAGCCACCGGAATATGGTCTGGAAGCAGCGCAGGGTGGGGGCCGGTGGGGTTCAGCTACATCTGGGCCTCACCGCTCTCAGGCAGGGTCTAGACGCCAGCACGGTAGCTGGCCTCCCGAAGACCCAGAGGTTCTCCGGGAAGTGAACGAGCCGACAACAGGAAGCCCTTTAAATCACATCGCAGACGGATATAAATACTTGAAGGAGGTGGGGTAGCCACAGGGCAGGGGCAGACCTGCTTTCTGCTGCCGCTACCATTCGTGTCAGGGAAGAGGCGACAGGAAGTGGTCGATGGAGACGGAGGAAGTGAGAAAGACAGGGGTGACAGTGATGGAGAGAGTAAGAAGGAGAGAAACGGATTTGGGGGACGGGAAGGCAGAACACAGGTGGGGAAATGCAGAAGGATACAAGCCCGTCCTTTAATGACGTGGTTGAGAAATAAAATTGTTATCCCATACCACATCAATCCCAGAACACAGGTGTTCAATGACAGATCAAATCCTTCTCCTATTTTATACCTCCCCTGCTTCCCTCTGTGTTTTTTTTCCTAATAATGATATAAAAAACAATTTAATGCGAAAACCATGAGCACATATGGTAGAGATCAAACCTGGTAAAAGCTTCATCGGCTGTGGTATCAGTCTTCTCCCCTCTGGCTTTAAACCAGCCCGGGTCTCATGAGGGAGTGAATCGTCAGAATAGTCCTGGTTTGTTTTAACCCCTGATCACATCTTGTTTAACTTGGTGTAGTTCTCAAAGGCCTTGACTAGAAAAATAAAAAATGAATCATGGATTTATGTCATCTGTACTACTGTGCATATGCATGTGATTTTTTTTTTGTGAATGTAATGGTTTCTGCGCCTGCATTAGTTTAAATCAAGTCAAGGTACAGGCATCCATCCATCCATCCATCTTCTATATTTGTCCTGTGCAAGATCATGGGTGCCTGGAGCCTATCCTGGAAGCTATGGGTGCATGGCAGGTTATTACCCAGGATAAGGCGCCAACCTATTGCAGTGCAGTTATACAATGAATCGAAATAACGTTTGTCCAAGACTTTAAAAACGTCTTTGCACGTACGACACAAATGACAACAATGAATAAATAAATAAATATGCTGTAAACGTAGTGCTACTTTCAAAGATGGTTGTGAAGTGGGTTTGACTGTGTTCCATGCATGAACTACCACTGAAGGATTGAAGGATTACTCACCTCTGCTTACCCAGCTGCCGTAGCAACTCTGGGCTCATGTCTCCCGCCTTCCACCTTAGCAACAACGTCGTACTGATTTAATGTTGTATTTGTCCCTACTAAAACCCCTCTCTCCCCCTCACATGTGCTGAAAGTGACCTACAGTGCTGAGTTCCATGGTCTGCTTGAGAGCTGTCTGCCCCCAGTTCCACCTCAAGAAAATAAATACAGTAGAGTCTCACTTATCCAACCTTTGCTTATCCAACATCCCACCGCAAAAAAAACCCAAAAAAACACATCAATCGGCAACAAGAACTGCAAGTTGCGAGTGTGAGCGTCGTCTATTTTTTGTTGCTCCCGTCTCTACCGCAGCTAATTAGTTACCCCGACTGTACAGTGGCGCCCGTCTACACTAAAACATGATTATTCGGTTCGTAATGTGTAAAATTATAACATAGTTTGACGCCTAATGGGCTTTGTCTTAACTCCTCCCATTATCCGACGTTCTGCCGGCCCGTTTATGTCAGATAAGCGAGACTCTACTGTATTTGAAAATGTGAACAATGATTTTTTTGTTACTAAAAATACTAAAACTTGGGAAAGCGTATTCCTTCAATGCCTACATAGAAATGACATCCTAAACAACACTGATTCATGACATTTGCACATGTCACTATGAAAGCCAGCCCTCTCTTCCATGTGCAGCTCAGTGGCTTAGGTCTCTGAGAGTGTGATTCATGTAGAGTGAGAGTGATCTATATATGCATCATAGAAGGAAAAAGTAAGATATGCAAAAAGCATTCTAATATACTAATACTATACTATAAAGTCTTCCTCGTGGATGTTCTTTAATCTATTATTCTTCAAATTTTTCATTAATGTTAGGCAGCCAGTCAACCTTGGACCCCCAGAGATTTTTTTCTCTTTACCTTTTGGTTCCTCTCCTCTGTTGTCATCTGGCTTTCTGTATTTAATTTCTTTGTCTTCCCTTTTCCCTGTTCTTGTATTATTCTGTCTTAATGATGTTGCAATATATCACAACACACCCATGTGAAGCGCCTTGGGGCAACTCTATTGTGAAAGGCGCTATATAAAAAGAATTTGAACTGAAATGTAGAAACATTAGAATTTGAATTACCGAACCACCTTCTAACCACATATCGATTACAGGGCTGTGGGCTTTTCATGTACTAATTAGTTTAAATACCCATTTTGAATCCCTGACTGGTGATGGATAACATGTGTATGTCATAAGGATACAATTTGGATACCTGATAACAGAATGATAAAATTAAAAAGGATGTTTTAGCATTTTTAAAGTTGTGCATTACAGATGGCTTTTGAACTTTTTAAGGTCTTGTAGTTGGAAGCAAAATAATATGCTAAAAAAAATAGATCTCAGCTGGACATTGGATGAGACTCATTCTATTTTCACGCCAAGTATCTCAGGACATCTTAAAAAGCTCAGCTGCTTCTCCGTCTTGGTGATTATAAATCTCGGTTGAGCATGGGTGTGTGGAAGTAGGCGTGAGCTGCTTAGTACTGTAGTGCAGGAACAGTGTTCAGTGACAGACAAGATTGTGCCACAAAATAATCAGGCATTCAATTGACCAAGATGGAATGAATGACTTGCTGTCATTTGTAATACAGAAATTATAAAGACTTTGTTCATTAAACATGTTATGTCTCATTCAGGGTGTCTTCCTGTGCTTCCTCTGATAAACTCTAGGATCATTAAGACCCTGTACTGGATATTGGATTTTGGAAATGGATACAAACATAATTCTTATGAGCTTCTATACAGTACCAGTCAGAAGTCTGAACACACCTGCTTTTAATGCATTTGGCTCTATTCCAGCGTTACAGCTAAATGTCTTGATGTAATGAAATAACAACCAAGAGAAGTGTTCATTTTAGACTCTTCAAAATTGCCCCCTTCTGCTTCGGAGACGGCATTGCAGACTCTCGGCAGCTTCTCTCAGTCAGATTCCATATGTAGCCACTTGGAACGCTCCTCCAACAGTCCTGAAGGAGTTTCCACAAGTTCTGGGCACAAGTTGGCTACTGGGCTCTCGATCCAACCCATTGTGGGGGCCAGGTCATTTGTCACATCATCTTTTTCCTTGTTCACAAGATAATACTTACTACATAACTTCAAGGTGTGCTTAGGGTCGATACCTTGTTGAAAATCAAGCCGTTTTCAGTAGGTGTGTGCAGATTTTCATTAGTACTATATTTGATTGTCTCATTAGTACATGAAAACAGCGTGAGAGAAAAAGAAGTACACAAAGACTACTTGGAATTGTTGTCCAGCAGAATTCCCGGTATCTTAATGCAAAAGCTTAAATTGAACACCTTCAGTATACTCCAGGGTACATAAAATTACTACTTGTATATAGATACACAAGCATATTTGCTAAGCTAAGTAAATAATGGCATATTCTGATGTTTAATCATAAATTCTATTATGGGACATGTGTAAAGATGAAAACAACATGCCTTTATTCCAAGAAATGATTGGTGTGCTTGCCCAGCATTTTTCCTCCAATGCTTTCGTCTGACAGCTTGTTTGTTCCATTCTACACTCTAAAATGTTAATACAGGCAGTCCCTGGGTGAAGAGTGTCCAACTTACGGACAGCTCGTACTTACGGACCGTCATAAAGCTTATCATGTTAAACGTTTGGGTTAAATATGATGGTTCATAATAATGAACACTCGCACTCCTTTGTGATGCTCATGCGAATATTGCATGGTTTCAGTGGTTCATCAAATCAAGTAACGTCATACAGTGCGGTAACATATGAAGATACTTTTACTATTTCTGTATTATTATCTTTCCAACTAGTCTACAAATTCGACATAAAGTCCTTGAAATTCCCTGACATTTTATTACTAGTAGACTGCGACTTTGAGTAGGATGCTGTACAAACTATAGCACTAGTGTGGTTTCTAGCCTTCTGGGAAAATGCTTTGACAGCCTGATGGAAAATGAGAAATCAGAGAAAATGACCCACTGTTGGAAGTTATCTTTATTTAGTCTTTTTTGGTATAGTTCAGGCAACTGAGCTTTTCCTACAAGGATACATGAATTCACACTCTTCCCATTTGTAAACCCAAAACTGTTTACAGAGACAAGTTCCAGACGGCTGAACGGAAAAGTAATGACGGTTAAATTTGGAGAGGGAAAGAGCGGGAGGAAAGGTCCCTTTCCGCCCGTAGCACTTCCTTTTGTGTGTGAAACGAATCAGCGATTGAGTCTTGGATGTTGTTTATTTAAGATATGATTTCCTTACCTTGTGCAATTTCCTTCCAGTCCATGCCTCACGTCACCTTAAAGCAAAAAAATAAATTAACATCAAAGAACGGTACTCAATCCATGGATTAGTGATTGAAGGGATTGGGGACGTCCTTCAAGGTTGGCTGGGTGAGATTTGTATTAGGCCAGCTTGGCTTGTCAGGCCCCTCACATGTTACTCAACAGGCATGAGGGATTGAGTTTAGTCAGGAGGCATGAGTATTGTTTAATGGATCTTGACGTCAAAGGTACAATGCAAGCTCCATCTGTTGTCTGAAATAGGTGCAGTGGGCCTGGAAACTCCACCTAGCTCAGTTTCTCTTGTGCTAACTGACATTGGTGGGGAGGTGATATACAGGGTGTCCATAATGTCTCTTTACAATTTCAAAAATTTATTACAAAGGCAAATGAAAATACAGATAAGTGGAAATTATTACAAAATGAGATGTATATATTTAAGTTTTTTTTGCCTCATTTAATACACCTCTATATGGGCACCATTAGTTGCATGAAGCACATCAAGACGGTACTGGATTTCTTGCCATGTTCACTGTAGCATACCCTCATCAATGGTGGCAGTGGCATCAGTGAGCCTCTGCTTTAGATTAGTGATGTCCCGTACCTTTGTTCCATACACAACATACTTACCATAACCCCATAGAAGATTTTGTTTCATTAAACCATGATACACACTGTGCCTTCTCTTGAGGAGTAGCCATTTTGTACGGGGTTCATTTAACAGTACCGCATTCATCAACAGGGTCCCTGAAATACACAAATGCAATGTGATTAAAAACTTTGATAACCACTGAGTACATAGAACAAATCTGATGAAGATATCTCATCAATTGCCTTTGTAATACATTTTTGAAATTGTAAAGAGACTTTATAGACACCCTGTGTAATGTTGTTCTGGGATATTTCTTCAACTGGAGCAAAACAAAAAAGCCAGAAAATAGCCATGAAAAACAGGTGCGAGTTGGGCCTCATGGTTGGCTCAAATCTAACATTGGCTTCTACCGTCACATCCAGTGCCATGTCTGGTCATTGTGACACTTGGTGCAAGAGATTGGCGATTGGACCAGCTACACAAGAGATGCTCTTTCTTTGGATTTCATTCCTCCCCACCATTTCTGCTAAACCCATCTTCCATACTCAAATTAAATTCCTATTCCCTTCCTGCACTGCCATGTCACATGATTCTTTTGGTCTTCCCAGCCAAAGCAAGTGTTACAGACACCGACTGCCAACTTGCTCTGTCGTTTGGTGGTCTTCATCACCTTCAAATATTAAATTCAGAAACAGTTTACTAAACTTGTCATTTTTATTTATTAATGTGAAAAGTCACATTGGATAAGGCAAATTGCTGCTGTGGATTTTGACACACATAAGCGTAATTTGTAGATTGCATGTTTATGTAATAATTGGCATGTAGAAGGCGGAAAGACGCATGATAGAGTGAGCAAGGGTTTTAAAAATCCAGCAACTTAAGACATTACTTTGGATGCTCTTCCCAACATGGATTTTGGTTGGTTCTTGTTTATATGCATTATTTTGCTTTTGGCTAACGTTTTAGTCACTGACTGACATTTTTAATACCGTTTCCTTTCCAAGGCATATTTATGTTTTAGAAATGTCTGCATTTTTTTCCTGCTGGAGCTCACATTTTGTACTGTGTTAGTACCAGCTGACATGGTTGTCAAATGCAGGCAACATTTCAGTCTATAAAATGTGATTCTTACAATTTGACTTCATATATTACAGAAACAAGCAAACTAAAACACTTCACATAACAGCATCACATGGTTTTATAGGTCAGCATTTTTTAACTCTTTGCTTTGACGATTCGGACTTGCAATGTTTTTATACTCAAGACTTTACTCGGACTCGCCTGTGAGTGACTTGATCCCATCCCTGCCAAATGCTCATGGGAAATTGAGTAGCATAAACCAGATGAGGTTTTGAATGTGGTGATTATAAAGCAAGGATTATTCTTGTAGGATAGTGAATGACAGATGAAAGAAATATGTTTTATTAGTACTAGTACTTTGTGTATAAATTTCACTTTCCATATAGTTCTGAAACAGAAATCCCTCTTGTAACAGATTTTTTCCCCCAGAAAACTCTTTTGGATATATGAGCCTATGAACAACATATACTTCTAATTACATAATTACATGGAATCTGCCTTTAAGGGGAATTTACAGTGATTCAGAATTAACTACATGACAGACAATGTATGAAGGCACTTTTATAATTATGGTAGCGTATAAAGCATGGATGAAGTGTCTGCGAATTAAATAAATATAAATATAACATGAAAAGAAACCTTATCTTTATCATAGTTTCGTAGGTAATTGGATCCGATGTTAACTGCTCTTAATCACACACTGTCATGTTTTCGTGTGATATGAGTGTTTTAATGTTTAATATACATGGTACTTTTTGTTTCGTTTAATTTGTGTAGGCTAATTGTCAATGAAGATGGCATTCCCAAAAGGAGACTAAAATTTCTATACGGGCTAATTGTTCAAGGCATTGTATTGTTAGTTGACAGAAAAGGTTTACAATTGTGTTATTTCTGTATTAGCATTTGTTATCAAAGCAACGAAATGGGGCAGATGGTAATGCGTTTAATATATAATTCAGTGAGGGGACATTTTAAGGTTGAAATAAACTACTTTGTGCGTGGACAATTTGAAAAGCAACTAAATAAGGAACGGTATCTTGGGAGGAATGAAAACGTCAATCTGGAAGTCAGGTGTTGAGGGTTTGAAAACATTGCCCTCTGCTGGAAATTGTAGTTTTTGCATTTTTTTTCCATTTGTGCTTCTATTTTCCTAGTAAATTAACGAGCACATTCCTTTTGACTTCCGGATTTTCTGTCCAATTTTTTTGTAAAATATAAAATAAATCACATTAAATATTATTACAAGTTGGCATTCCTTATGTATAGGCATATGCTTTAGAAAATCGGTATAACTCACAATTAACCATTTATTTTTCGCAAATGTTTAAACTGATGCCAGATGGGATACTTTAAAGATGTTGGATTTTTGTATAAATTAATCTTCAGAGTGTATTACCTATTATTTTGTTTTATTTTTCTGGTAATTTATTCCCTGTTTGTGTTATGTTAAAATATTTAGGCATATACAACCACTAGTAATTACAAACTTGGTAGCATATATTTCGGGAATATAAAAATGACGGAATCGAAGTTCGAACGTTTCAGTCCAACTAAAAAAAAAAAACAAGGGTGTCACCGCACTAACATTTCACGGCCTACATAAATCGTGTACAACATACACACTCATACTGCCATTATTTTGTCATTTGACTGAAATTTCAACTGGGTAAACACACATACTGACTGGTCGTATATGCGTCTGTTCAAAGTGATCTTCATTGCACTGCATTTGTATTGTTCTGTTGTTACTTTGTGTTTGTGTGTGCAAATTCTGTATTTTGTAACACTTAATATAGTAAAATGTGTATATTGTAAAATACCAATAAACAGATGCTAAAAAATGTCACGGTTTGTTATGCGAAACCTGACACTGTACGTGACACGGGCCGACATCCAGGTTCAGAATCACACTACATGCCGCACCGTGAATATCTGCGCTACGAGAAGCACGCGCGTAACGCCGACGTCATTAATAATGAAATTTCACCGTGTTAAATTACCGCTTATTTTTTTAACGAACGATTCAAACGAGCCGTGACGCGTTAAAGCGAAGCTCCGCGCGTGCGACGAAAGTGCTGATCCCAAACCCGCGAGATTTTCCCGTCACGGTTCTGATGACGTGCGGTCGTGTGGACAACAAACAGTAGTTTTGAGTAAGGCGGCGAAAGAGAGAAATCCAGGTTTTGTGCGCCTTACAGCTATCCTTCGCGGTGCGGACTGTAATATGCGACGAATTTCGTTTATATCCAGTTACGTTTAAAAATAAATCTGTTTTAATTGGGGGCAGCCATTTACGTCTGAGTGTTTAAAGCCGTTTGTAAGGAATGCTCTTGTCAGCCTCTAGCTTTTAGCAGGATAGGAAACGATGCCGTGATGCCAATGACGCCTGCGTTTTTCCCTGCCTAGCCGAAAGATGCGATGCGACGCATTTTAACGGATCGCCGGAGAAGCGGGGGGCACGTATACATCGAATCGCCTCTTGCTCTGTAGACAGAATGTGGGTACCGACCAAAAGAGCCCGTTTAGCCTGTAAAACGAGGATGAATGGCCTAACTGGGTAGGTGTCATGTAAGCGGCGGTTCGTGGGACCCATTTTCATCACACATTTTGCGGAGAAGGACACGAGTTAGAAACAGATTTCGCTCATTTAAGTTAATATAAGAGGAAGATGAGGGGAAGCAGAGTATGAAGAGCCGGGCGCCGACTTTTTTAGGAGGACCCTGAGGGAAACGAATTACCTGCCAGGCGACAGGCTGCCTCGCTAATAGCTTCGAGAGAGAAAGCACATACAAAAAAAACAACATGATACCTGCCTGAGGCCGTTCCTCTGCACATCGACTGTGATTAATTGTTCAGTATAGTTTTATTTTAACCGATTGGCCACACGGGTAAATCAAATCCGTTTATTAACATTAACAATAATTACTTGGCCGGTCGGGTTGAACGTTTGCTCGGACAGCCTCGCCTTTCGCCGACTTGCAGGCGAATCGCGATTTGACGGGAAATATTTGCCGGTATTTCGGTCTCCCTCTCATGTATATTGGCATTTATACGCTTAAAGATATTTTGCAAGCCATGGTTGGCGTAGTAACGACCGCCAGTGAGGTCTGTCTTCGGTTATAGAGAGTCATATAAATGTGAAACTGGCCTGGCGATTGCTATGTAAATTTGCAACGGTACCCCTGAAGGCTAGTGTTTACAAAAGTTTCCAACGAGTCGTTGATATCAGCATACTGGCAAAGCACTTAAATAGTTTTAAATGCATCCGCGTGTAAACGGGGTTTATTATATCTGAATTTGCAGCCACATTTATCGGGACATCCATTGAAAGAAAGGGTAAAACCACATCAACTTTCCCCAGATATTGACAGTTAGATTAATCAGTTTGAATAGGAATATATATAGTAACTACCCAAGTGGAAGACAAGGCAGAAACACCCTTGTCTGCTCTTCTTGAGCTAGAAATGATGAACAGCCAAGAAGTCCTAGATTTTTGCAGTGCCAAATCAAATAACATAAACGCAGATGCCACAAACTGCATGGAAGACATTATAACCTGGAAGGACATTCAAGTCATGGAAGAAGAAGTGTCAAAACAAGGGATCGGGACCGCGGCTGTGGACAGCGCTGGGCCATGTGGGTTGAATGACGGTCACCTTGGTTGTGAGAAAGACCAAAGGACAGAAGAGGTAAATGGGAATGGGAAAAGTCCCATTCCTAGTGTGTCTTACGTCTCCTGCTTGGATATCTCCTCTGATCTATGCCAAGAAGCAAGCAGATGTGATTCTATAGTAGCTGATCCAAATGCTGATTTTGGAGATATGGACATTGGTGTGGATTTAACTCTTAATGAAAGTGGCGTGCTGGAGCCAGAGTCTCCATCCAAGGAAGTTGAGCTGGTGGTTCAGGAAAGTATCCAGGATATATCCGTTCTAGCTGCTAAGCCTGTGGATATGTGCACTGCTGCGAAAGAACCCAGGAGGGCCCTGGATAAAGAGGGAGGTCGTTTGCCTTCTGAACCCCTTGCAGTAGAGACAAGCCTTGCACTCTCAATGGTAGAAGACAATGAGAGACGCAAGCATGGGGGCAAAAGGGTGACTTTCCCTTCAGATGAAGACATCGTTTCTGGAGCTGTGGAGCCAAAAGACCCTTGGAGACATGGTAAGGATTCCACTAATCCTAATCTTTTATTACAGGGTCTGTTTGGGTTGGACTGATGTTTGTTGCAGTAGGTTTTGTAGATGAGGATTACATAACTCCACTATTGAAGGCCTGTGGTCCCGCAGATTCTCTCACTTCCCTGATTTCACTCACACCTGATTTTTTTTTTTTTTTGTGTTTCCTTGTCTTGTGAAATTGACAGAAAAAAACAAAGTTAATACCTGTGGTGTTTCACCAGCCATATGTGAGAAAAGGAAATGTGTGCTGGTGAAAGTAAAATCTGCTGACCACAGACTGTTAAAGGACAGGGGTTCTATGTATTTAAAGAAGAAAAACCTACTCAGATTGCTCATTATGCTGACACCGGTCGTCCATACAATGTTTATATTTACCAGCCACCAAACCTGCAGCTCAAGGTCTTCCTGGAAAATGGATCTGTCTTCCTGGAACAGCCTTAACCTGTCAGTTTCTACCTACCTCATTATTGACTGTTTAGGCTGTTAAAGTTTTGACACTCTGAACATTAGGTGTCCCTATATTTTTGGTGCTTATCATGCTTGTGGTGGCTGTCGTATAAAAATAAATACAGCTAAACTTCTGAAATGAGGCAGAATTTTTTAAATCATCATATTTATGTTCTGTAATGTATGCAGTAGTTATTTTAGCACAGTTTTCACAGCTCAGATGCTTCTGACATTTTAGAGTGCAAAGCATGTAACAGCTTTGAGATTTTGCTTGGATTTACTCAGGAACGCTGTGACCCTGGTTACTTAAGTGAATATCGAAACTCAATGAATACATAACATTTTGACAGTTGCCAAGAATATTTGCCAAGAAAAGGCTTTTATTTAACATTTTTTGAGGGAAGATGGGAAATTCAAAAGGATGAAAGGAACAGACTGCAATGTGTATTAAAATTGAAGTATGTTATTAATAGTGTAATATACAGAAACTGCACCAAATACCTTTCACCTGGGCTCTCACAATTAATGTAGATTTGTCTCTATTCTGATTGTGCTTTTAAGATCCAACTAGAAATATCTGATCTGTCCATCTTCCAACAAGTTATCCTTTACAAGATCATGGAGAGGCCTGGATCTCCTACAACATAGGCATCAGCGTAATGGTACGCCCTAGATAGGGTGTGAGTCCATAGTGCACACACTATGGGCAATCTAGAGACACCAGTTAGCCTACTTGCAGGTCTTTGGACTGCGAGAGGAAAGTGACATTTTTGGTGAATACCCACATTATTTTAGGGGAAGATGTAAACTCCACATGAACATATACACACACATACAGCATGGAGGCAGGACTAGAACTTCCCTGGAAGTATGAGGCAACAGTAATCCGAAGCAGAGTTGCCATTGATAATGTAGTCAAGTTTGTCCCGGGGAGTTTGTTTACAAGAACATATTCACTTACTTTTCCAGTTTGATCTTATCATTGTAGTACTTTAAATACCCTGGCTGACGGACTTTCACTGGATTAGCACAGTACCTAAGGTAAGGTGTACAGTCCATATATTTGTAAGAAATATTGTCAATATTATGGATAAGTCTATAGTAATAGTAAATGCCCTGGAATGGCTAGAAAGGCATTAAAACCCATTCTACATTGTAACTTGCTAGGACTGCAGCTTCAGAGGGGATAGGCACAACTGTTGCAGACAAAACTGAAAATGCAATGTAGTGCAAGAGGTCATGCTTATTCCTTTTAGGCCATTAAGGTATTTATTTATAGTAATATCTATTATTAACTTAGTTGTCATTGCCTGCCCATTTATTAGTTCAGCTTATCTCATCCACCTTTAGTCAGCTTCTGTGTCTTATGGTTTTGTCAGCTCTCTGCCCTATTTAGATGGATGGTGTTTGGATGGTGTGAAGTTCTGAGAATATCAAGAGTATTCTCATGCAGGAACTGCCCATGAGCAAAAGTTTTGTGCAAACCGACCATGTGATGTGTAGCTTTTAACAGGTATGGTTGCATGTGACACACAGATGAATGCATGAGATTCCACCAAGTAGGTCCAGTTTTTGTGAGTGCCATTCTCTCTGTTACTGTTTACGTTTGTCTAGTCTGTGCTTAAAAGCCCTTTTGCTGTCTGCCAGCTCCCTCACCTTCCTTTCCGCTTGCTTATGTTGCGGCTGGTCACATGACCTCATACAGGGCAAGCACCCTCTTTGGGCATGGTCAGTGTGCTGGTGAAGGAATATGAGTGCCCGGTTCACCAGCCACAGTTTTCCAGGGCTGCCTTGCTACCATGGCTTGGTCTGTTGCTATGGCATTCACAGTGGATTTTGGGGGCTGGGGACGGATATTAGTCATGCTGTTTTGTGTCGTTGATGCTTTTGCTCTGTCAGACCTTACGGAGAGTTTTCTATTTTTGAATTTGTCCAGGCTGTTTTTAGTGATAATGAAGTCCCAAGCGTGTTTTCCTCTGGGGCTGCCAAAATTCAGAGTACGCTCCTTAGTGTGTATATTTTTCCTCCCCCTTCACAAGGTATTACATGTGATGTAAGTGCAAGGTTAGTCTCTCAAAGTGCTCTGCTTCATTCCCCCCCTTCCCATTTAACATCAAAATCTTTTTTCTTTGTGGTGGGTAACAGCAATTCCCCATGGAGGGCTCTGGTCCTTGCTACTGAATCTGGCCATATCTTGCCAGGAAAGCAGCTCTGAGACGACGCATGAGTTGGTGAGGAGTTGGTGAAGGAGTGTTTCTCACACTAGACTGCTTTTGCGCTGCATGCAGTCCTCCTGAGTCTTTTATCGCCATTATTTCCTGAGTGACTTGACGTCCCAGACCCCACCCCCTTAGTCCTTTACCCTTTTCTGTGATTAGGAGGACGATGTGCTGACTAAGTGCCTGCACGCCATGCTGGATGTCAAAAGGCTGGGTCTAGCATGGCTGAGCGCAAATGCCTTTATACCATTGCTGGCCTGCCCTGCTGTGAGCATTGGGCTGTTGTGATTGCGCATCTCACTCCCTTTTTGGGAGTGTCTCCCCCCGGGGGCAGTCCTGGCTCGTGCTTCTTGTAGCATTCTTGCACTTGTAATTGTCCTGGCTTTATTGTGGGAGCCAGTCCGGTCATGTTCTCCCAACCGCTGCTGACATGGCGCGATTCCCTTCGTCATGGAGTGACGCAAGCATGTCTAGGATAATCCCTGTCACACCTTGTAAAACAGCCCCCCGTTAATCTAGAGGTTTAACATTTGTGAGCTGATGTAGGTGGGTTAGGAGATGTTTTAATCTGATATCATGTTCAGTGACCTTTTCTAAGCCTTTGGCCATATATTCTGAGAATACTTCATTTTTGTGGCATGTGCACATGCTTTTAAAACGTTTTAAATATTTTTGTGATCGATAATTGTGCTTTGACAAATAATTACGGATATTCATTTTTGTTTCTAAGCACTCATAGCTTTTATAAAGGATTAGATTTGTATGGTTTGTGAGATTCTTGTCCCTTCAAAGGCACAATGTAATGCTTCCTGTATCAAGTACTGCCCGTCATCATCTGAGGTTGGGAAACTGTTTAAAAACTTCTTGGTGGAATGTATGGCAGTCTCTGCTAGTCGTATAAGAAGGCTCAACCAGTAACCTTCATGGCAAGACCTGGTGATTTGTCATTAGCATGTAAAAACTGCTTTGGTTTCTTGACTGCATAACCTGGATGAACTTGCATAAACCTGTGTAAATCTGACACCTGCACAGTCTAGTAAGAAAATGTTTCTTTCTGATATTAAACCTGAAAAATAGTGTTGAATTTTCTCCACCCTACTTAAGATTAAATTCATCTTAAACCTAAAGTGTGGGGGCATGTTTTTGCACAAAGGTTTTGTTATATTTCCAAACAATACATGGTCTGTGTGTCATTAACTTGGGTAATACAATAAAGTACCAACATACAGGCAACTGTAAGCTGTTAGAAATGTAAGCCAATATTAAATTTACAAAATCATTTGGAGTACTTTTTTTATGAGATATGGGGTAATTAAACCGCTTATTACCTATAACAAGTCTGATCATCTATTATTTAGAGGTCTTTTTCCTTTAAATAAATTATATATATTGATGCTCTTCACTATACCATGTACTCCTACAGCATTGCTAAGAAGTTTGTATAAATAATACTTACTACATGCTTATGTCCCTAGGGGTTATTTAATGGGTGGCTGTTTGTGTTATTAATTTACCATCTGAGTTCACAGGTTAAGGTCTATAGACAGTACTTCCTTGAACAGTAATATTTTCTGCTATTTTCTTTGGTTGTTTTTGACTGGTGAACCATGGACTACAGATGCATTAAAAATTTAAGCCTTAATAAATAACAATATAATTATAAATTTGTGTATAACTGTAATAGCAGACATTCATCACAGTAATTCTCCTGCTGCCCTCTTGGTTGTCAAGCCTCCTACAGGCATGGACACGCAGTGTTTCAAGTTGCAGTATTTTTAGCTTTTATTTATAGCTTTTTATTGCTATGTTAACTCTCTGTTATATAAACATTTTCAGTAGGGTAATTATATCGTATTAAGTTTCACAGATTGGTAGTTGTACATTTATTTACTTAATATTTATATGCACCGTGATATTAAAGTCGCTAACTACTGCTATTTGATTGATTGATTGATAGATAAACAAAGGTTTTTTTTTTTTTTTTGAGCCACCTGTTTTCTCTTTAGTACTCTTTTGCCTTTTATCAGTATTTAAACAAAAAACGTGAAGTATCTGACAAGTCTTCTTACTTGTAGTGTGGATATTTTCTGATTATCAGACTTGGTAATCCAAAGTGCAGTGTCTGATAGCTACAATTCAAACAAGTAGTGGAGCACGTAGTCTCTGAACATGCTGAAGGCCCAGAAGCACAGATATGTACATTTCTCTTGATATTTGGCAACTGCTAAAATGCTTTGGCTTGTTAATTTATACATTTAAGTTGCCTGTGGTTTGCCTTTTGCTTTATACAAGTACTGTTTAACCTCGAACTGCACCCTAATGATACAAAGTCATCAGTTCACTAATAATTTACTGTTCTGCACTTTTTAAAATGAACTGTCTAAATGCGAATGGTAGGTTACTGGGTATAATTTGTTAGTGAGTATGTTTCAGGCTGCTGCCATTAGGAATTAGGTTATTTTCTTTCTTTCACTGGGGCTATATTAACGAGTGCATTTTTCTCTTCTCCCCCCCCCATTTGTGATTAAAATGTTCCTAAGCTTAGTGAGTGCGGGGGCTTATCCTGCATAAGCCCTTGTCTCTACATGATCATTAAATCCCTGGAAGTGTTTTTTCTGTAACCGGTTCATGTTTGAAGTAGTGGACTGTTTCTGTGATCAGCTGGCAATTAGAGACACAACCTCCAGGAGTCTTTTTCCTGCACACAGAGTTAAACATTGACCAGAGAGCTGGTCATAGATTAATCTAAAGGGTTTATAATCGCACTCAGCAGGGTAGAGGACAGTGTTACAATGATAGGCCTGCTGGTGAACCAGAGAGCAGGCATGCATTTTAGGTAAACGGGCCCACTGTGTGCAACAACAGATCTACGGATTTTTTTTCTGTTGACCCTAGGCTTTTTCTGTCATGGTTACTCCTACAGGTTCCATATATAAAAATAACCTGCCACCCATTTTTGTGCCAGTAATTTCCATCTGTCTGGTGAGGTCAAGTGATGTCACAAACGCAAGTGGGTGTGGGACACACATGCACAAATTGTTCAGTTTAACACGCCTGACTTATTTAATGCTTCCAGACCTTAATGTCTCTGCATCAAAAAGCCAACCTTCTCACAAAATAGAGAAATACTTTTGTAGTGTATTCAGTTACCTGCATGTGTGCAAACTAATGGTAAGAACACCTGTCAACATGGGCACATCTTTTGTGTAGTTTTTGGACTGTGTTGTGTCCTTGTTCCAGACCTGGAACATCCAAGTTGTATGTCACATGTTGTGTTAATTCCCCACCACTGGTGACGTGGAGATTCCAGGCGCCCCCAGGCATTTTGGACAGTGCTGCCTCCTGTAGTGTTGCTGTGTGAAAGCAGTCAGGCTATTTCAGACCCTGTGGCTCAGTTGTTAATTATCAGGCCACCTTCCTGGGATCAGACCCTGCAGCTTGCAGATCCCATTTGACCTCTTTTTTTTTTTTTTTTCTGGGTCTGGCTGGGTCCCCCCCCCCCCCCAGCAGAATGGTTAGCTGAGAGCCTTGTGACTCTGGATGCTTATAAATACGTCACATAAGGTTACCAAAATGTTATGCGTTATCCAGGATGATGCAAAGTGCCATGGTGGTGTGTCAGTCTAGCAGGACTCTGACACCAAAGTGTGACTTGAACTGGATGGGGTAGGTGCAGATTTGGACAGCTATAGCACAAAAGGGTAAAGCTGTCAGCACTGTTCAGTTGGATTCTATGTCTTGTATGGTGCACAAATGACTGTGAGGGGTTTTCCTTTGGAGAATTTGCGCTTACCTGTGTAAAAATACAGACATTCTATTCTTTTAACTTTTTTTGAGTAGGTAGATGTAGTGCCTGCTGCTCATCCTGGGAAGTGTTAGAGGAAGTTTGAATGAACTCCTCAGCGCCCAGCTTACAGCTGGTGCATAGCTAAAGGGATCATAGTGATTCGACTTAAAATACAGACAGTGCTCTATGTATATGCTTTGGCTTGTTTATTGGTATGCTTGGACTCTTGAAGATCTGAGTTGTGTGGTAATGAATGGTAGCCTTGGAGAGAAACCTCAGATGAATAGCAGGAATAATTAAATTCGGAAATTAGGAGTGGCAGGTTGTTTACCGGCCCAGAAGGGTAATTGATTGTCAGGTTGGCACTGCTAGGTGATTTGGTTAATGCAATTTATTTTAGGCCGATTTCCTCCTCCTTAGGTAGACGGTGTGTCAGTCCAGGTTGTAACTGACATGTTTTGTAATCAATGTGTTATTATCTGTGTCAAATTTGCTATCATAGCAAATATGCAAATGTTATTATTGCATGCATTGGATAAACCTTCACATCAAAATGAGATGTGGCCCTTTGGGAAGACAGTGCCATTCTCTGTCCACTCGTTTGTTCTGGTGCGTCTCGTACCTGGTATCTCAAG
>JAODLD010000042.1:9933709-9946994 GCA_026781065.1 Mormyrops boulengeri | reverse complement strand
TAAAGATACTCAAAGACGCTTTACATAGGATCGGAGATACAATAAGATAAAAATATACATTAAAAAACACTTACATAGAGTCAAAAGTTTAAGACAAAACGTATAGAACTTACATACGAAGACAGCACAGGTAAGAACACATGAATGAACCAGATAAACACATGCATGTAGGAGAGAAAGCAGTGATTATAGGCTATAGGCGGATTTGAAGAGGTGTGTTTTGAGCAGAGACTTGAAAGGTCTGTACATTGTCTGATGGGTTGTGGTAGAGAGTTCGAGAGAAGGGGTGGCTACAGAGAAGGCTCGGTCACCCCAGGTTCGGCGCCTTGTCCTGACAGGAGGATGCAGAAGGTTGGCATCGGCGGAACGAAGGTTACGTGAAGGAATGTGGTGGTGGAGTAGTTCCGAAAGGTAGGAGGGGGCCTGGTTATGGAGAGCATAACCAGAAGGCACTTTAAAATAGTTTATTATATGTTATTGCGGTAAAGTACTGGGTAAAACCTTTGGAAAATTTTGGAAATAAACAGGAAAGGGTGAAGTTCGCAATGGGTGAGGAAGTTGCATGCTGTAGGCTTATGTCTGTCTTCCCTTTGATTACTAACAAATGTGACATCGAGGATCATGAAGCATACCATTACCAGCTTTGAGGAACACCATCAATGTTTAGGAAGAAGACTTCTCTGCACTCTACCTACTCGTATAACTGATACCATCATTTCATGGACAATGCAATGCACTTAGAATAATGAAGATTGAGAATAGAACTACCACCCCACCCAAGATGTCTTGTGAAATTTGCTTATGCATTTAGTCTTCAGTGACGACGTGGAGGAGCATCATGTCATGTACATTTAACTGTTTTTTGTAACCTGTTGTTCAGTGTACCTGCAACTTGCTTGTAATAATTGACTTATATCAGGAATGAATCTAACTTGTGAAAATGAGATTAATATCGGCCATAGACAGGGCTGAATTGGGGGAGGAGGGAGTAGGAATCAGGCTTCAGCCTCCCTGTGTTTCATCTCACAGATTTGCCCGCCCGCATCAGTCGTAATTAATGCTGTGGCCACATTTAGTTCTAAAGGTTCACCAATGGTTCAAAAGGAAAAGGATATCCACAGGTAGAGCTGTGTTTTCCCGGATGCCCATCTAGCATTAAAAAGGTAACGGATATTGACTTATTGCTAGAGCTATATTTTGCCAGACAATGGTATTTCAATTTCCCTTCCCCTTAGCCTGGCTGCCAGCCACTGATTGCTTTTGTCGGAAAAAGGTGAACTTACAGTAAGAGTCCGAAACTAATCGGATCATCAAACAAGCCCGTTCATGATGTTTACTGATGATCTCATTTGCTCGACATTCCAAATGTAATGTTGTTTTATCCAAAGGAACTCATGGATGTTTGAGGTTAAACAGTTATCGTTGCACCTGTATTTTTCTCCACTCTGCTTTCACAACAAAATAGATTATTGTCGATAAAAAATAAGGCTAAGGATAAGCTATCACATCTTTGGTTAGATGTATTTTAAGGAATATGCGTAACTGATGTTGTCATTGTGTTTCCAGGTGCAGGATACATAGACCATTTTTCCAAAGTTAGTTGCTTTGGTGTTAATGGGGCAACAATGAGACGACCCCCAAAACAGGAATGTTTTAACAGGTGGGGGCCACTGACATTTTCCCTCCTTATCTGTTCTGACTGTTTTTTCATTAGTTTTGCATTTGGCTACAGTCAGTGTCACAGTATGAGGCGATACCTGGACCCTTCAGAACCCAACTCCTCCAGGATGGTGCATCAATATGTGCCATTGGCAGAAGGTTTGCTGTGTCTCCCAACACAGTCTCCAGGGCATGGAAGAGATTCCAGGAGATAGGCAGTTACTCTAAGAGAGCTGGACAGGGCCGTAGAAGGTCCTTAACCCATCAGCAGGACCGGTATCTGCTCCTTTGTGCAAGGAGGAACAAAATGACCTCCAGCAGGCCACTGGTGTGAATGTCTCTGACCAAACAATCAGAAACAGACTTCATGAGGGTGGCCTGAGGGCCCAACATCCTCTAGTGGGCCCTGTGCTCACTGCCCGGTATTGTGGAGCTCGACTGGCATTTGCCATATAATACCAGAATTGGCAGGTCCGCCACTGGCTTCCTGTGCTTTTCACATATGAGAGCAGGTTCACCTTGAGTACATGTGAAAGGGTCTGGAGAAGCCATGGAGGACATTATACTGCCTGTAACACTGTTCAGCATGATCGTTTGTTGGTGGGTCAGTGATGGTCTGGGGAGGCATATCCATGGAGGGACACACAGACCTCTACAGGCTAGACAACAGCACCTTGACCGCCATTAGGTATCGTCCTAATCCTTGGACCCATTGTCAGGCCCTACGCTGGTGCAGTGGGTCTTGAGTTCCTCCTGGGGCACGACAAGGCCCAGCCTTATGTGGTGAGGGTATGCAGGCACTTCCTGGAGGATGAAGGAATTGATACCATTGACTGGCCCCCACACTCGCCTGACCTAGATCCAATAGAACACCTCTGGGACATTAAGTTTCAGTCCATCCAACGCCACCAGATTGCACCTCAGACTGTCCAGGAGCTCAGTGATGCCCTGGTCCAGATTTGGGAGAAGATCCCCCAGGACACCATTCGTCGTCTCATTAGGAGCATGCCCTGAAATGCCATGAAATTTCAGCAAAATGGACTAGCCTGCCACACCATTTTTTCACTTTAATTTTCAGTGTGTCTTTGAATTCAGCCCTCTGTAGGTTGATCATTTTCATTTCCGTCAAATGATGTGGCATCCTTTCCTCCCTAACACATAACCCAGTCCGTATCAGTATAGATATCCTGCATGATTTTTTTCCCCATTGAGATCTGATGTATCTTCAAAGTAACCAAAGTACTGTAGCCTTGTGACCAGCCTTGTGACCAGCCTTGTGGGATAGGGCCCAGCGCTGGAATGGGATTGAGTTCCAGCTCGAGGGAGGGTTTCCTGAACAGAAAATTATATCATTTTCCAACACTCATGACCATTAAGTTTGCGAAGCAGGAACATATATCAATTTCCCGACTCTCATTACCAGTTCACATCTGGAAATTAGGAATTCAATTTAGTTTTTTATATAGCGCATTTCACAACAGAGGCAATCCAAGGCACTTCACATGGGTATAATACATCCCTACATCACTTGTACACAATAACTCAAAAACAGGGAAAAGAGGAAAGAAAGAAAGAAAGAAAGAAAGAAAAAGAAAATGAAAAAGAAAGATAAAGGAACCTAAATCTCCCAAGTCGGGTCTTAGGGGTGGGGTCTTAGGGGTTGGGTGCAGTGTACATTAGGTTGCAGTTGAGAGCAGGGGCCTCGATGGACCAATCATCAGCAACCAAACCTGGCTATATGGAACATAACTTCTCTGAAGGGAAAGGAGTGATAGATTTTTTCAGTGAAACCTCAGGTTCTTACAGTGTGGAATGATGAGGCAGGTTCCTTAAGCTTAAGCAGTTTATTAAGACGGAATAAAGATGTTATAGATAGATGTTTAGACACAGGCGGTTCAGTGTCTGTCTGCGTCTGTCTCTGCCCACACTGAGGGAAGCAGGCCAATTATCTATGGTCTTCGTACAGACTCCTGGAGTCAGAGGGTCAGACGGCCTTGGTGAGAGTAAGTTGCATTAGAAGAACAAGATGCAAGGAAGCAAGTCGCAAGCATAGAAAGAAATAGAAAAAGTAAGAAATATAAAAGCTGTAAATGAGTGAACTAAATAAAAAAAATTACTACAAATTAACTAAGAAAATCCCTCAAGAGATACAGAATAGATATAGTCAGGCTCACCTCAATGCACTGCTAGGGCTGTAGACTCAAACTCCTGGAGAGGGGCTGAACTCTACTACTCTGGAGATGTCCATGGTGAGAAGTACCAGAAAGGGGTGGAACTACTTAAAGCCCCCTGGTTCGGTGCCAGTATGTTGGAGTTTCCCCAGGTGAATAATCGACTCTCCTTCCTTCGACTCCATGTCAGGGAATGGGGTCTGACTGTTGCCTGTGTGTAGACGACGAACATCAGTTAAGAGTATCTGGCCTTCTTGGAAACCTACGAAGGTCTCTGGGGACTCCATAGGTCTGCTGGGGGCTTTAACACTCACGTGGGTAATGAAGTTTGATGATTGATTATCGTCGGATCTGCGTCTGCATGTTTTGGACACTCATGTATCCAAGAGAGGAGCTGAGCTGTCAAATGAGGTGAGGTCAATTAACAGATACAGCAAGTTCAAACCCCAAAAGAAACTAAAACAAGGAAAACCGAACATAATACAACCAGGGAGCAGAGAGCAAACACAAGAGACTGTATCTGGAATATATACAAATAATAAACCAAGAGAACATATCTTCAACACGGAAAAAAACAACTAGTTGGGGCTGGCCTCTGGCTATCCTCGAACCCGCAACGAAAGGGAGTCTGGATGATGGCCGACTGCTTAGCCCGCTTACTCCCCAGGGAGTAGGGACACACACTAGGTAGTAGGTGCTACAAAACAGAGGAGGGAACAGGATAGCCAGCGACACCTGCTGGCCAAATGGGAACAATAGATGCGGGACAGGGCCAAATGAGCATTGATCCTGACAGTACCAGGGTAGGGCAGGGAAAACAATGTGATTCCAAGAATATGGGATACAGATGACAAGTTTATTATTTGAGTGCCTGCAGTGATCTTTTAAAGACTATGTTGAGAAATACGCGGTATGTTGAAAGACATTCAAAGATTTGTCTGTATCTGTTAAGCCCTGCAGGCCTCTGGCATATATTACTATTATTATCATTATTATGTCATGGTTTCAAAACGGTTATGAAGAGCTGTGCTGTTTATGTGTATGCAGGAATGATGGTACACAGGGGCGTATCTAGTCAGGTTTACCTTCAGCAGGCCTTGACTTTTTTTATTTTAAGGAACTTCTGCATCAGCTGGTTGGGAAGGTTATATCTGCCTTTATGATAAATAAATAATATCACACACACATTCAAGTGTTATTATGCTACATACAGTATCTTTACAATTGATGTGTGCACTGCTACCATTTTCTCTAAAATTTATTTCAGTTCACCACAGTCTCTGCCCCCTCATAGCTGTTGCCCTGCTGGTGAAAAAGTACAAAATTGTTAATTTAATCTGCATTCTTACGAACACAGCTATAGCACTCACCCTGCCTATGATGGAGATGCCCATGGTGAGAAGCACCGGAAAGGGATGGATCTACTTATAGGCCCCTGGTTTGGTGCCAATATGTTGG
This sequence comes from Mormyrops boulengeri, assembly GCA_026781065.1. Taxonomy (NCBI): domain Eukaryota; kingdom Metazoa; phylum Chordata; class Actinopteri; order Osteoglossiformes; family Mormyridae; genus Mormyrops; species Mormyrops boulengeri. The sequence continues at coordinate 9,941,706 of JAODLD010000042.1, read as the reverse complement.
AGTTTCCCCAGGTGAATAAAAGAGTCTCTTATTTACACAGTTTATCAAGTGCACTATCAGCGTGGCTCACATCTGGCCTTAAACCGTTGTTGAGGAAAGGACCGTCTTTGTTTTCCAAAGCTAGTTAGTGGATATATTTGAAGACTGACTTGTTTAAATCCAGTATCTGATGACACTAAGTTCATCCATCCCCATAACCACTTAATCCCAACTGGGGTCACAGGAGCCCAACCCGGGGACAATGGGCACAGGCAGGAACCAACCCTGGGCAGGTGCCAACACACTGCAGGGCACACACACAATTACAGGGCCAATTTAGACTCACCAATCAACCTACCCTGCACGATATAGGGGGGGAGGGTGGGTTTATCGCAACATTTCAATAGGCACACATGCAATAGTCACATTGTGAAAGAATGCGATGGAAGAATGATTTACAATCTTCATTATATATTTTAGGTTTTGTCCTCACACTCTGCATGCACAGCGAATTGGATTCAATAACGCCCAAATTTATAATGAAAGATAAGGAACACGCTCTTGATTCATCTTATCTGCTTTATCTGTTTCATAACAGAAACACGTTAAATGGCAAGAGGCACCGATATGAACAGCGATCGCATAACTATGCCGCTTATCTAGCATTTTAAGATTACGTGCATCATTATCTTAAAGCCGTTATGTCAAATTTGCTTTTTCCCTCCCCTTTTTTGTTTTGTTCCAATACACACAAAGGGAATAAACATGTGTATAGCAAAACATGTGTTAATGCAATACTTTTCTGTGAGAAATACTTGATTTTCTGGAAAAATTTCAGGGGTGCCAAGAATTTTGGCCATGACTGTAGCTTTGGATAAAATTGACTGATATATGAATGTAATTGCATACTGTAATTTCAGATAAGGCTGAGCCTCCGCTACTGAGTCATTTCAGTAGGCAACATTTTACAACAATCATGTTTCTCTCCCAGAAACATTTTTTGACTCACACTTATCCGTTCTCATTTTCAGGCTGCAGCTATATTCAGCGTGATCCCTGATTAGGTCTGTGGTTTTTCTTCAGTACATGTAAATTGAGATTGTCTTCGCTATTATTTATGGAGTATTTAAAATAGGATGAATGTTATGGAATTAACTGGAAGCAGTATCAATGTCCAGTGGTGGGGAAACTTTGCAGGGTGAGTACATAGTGTAGTAGATGTCATTATTTGTAAGCACCATCCAACCACAAAATAGAGCAAATAATCTATCCAGTGTTCTGCTCTACTGCTTTGGATAAGCAGGTAACAGATGGATGAATGGATGGATGGATGGATACAGATGGTTAAACTAAGTTGAAAGGAGAAGACCTAGGGCAAGGCTGTAAACCTCACAGCTTTCATCATTCTGACCATCACCTGAAAAGTATGTCAGTGATTCATTCTTGTCCTTATTTGTGTGTGTGAGCTCTGAGTGTGTAAAATATGCACTTTTGTGGTACTGGGTTTCTCCTCCCACAGTACAAAGACATGCGGTAAAGGCTCATTGGCCTCTCTGAGTTGCTCATAGATTGTGTGTGAACATTTACATTTTACATTTACATATATTTAGCGGACATTTTTGCCCAAAGCAATGTACCACTGAGGAAAATTGCAGATTGCAAATATACATGTTGCCAAGGAGTTGACTAGGCATAAGTGCAGCTAGGTTGAGCTTCCAATGAAAGCCCAGGTACAAGTGTAAGCAGTATTTGAGCAGGAGCTACACAATAACTTCTAACAAAGCTAGGAACCTAATAAGACTATTCAAGGACCAGAAGTGCAACATCACAACACTGAGGGAACATAAAGAGGCATCAGGCTAGTATAGGAATTCATGGAACAGATCTTCGTTTCTCGAAGGAGGAAAGGAAGTCTGATGACTGAAAGTGGTTCAGCAGCTGCCATTGAATGAACTACACAACAGAACCATATCATTCTGGAATGACACTTCTCAAACGGTAGAGGGAGCTCCGGGTGGTGTTGATGTGCTGTTTGTGCCCGACTGATGGACTCGGTTGACGTGGTATACCTCAGCCTTGAGCCACATGCTATCTGAGAGGGACTCCAGGTGTCCTTCTGACCTGGACCAGGAATAGTGGTTGAAAGATGGATGGAAAATTCATTCCCATGGCATAAAGAGTTTGTAAATGTGGGTTTCTGCTTTTTTCCACATTTAAAAGTAGACCATTCATTGCAAGTTAAGCAAAACAAGACTTTGCATATGCTCAAAATGTAAACAAATCTTTATTAAAGACACCTTTCTGCCTTGTGGTGAGGCTGTGTGCGCAGTTTGGCTGTGAGTCAATTGGGGTTTGATATAGATTTGGTTGAGTTCCATGCTCAGTAACCTAGAACACCACATAAAATCTCCTCCTAAGAGCTACAGCATTTCTCTTTGACTGAATTATCACGGAACTTCCAGAACTGGGTTTCATTTTTCTCATTGTCTCTTACAAACTTTCTTATTTGTCTTTCATGGTTACGCTTGTGTGAACTCCTTTCCTGCCTGTCATCAAGGTTTTCCAAAAAGGACACAAACCTTTAATTAACCCATTCAAAAATGCTTTATCATATGTCTTTTTCCTCCCCGGGGCTATGGGAATACTTCTGTTCTATGTCATAAAGGGCAAATTGTCCCAATGAATCTGAATCTGAATCTGTGAGGAATGAATGGGTATTTTACTGCTGTTAACAGAAACAAGGAAAGCATTTGTCTATTATTCTCTGGTTTTTGACCATGGCAGAAACATGCCAGATATAGCAATCAGTGTCTCTTTTATATACTGTAATTTTCTTTTCTTTCCAGGTCATGAAAGAGAGCTTAGTGTTCAGTCTTATCTACAAGTGGTTCTGGCTCCGTAACTGAACTGTGCTGGGTCAGTGCTTGCTGGGGTTTATTTTGGTTCTGACTAACACGATAGTGCTGCTCCTGCACTGACGCAGACGGTGTTCTCCACCAAAGCAACTGTGTCCTTGTTGTCTACCTGGACCCTGGCTTCCCTGCCTTAGCAGTGTTGACACTGCTATTCATCTCCCTGCCCTAATCACACCATAATGAGCTTTTGGTCTTGCAGGGCCTCACACTCGCCTGGATAGACTGGCATGTCACATCTCCCTCATCCGCAGGGTGCTGGCAGTGCATGAGTTGCATTTGTAGCAGCTGACAGAGGACCACCTGGTGGACTCCGTTCACATCAACTGCCAAGAGGGTCCCAGGGCCAAGGGGTATTCCACAATGCTGGAGGGTGTCACGGGAATCCCGCTGAGTGCTGGCTGTCCTGCTGCACCAGCAGCCAGAGCTCGTCCCATCCGTCACCACCATGGCCTTGGAGACTGACATCCAAGATGGCCGACCCGCGGGACTCCTCTCGGCACGCTGCTTGACCTGTGGGAGGGAGCACTTAGGAGAGATGTGTTGCAGATCTACAAAACTTGGTTCACTGCACCCTTTGGCTAATAATTTTGGCTAATAATTTGGCTAATAATTAAGTCCATCTACCTCTAAGGAACATTTGGTAACACTTGACGGGGCACAAATAATATAGTATTATACTGTTACTTATGTATTAATTAACCACAAACTAAGTCTTAGCTACATACCAATCTCATCATCATCATTATTATTATTATTATTATTATTATTATTATTATTATTATTATAGTAACGAGATAAAACATGCATCATGATTAATTAATGATGAAGTTACATGACATTAGTATGAAGCTAAGACTTAGTTTGCGGTTAATTTGTTACTATATCTGTTAATTCTGTAAACCTTTCTGAACTACTCAAGGAACTATTCACAAGGTATTTGCTTTTCCTATTTTCTTTCTTTTTATTCTGTATTTGTATTTTGAGATCTTTTTGTAATGGAAAAACAATAATAAAAATTATGTTTTAAAAAATACTGCATTATCACTAATTAATGATCATAGTTAGCTGACTATTTCATTGACTTCTAACTATTGGATATTTGATTATTCGACTGCATGTATTTTGCTCATAAGTCTTTTGCCTGTTCTTTACCTATTGATTGTACACTATAAGATACTGACCTCATTGAGCACCTACCAGTATGAAAAATCTGCCATCTGGTGGTAGTGGAGAGTAAGTGAAACCAGAGACCTTGACAGGCAGTGTTTTTGTTGAGCGCCCTTTATCGATGGGTAATATTTACATGTATTACTTAAGTCATAAGAAGTTTGTATATTTCCTAAAGCAAATTTTGTCCAGCCATCCATCATGGACAGGGCAGGCATGATGGGTAATTTAGAGACACTAGTTTTTCTAAGAAACCTTTCTTCGGACCGCAGGAGAAAAAACATACACATAATAAGGGGTTAGGGTTCCAACCCCCAACCTTCAAAGTGTGATGCTGCAGTGGTTCTCCCAGACCCACTGTTGCATCAGAAAAAAAAACAAATCCGTCATAAAGAAATTATTATTTTAACAAAAGACACATGTGCCACAACAACATGGTTTGTTTATCTCTGAATAAATTTCAGTTAATGGTTGGATTTTTTTCTTTTCTCAGCATGAGATGCAGCTACTTCACCAAGAGGTGGATTTTTTGTAGTGTTTTTTTATTGATCTTCACGAGGGTTGTCAGTAAACAAATGAAACATAATACTAGGCTTGGTTGATAGGCTAGGTCTCCAATTGTATAAAAGAAGTTTCCGATAATATAAAATAATTAAAGTGATACCAATATGGAGGAGTTTTTTTCTCTTAATCATTGTAAACATTTTTCAACATAGTCCCCATTTACTGCTACACATTTTTCCAATGCAATTCCCTGCATTGGCTTCATGTTCGGGTTAGAGCTGACTTCAAAGTTCTCCTACTTCCATATAAGGCACTTAAACGTCTAGCTCCTGCCTGCTTGACAGAATTACTTCAAGTTTACAAGCCGCGTCATCCACACCCACAGAATGCAGGTTTCCTTGTCGTTCCACATATAAATAAAGTGACAGGGGGCGGTAAAGCATTCTGCTACAGGGCCCCTATATTGTGGAATGGTTTACCAGCTTATGTTTGGGATGCTGATTCAGTCTCGGTCTTTAAATCCCTACTGAAGACCCATTACTTTAGTTTAGCTTACCCATAAACCTAACACAATATTACTATGGCTATTGGTGCGGATGTACATGTCATTTTTACCTACTATGCCTGTCAATTTATGTGTCAACGCATGTTCTGACTATCCATGCTCTCTACCTTCCCACAAATGTGGATGGTGCTCAAGGTGGGTATGTGACTTGGTCTTGGCAATGTTGCAGCTTAGCTTTGGACGCATTGTGCCCCCCCCCCTTTCTAGAACCTTCAGCAACTGCTTTGAGTCTCCCTGGCAATCAGCCAATGTGTCAACACATAGCAGTGGATCATTCACATACTGTATCACTGTGTATCACTGTGTATCACTGTGCTTAAACTCAATCCATCCAAATCTGCTCAGAGCACCTGATTGATCACATGTGGCAAGTGTTTAAATCCTCGTGTAGCTGCACTGCTGAGCCCTCTAGGTAATCGCAAACAAAAACTGAGACTGTTCCGCTAGGGGTACGCTGAAAATTGCCGGACACAAATCCACAACTGTGAACCATTTTGCTTTGGGGAGCATATTTATCAGTAGGGTGTGAGGATTGGGAACCTCCACTGTCTGATCCTCTGCTCCCTCATTCAACCTCCACCTTTTGCCTCCTGCCTTTAGCACACACAGCAGGACAGAACTGTTGCAACTGCTGCTGTCAGGGAGGCCTGCCCAGCCTTTTATAACCCAAGATCTACTTTTCAAGTGGCCAGTGTGCCGAGATCTACCAGTTCAAATAGGGAGCCATAGTCATTCCTCTCTTACTCTATTATTACTCTAGCTCTTGCCTTTCCACATAGTTAACATGCACAAATTCAGGTAATTCTCCAAATTATATAACCAAATTATAAGACATACGGGCTTCGAATTTGAATAAACAAAAGAGTTAATCCTCTTCCCACTCTGAATGGGAATGATTCGTTTTTGATCTTTTGGCTTCTGACAAGTATTGCGTGCTAAATGTTTACAGGTCACGATTAGTTGCACACTGAAAAATGTGTGCACGTGCGCAAGTGCACGGACGCTTGTGATCAACCCAGGCTTGAGATAAATCTCCTCTGGGCTAGCTGTCCGCACCATTCCCACATCATTGTCATGGGCGGTACACACCGCCTCTGGTACCTCCCATTCCATCTCCTGCCAATATTCCTCTGCACTTCTTTCCCTTTACAGCTCCACCCTTTTCATGCTCCATAGCCACAAATCTGCTGTCAAACTTCAAGTCTCCTACAATCTCTGCTCTCCACTGAATCTTCAACAACCTATCTCCGGCCGCTGCCTGCACTGCATATTGCGTTGGCACCCAGACTGCCAGACTGCCAGCTTTGCCTCACCCACCATTTCTCCTGGATCCAGCATGGGCTGATTAAAAGTCAATGCTATGTGAGGCTCCTCGTTGGTATTATCCCATCTGCCATCATGCACATCCTGCCCTCCTCTCGCCCAGGTAGCGAATCTATCAGCTGATCCCACTCTCCCTTTACTCCAGGATCACTGAAATCTCTCCGTCAACCAACAACTATGTTTGTGCTGTTTCCAAGGCAACCTATTGATATATCGCTCCTATATCAATGTTCCACATTATTCTAGCATTTCCCAAACTGTTCTAGTAACATCTTTCACTGTGTATGGTCTATATTGTTCCCTATCAAGTAGTAATTTTTTTCGCTGAAGGCTGTACTGTCCACTGAGCACTTCACCCCCCTTCTATACATTTTAATCTATTGGCAAATGACATAGAGCATCTCTTCCTAACATTCACTAAAATTCACTGGGGTATGTCCTGATACTATCATATTTACACTTTTATCTGCTACCTGAACCTCCACTTGAGCAGATTTTAGTGCTGCACTTGTCCCAAGAATCCTATGGTCCTAAACTATTCAGCCGACCGGCGGATGGGACTGGCATCTTTTAGTCCTTCACAAATATAGGTGGCTCCAGTATCTACCATCATCAGTGTCATTTTGCCATTTATTTGAGCCAGCAGCATCAGCTCAGCCTCAGACCCCCTACTCAACATTGGCAGCTGAGGTCCCCCTTTAGGACTCTCCAGGCATCCCTAAAATGACCTTCCCTGGGCCCACCGATTAACTGGGCCCTGTGGATTAACTGGGTTTCTCCCTCTGTTCTGCATTGGACCTACCGGACCTGGGCCTGCGGGGCCTCCCAGCTTGCCCTCTGAAATGGAGAATACAGGCAACTTCTACAAGTGTGTCCAGGCTGATTACATTTCCAGCACGCCAGCTGAAGTGGCCTGTTTCCCAGTCTCCCTAGAGACTGGAATTGTCTAGTTTGTGGACAGATGGGTACCCTCTGGTCATTTCCCTATCCATCATATCTGTTTGTCCTGTTCCACTCCGGGAACGGTGGCCAATTAGTGTGCTGTGGGGCTCCAGCGACAGTCCTCTGGGGCCGGCGAGACCACTGGTGTCTGGACCCTTTTCTTTTTGGCAGTCGCTCCTCCAGCTGCATTTGACTCAAGTTTATCGGTCAATTCCCTCCCATGCTCTTTAGCAGAGGCGTCCTCCTCTGTGTGGACGTCAGTAATGTGAATCAGCTGGTCGCGGTGCTGCTCCACAGGCGAAGTAATGAGCCCCACAAATTGTCTTAGTCGGCTCCTGCAGTGCAATCCCAGTATGTCAGCTTTTTTTCTTGTGGTTGCGGATATGCAGCTGGGACTTCCGCCTCCTTTATCGGTTCCACCTCCGCCTCTGCCTCACTCAGTGCCAGCGGAAACATTAATCACGGCTGTTGCCAGAGGGTAGCACAGTAACATCAAACTGACATGCATGATTAACAAATTACTGCACCATTGGGGGGGGGGGGGGGGGGGGGGGGGGGGGGGGGGGGGGGGGGGGGGGGGGGGGGGGGGGGGGGGGGGGGGG
>JAODLD010000042.1:9916905-9933609 GCA_026781065.1 Mormyrops boulengeri | reverse complement strand
CCAAACCCCCCCCCATTGTTTCCTCCTCAATTTTATCCACTTTCCGGCCCCGTCTGCCAGGTCCGGCAGTCACAGGAGGAGGCCCTCCGGATCCTGTCCTGCCCACATTACATACTCATCTGTGATCCTTTTCCAACTAGTGGGAACATTGGAGAGCACTGGTTTGGGGACCTCTCAGCCCTCCTGCTTCTCTGCTCTGCTTCATACTCTTTTTAGAATAGAATAGATCTTTATTGTAATTGTTTTTAAAAAAACAAGTTCTTCCTCTCCCTCATACAGAGTTTCTGACTCATCTCCTGACTTATCTCCTGCCTCAAACTTGTCCAGCCTCCCTCAGAGGTAAACCTTCCACCCTCTGTCTTATGCCCCTTTCTTCCTGTCCTGCCATCCTGGGACCTTCCCCTGATACTCTCTCCTGGAACTGACTCCATCCTTGGTATGGACGGTTAGAGGCGTCCAGCAGACACATCAGCTCCTCTGCTTTCCCACCAGATGTGCCTTCTCCTAGTTTCTTGGCAATGCCTTTTTCCTCACATCCCACCTCTTGCTTTGTTACCTCCCTATCTTGCTTTCCTTCCTCTATAGCCTGTCACAGCAGGGGATTCACTTCCCAGTACCCATCTAGACAAGCTACCATTCCTTTCTTTTTTCCTTTAAGTCATTCTGTTTTACTTCCTCTCTGAACTAGGCCTTTTCTTACATCATTGGAAACTGATCCTTATGTGAAGGAAGTGACCTTTCCACTACGGATTCAGGCTCTGGTATGGCAGAGATTGTGCCTCCTTCTGCTCATTTCCACCTTTTACTCCTGCCTGATTCTCACTCAACACATTTCTCACCGCTTTCTGGCCCCTACTCCAGGCCTCTCCTTTTGCCTTTAACAACCTCAGAACCTCCAGTTCCTCACTCCTTTTTTTTCTCCACTTTTCTGTATCCTTACTAGCTTTGTAATTTTGTAACACCTTTTCCATCTCCTCACACCCTGCTACATCCATTGTGCCTTCCTGTGCCCCCTTAGTTACCAGTGCTCGTATTCTCTTTTCCCACTTTTTAGACATCATCTCTATCTCTGCTCTATCTCTGGATTCTCCTTCCTTAGCTTCCCTAGCGAGGCCTACTTCGCCACCTGACCCTTAGCCAGCGTACGCCTCACCTCAGCCAAACTCTGCACCTATGCTTGCCATGACACTACCGATGGCTGTCCAGACCCCTTCCTCACTGTCGCTGCTTGGTGGCTTCTGCCGGCTCTACGCTGGATGTCCCGGTGGCTGCTAACCCTGCTCCTCATCTCCCGGGCACTTCCATCCCAGAGGAGGACATTCCCCTGGAAGACCTGGAGTGGAACCCTCTGGGCATTGCCCTGAGTTTCGCCTTGTAGAGTCCAATACCAAGCCCCAGCCCTAGTATCGATCCTGGGCTTCAAATGGGTTGACAACCCCAAACGGACATTCAAAAGAGGAGCAGGGCAAGTCTCCATCTCCCAAAGATGGAGGCGGGGACTCTCCTACCCTGTAGGCCCCTCTGGACTCTCCTACCATGGAGGCCCCTCAGGGTTCCAGTTCCTGCCCCAGTCCTAGGTCTTCCGCGATAGGTCCTTCAGCATCCACCTTTTTGCTGCCCTGGTTCCAGTCCTGATTCCTGTCTGGGTCCCTGTCCAGTGAGGCCCTCAGCGCCTTTGTGGTTCAATGTGATGTTATGCAATGCAGCAGCATCCGGAAACTCCTAAAAATATTTTGTTTCGCTACAAAGTACATTGGCGTAATGTTGTTTTCTAAGATTCTCTAAGGGTTACCTCTTTTTAGTGTCTCCCCAAATGAGCTTGATGGGCCAAATGGCCTCCTCTCGTTTGTAAATTTCTTATGTTCTTATGTTTTTATTACATTCTCTACCATGTAATATTCCATAAATGCAGGCATGCTTTGCAACAGCATGCATAACCATTCACTTTTTATCGATTATACAGTTACCGTGAGTCAGGAACCTTTCCCAAGAAATACTGTGAGGAGAGGAGAACGCCCTGGATGGCCTGCCAGTCCATCACAGGGCACCTTCACATATTACGGGTTATTTAAAGATACTCATGTTTGAAGCTGCCTTTTTTCAGACAGGAGGAAAAACAAAATTGATAGAGCAAACCTCCATTGCCCAATGTAAGCAGTACTAAAGAATGAAGTGTGCAGTATCTTCCAAACAAAGCAAGGTCCTAATAAGACAACCATTCATTCTGAGGTAGACTAGTTCAAGAGTTCTGGATCTGGCGGGTAGTCCACAAAGCAGGACTGTTTACGATAAATTATCCAGCTAACTGGAAATTCCTGTTTTGTGGAATACTCACCAGGTCATGAAGTATTTCTTGACGGTAGAGAGAGTATCTGATGACTGGATGTGGCTTAGCAGCTCACGCTACCACTGGAAAATCAAAGCCATTAACATGCCAGTGATTTGCTGAGCAAAGAGGCCAAGATGGGACATAGATTTTAAGGAGCTTCTTGATAGAGTTGGGTGCCTGTCCTTTAACTGTTATGAATGCCAGCATCCAGGGCTTGAACTTGATGAGAGCAGCTATAGGGAGTCAATTTAGAAGGTTGCGTTTCAAACCCTGTGTGCCACAAGAAAAGAAGTGATCTCTGCGGTAACAAGATATTGCTTCATCAGTTTGAGGTAATAGTGAGTCTTGCACACCGATTGGTTTTCCATATTACTTTAATATCAATTAATATTTGAATGTTCATATGTACACTTCACATTCAATAGCCACCAGCTATTAACTTTAACATGGACTTAAATACACAGGACTAAGGACAGGAAACAACTCGAAACGGCTGATGACATGGGGATTCCACACGAGGTTAACGAGGGGGCGTGGCACACAGGAGGATCAGACGAGGAGGAATATAAAAATGATTGATTACATATTAAGACAGGTTTCCAAAAGTAAAATAAATAGGCCTGCATAAATACTGTATACATTGTAACATCTGCAGTGTTGGGCATTTCAGTTCCAGAAGCTACAAATCTGGACCATGGTTTTGTTTTTACCAACCAGTTGAGTACTCTGTGACTGTGAGTCTTTGTACTCTACTAGCTTATAAAATCAAATTCTTGGTCTGTAGCTTCTGGTTTGTAGCTTCTGGACCTAAAATGCCATGCAAAAGCTGCAATCAGACTGGATATACCAGTCAATTTTAAATTAATCTGTGGTTTGCCTTCTTGGGCTGGTTTGGTCGGAAAGGTTGAGGCGCGTCTCCAGGTACCAAATATGAGTTATATCAGGTATATATTTGCATGCACACCAAAAAAAATAAGTTCTTTAGCGGACACTTAAAACACTGCACTGCAATTCAATGGTGTCCAACACCCACCCCCCCCCCCCAGGCTCACAGCCCAGCTAACAGGCAACTGGTGAGGAAGATAGAATTGAACACAGGGCTTCAGCCAGTAAGGCTTACTACTTGGAACACATGAATTAAACAATAATCAGATTCAAACACAGTTTAACCAATTCCAGCACATTAAGACTGACACAATACAGAATGCAGAAGCAGAACAGCAGCAGTCAGTCTTGGCTAAATCCCTATAATTAAGACATATATATTCTTATTGGGGGCAGTGTCTAGCTCAGTGGGCTTTGCCTGGAATTAGAAGCTCACCGGCTCACACCCAACCTCAGCACGCCTGCGGGTCCTTTAGCAAGGCCCTTAACCCCCAGCTCCCTGGACCCTGCCACGTGTGGCTGCTCTTCGCGGACAGCTTACTCTACAAAGAGACAATTTCCCCATGGGGATCAATAAAGTATCAATTATTATTATTATTATTATTATTCATAAGACAGCAACAAAAACACACAAGCATTTTTGAGACAAAAAAACCCCAATCTGTCTGATACAGATAGACTGGAATTAACGATGACGGATATAGATGCCGCAACAGACTCAGCAACAAGGCCTAGCTATGCAGCAGTTATTTGCCCTTACCATAACCTTTCATCATCTGCCCACAATTGCATCACTAAGCCCTGTAGCGTAATGCTAATCAAGAAACAAGACTTACTTTTCAGATGAAAAGTCTAGGAGACACCGATCAAGGTAGGTCAGGAAGGATCTAAAGCTGGCTGGCCTTAGATCTGACAATGCTCACTGTTGTTTTGCTTCCACAACAATCACAAATCACACGCAAAACACCTCCGATACACAGTATTCGCGCTTAACAGAATTTTCAAAAAAACACAAAACCCAAGATGTACATGCATCTATGGATTTGGATGTATATGCAATGTGGATTTTCGGGGCAGCGTGTGACTCAGTGGGCTAAACCTGTGTGCCTGTGATCACAAGGTTGCCGGTTCAAACCCGCCCTCAGCACGCCTGCAGGTCCTTGAGCAAGGTCCTTCATCCTCAACTCCCTGGGTGCCCCAACAGGTAGCTGCTCTTCTCAGACAGCTTCCTCTGTGAAGAGCAAGTTGAGGGAGGCATAAATAATTTCCCCACAGGGATCGATAAAAAGTATCAATTATCCTACCGACTATGGCATCTTGTGTCCAGAGGAAGGTATTGGGAAGCCTTGTCGGTGTATAGAATGCAAGTAAGTCTGACTACACCACCCTGGGAATTTCACCCAAGGACCCATTTACTGTTAATCTAACCCAGTAGGTCTCACAGGTTCATTCACCAAGAAAGGCTGAGATGTGTCTCCGGGTGCCAAATATAATTTATTAATACTATGAAGGTATTTTGATACTAAGAAGGAAGACAGTTGTACAAAAGACAAACAGCCTTTAACAGCTCACACTGATCCAAGCACCAAAGCGAGAGGGTTAACATGCTGGATCTGATTGGCAGGCAGGTGCAGGTGCAGGTGTAGATGCTCTGCACGCACACCAAAAATAAGTTCTTTAGCAGGCACTTAAAACACTGCACTACTGCACTACAATTCCATAGCGTCCAACCCCCCCCCCCAACTGGCAGGGAAGATAAAATTGAACACAGGACTTCAGCCACCAAGGCTTATACGACTCGGGATACATGAATCAAACAATAATGAGATTCAAATGCAGTTTAACAAATTCCAACACAATGGGATCAACGCAATACCGACAGCATTAAAAAAAAGGAAAACAAACACAGAGGTAGAAATGTGCAGAAGCTGAAACCACAGCGAACGGGAGCTTAAACTTCTGTTGATGAAGGGTGCAGCCGTCTTAAATTCTGAGGTGGTTGCAGAGGTTCCTGTGACTATCCAAGTCAGAATTCCGACTTCAAGGGGAGTTCCGGTTGAAATTTCCAACTGGGAACTCCGAAATTCTGACTTCCCAGTTCAAATAGAACGTCAGCTGAAACTGACAACATTAGATTTTTTTCGTAAAACGCATTAGCCACTGGCAACTGGACTTTTCCCGTATAACTAGTATAACGTGTAACTAGTGATTCGTAGATGTAATAGTGAAGTTGTAAATGCATAAACTGTGTTCATAATTGCAACCTGAAGTCATACATTAGCATTCGTAATTGTAAAATGAGAATTGTGCTTGTGAAACTCTCGGGTATACAATTGTGACACTGAATATGGATTTGCGTTTGATAAAATTACAAGATCCTTGTGACATTTAGATACGATTACTTTAGATGTGAATTTATCGGTAATGGTATAGGAACCAGGATAAAAACCTACAGAACCCCTGGTGTCCATCCCTCAACACCAGCTGCAGAGCGCCCTATATCCTCTCAGACGCAGTTACTCTCATGTGTATCCGCTACACATCATAAAATCACCTACAATAAGACAGGAAAACGATGAGTGGAAACAGACAACCTGAGGATGTCACAACTACCCACTGGGCCATAAAGATAGACGATTAAATAATGGAAATAACCAGCATAAATCATCTTACTGTAAAAGGGAACTGGGGCCTTAAAAGATATCAGAAATAGAGTAAGACAGACCAAAGGTCCTCCAATGTCCTCCGAGAGGTAGAACGGAAGACAGACTGAACAGGATACATATAGCAGTGAGCAAATTACGCACAGGAAATGTATGCGTAGGTGGACAAAGGTTATGCCTCACAGGAGCTAAATTTGACATGAATGACTAAAGACAACCTTGCGCAGTACTAGCAGGTCAGAAAAGAAGCAAATCAAAGCCAGGATGAGCACCATAATGCCAAAAATAGTGCTGCAAAGGGCTGGCAGGAAGAAGCATACAAAGCAAGGATAGCACCTAGGAATGGGCGATATCATAGCGATATTATATTGCGCATGTGCAATAATCACCAGGGCTTCGGATGCCAGCTTTTCGGTACGGTCATTTATTTATGGTCAATTTGTAAAGCAGATTCGATATGATATCGCCCAGCCCTAGCCCTATGCACACTTCTTGTATATTTACTGTCATGCCCATGTGGGTTATATTACGTCGGAAAGACTAAACATCAACTGAAAACCAGAATATGCGAGCATAAACGTGCCATTTGCAATGGAAATCAGTGCGTCATGACAGTAATTCCTTACGATTAATAGGTTTGGAGATTATCACCCTGTCCCCCAGAGTGGGGGGGACTGAGTAAACCACTCTCTTAGAAGGCTGATATATTTTTGCTTTAAATAGAGTAGCACCAAACGGCATGAATGAGTATTTCTCCTTAACCTGTTTATTATGATATGCCATATGTTTTAGATATTACTGATTACTTATGTACACTTTGTATATAATGATGACAATCTACTCTTATCCTATTTATTTGGGGTGTGGTCTGGTGATGCCCTGGTGATGCCCTGGTGATGTTCATCACACTTGTTGTGTCATCATTGCAGCAGCAGCTATTCCCCGAGTATGGCAGCCATCAGAGTGACCAGACCAAAAATAGGTGTACCCACCTATAGAGATTTGGCTACTCCCTGGTCTTCGTACCTCGGTGAGTACTGCAGCTGAAATGTGGAGTTTACAAAGCTCCTCGGACAGCAGAGGAGGATGGTCATCTTGTGAAGGAGACAAGATGTTCCACGTGCCTACCCTGATCGCAAATATTTCCTCACGTTTGGTGTTACCCAGGCTGAGGATAAACTGTAGTGCATGATCAAATGATGTGTAAAGATCAATTGCTGCAGCCTGCCAGGGTAAGGAAGTGTGCGGCAAATATCACTGCTGATCCTTCCCACCCAAAAACCATCTATTCCAAATGCTACCTTCTGTCACACGTTTTCAGCCATGGAACACCAAATCAATATGCCACAGCATACAGCTCCTCTCACTTGCAATAATACTGATCACTCAGTCTTGAGTTCATTGTATTAGGGCGTAAGAATGAGTAAGATGCCCGTCAAAAAACGGGGCCAGACCAGAAAATACTATTAAGTAAGTTATTCAGTTAATCAGAATCATTATGTTCATAAACAGTGCTGGTAAAAAGTGCCAGAAGAAATTCAATAAATCCCCTATATTTACTTCTATTGGTTTCTAAAGGATCTCTAACACATCAGCCTGAGGGTGAGGTCATTGTTCCACAATGCATGGCCTGACAATCGTGGCGGAATCTCATGATTTGTGTGTAATTGAAATATTTCCTGCAAAGTCAGTATACATAATGTGGGACAGTACCACACTTCAACTGCCATATTAGTGAAGATCAGGTCACATCTGGTTGGGGAGCATGCATTGGTAGACCGCATTACCACACCCACCACATGACAAAATATGAATGTCAATAAAAATGGAAAGATGAATATCACACACAGAATCACCCTATAATGTGACGTTTGTACCTGCATGCTGTACTGGACTGAGGCACCCAGGAAGCAGAATTTTTCAAATAGATTTGTTACTCATATCCCTGATTACTGAGTCCCCGATAAGCATGGTACTCTTAGTGTTTGTATCTATGGGATGTGGTCTGGCTGGCTTGCAGAGCTTACTGCTGAAGGTTGCATGGTGCTGGTGATGATGGGGGCTGTCAGGACCCCCACAGTGCTGGTGCTGTGAAGACCAAGCATGGACCATGAGCACTCCTTGATGAAATACTCAGACTCCAGATAGTGCTCTGGTACCATTTACAGAACTCAAGCTGTGGTTGTAAAACAGGGTGATTCTGAGGCGGCTTGTCACCTTTAATCAATAATCAATCAATCACTCACTACTTTATTAATCCCTGTGAATTTATGAATTCCCAGAAGCCACCCGTGGCATTAAGGGCCTTGCTCAAGGAGCCACAGACGTGCTGAGGCTAGGTTTGAACTGGCAACCTTGTGATTACAAGCACACAGGCTTAGCCCACAGAGCCACACACTGCCCCCTATCTGGATTACCATCCAAGCCTCTGGCTTTGTCACTCCAGAGTTAGATGAGGAAATCAGCTTTGGCTTAGGCCCCAGCATATCCCACCTCTGGATTTGTGCTGAGTCCATTCCAGGGGATGCTAGCATCCGGGTCAGTCACGTGTGTTGCTGATTATTGAAATAGTGCAAAAATTGTTAATCCCTTCTATTAACAGTCCCCTAATTACTAAGTGATTACCTCTCAAATAAATGTGTAGCCGGTAGAATGAGAAGGCGATTTGTACAGGCGATTTGTGCAGTGTCCCCGCTGTATCGCGGCTTTTCCCCGGACGCATCACAGTTCTCCGCCTATTGCGTACCTTGCTTGTGGTCCGATTGTTGTGAGCAAACTTTTTGTGAACTTTCTGTTTTGTTTTAAGCCCTTCGATGGCTCCCAATCGTACCCATAATAAGCTTAAAATGTTTTTATTTGTACATATTCCATTATGTATACAGAGAGAGAGAGAGATATGTATATATACATACATTTATTTATTATTATTATTACTATTATTATTATTATTATTATGTTACTGATATCCTTAGCCCGACATCCACGTATCATATGTGTTTACAAAGTGTGTTTTAATGTTTACATGCGTTTAAAGCATGTGGGAGGGGTATTTTAATGCTTAAACTATCAAAAAATGTTTATTTATATGCTCTTTCTATATCGCAGATTTTCACCTATTGTTGATAGGTGGATCATACTGTAACTTCCTCAATAGGCGGTGGATCACTGTACACAGGTTTTTTGAACAGGCTTCTAAATGGGCAGTGTGTGTCCTAAAACAGAGGACCGATGTACCCCAAAACTGTTGGCATAAAATTGGAAGTATAGAATTGTTTAAAATGTTCCCTTCTCTAGAACTAAGGGGCCTAGCCTTATCCCTCGACCACCAAACTTTACAGTTAGCACAATGCAATCAGGCAGGTAACGTTCTCCTGCCATCTGCTAAACCCAGACTCGTGCGTCACACTGCCAGACAGAGAGGTGTGATTCGTCACTCCACAGAACAGTTTCCCACAGAACAGTTTCCCACTGCTCCAGAGACCAGTGGTAGCATGCCTTACGCCACTCCCTCTGACGCTTGGCTTTGCGTTTGGTGATGTGAGATTTGCATGCAGTTGCTTGGCCATGAAAGCCGATTCCATGAAGCTCCCGGCAAAGAGTTTTTGTGCCGGGGTTAATGCCAGAGGACGTGTGCAACTCTGCAGTTATTGAGCCAATACAGTGTTGGCAGCTTTTACACACTATTTACCTCAGCACTCGGTGACCCCACTCTGTGACTTTACGTGTCCTGCCACTTCATGGCTGAGTTTCTGTTGTTCCTAAATGCTTGATTTGGCCGTAAGGAAAACAGACCTGCAGACCATCCTGTAGCTTATTGTCTTTATGATAGGGTTCTTAGGAGGTAATGGACTCCTCCTATTATTGTTTCTGACATTGCTACTGGGAAGGACTGGGATGAGGGTATGCCTTTGCTTTTGTTCGCCATTCAGGAAACCAGGCAAGGGTCCCCTGGCTTCAGCTCCAGCTGAACTGGTTTTCGGGCACATTGTACACGGTTCTTTGAAGATACTGCAGGAGCAATAGTTATCCCTGAGACCACTCGCTCAGGCTAGGAATGTGCTGAGTTACGGATGAACTCTGCGTGAACTCCTCGGTGCAGCCCGGGAGCTGAGCAGGAGCTCCTTAAGCTCATCACAGGAGGTAATGACTGCTCACTTTGACAGGAATGTGAGAGAACTTTCCAGGAGGGAGATCGTGTCTTGGGCCTCTTGCCCTTGCCTGGCTCTTCCCTCCAAGACCGGTTTTCAGGTCCCTATAGGATACAGGAAAAAGTAAGTCCCACGGATTATGCGATTGAAACCCCGAACTGCAAACAGAAAACCCACATATACAGTATCATGTGAACATGCTAAAATCATAAGTTGATCACTCTGACTCTGTTCCCTCATCCGCTCCTGTCCTGCTCCCCGCTGCTGTGGTTAGCGTGGCGATCCAAGAATATTCGCCGGGAACTCAATAATCAGCACCATGGGAAAAATAGTTTGCCGTGTGTTTGTCTGTCGAACTCGGAAGCGCTCCAAGCCCTCTTGGGCAAACTTGCTTACGCCTCACCGCTCAGTCAGATTTTAAGTTCCTGGTGGATAGATTTCCATCCCAATTCACAGACACCCCTTCGAGAACCCCGATCCTGGAGCATGATATAGATGTTGGAGATCATTTCCCTATCAAACCCCACCCCTATCACGCTAGCCCGCACAAACGAGCTTTGTTGAAAAATAAACTGACCACCAGTTGGAAACGGCTCTAGTTATTCCCAGTTGCAGCCTCTGGAGCTCTCATGGCTTCTTCATTCCAAAGCCTGATGGTTTCTATCGGTTCCGGACAGACTATATGAAAATAAATGTGATAACCTAACCCGATGCTTTTCCCCTTCCCAGAATGGAGGATTGTGAACCGTATAGGGTCCACTCATTTAACAACCAAGGTCAATCTCCTAAAAGGACATTGGCAAGTGCCCCTCACCCCTCGTGCTTCAGAGATATCGGCCTTTGCTATGCCTGATACCTACCTACAGTATACGGTCATGCCTTTCGGGTTACGTAACGCTCCTGCCACCTTCCAGTGTTTAATGAATAAAGTGTTAGGAGATTTGAAAAACTACGAAACGTACCTTGACAATGTGGTCATATATTTGGTCTCTTGGGAGCAGCACATTATGTCCTTAGAGCAGGATTTTAGGTGGTTACAGAATGCTTCACTTGTGCCCATCCTCGGAAAATGTGAATTTGGACAGGGTACAGTCAGCTACCTGGGAAGCTGGTGGGTCATGGGATGGTCAGGCCACGGATGCAAAAGTCCAAGCTATTGGCTCGTTCCCAGTCCGGCAAACCCCACAAAATGGCAGACTATTACTGTGTTTCTGTAGGAACTTTGCTGACATTGTTTCGCCCCTTGGCTAATCTTGGATGGAGATCTTAAATTTAGTGACCACATTAAATCTATAATGAAGTCAGCATTCTGGCGTCATAAGAACATAGCGAAAGTAAGAGATTTTGTGTCCCACCAAGATTTAGAGATACTTATCCACACCTTTATTTCTTGTAGAATCGACTACTGTAATGCCCTCCTCACTGGGATTCCCAAAAAGTCCACTAGGCAGCTGCAGCTCATTCAAAATGCAGCTGCCAGAGTCTTAACCAAAACCAAGAAAAGAGATCATATCACTCCAATTCTCAGGTATTTACACTGGCTTCCAGTTCAGTGCAGGATTGATTTCGAAGCACTTCTAATTGTGTACAAGTCACTTAATAGTCTGGGCCCCAAATTTATTTCTGATATGTTTGATGTGTATAATCCGGTGAGGTCTCTGAGATCTGCAGGCACTGGTCAGCTTATGGTGAGAAGAGCTGATGCTAAACATGGTGAAATGGTTTTTAGTCACTATGCAGCCAAACGCTGGAACCACTTACCAAATCATATCAGATCTGCCCCAACTGTAGCCAGCTTTAAAAATCTGTTAAAAACTGCAATGTTCTCTACCGCTTTTTTTTTTAATGTATGGAACCCATTGGGGATACTAAGGTCAGTTTGAATAGACTAACAAGGGAATGCTGAAAGATCTGAGAAATGAGTTTATTTATTGTTTCCTTATTTTTATATTGTGTAATTCTTTTGATTTATTTTCTGTATTTTGCTATTTTAATTCCTCGCGCTTCCATATTCTGCCTTATTTTATTGCTTTTAAAGGTGTGAACCTTCCTTTGTTCTACCAGGTGATAAGATCCTCCACCTTGGTGGACTTAGGCTTACTTACTATATTTCTCTTATGGGAGAACATGCTGCCTTAAGGTTGAGAGTATTGTGCCCTTCGTACTGCGACTGTTCAAACGAGACCAAACATGGGTGTGTGTGTTCCTAATGTTAGTCTGGGGTAATACCTCCTGTGTTGGTGTGAGTTAGTGAGTGTAGGATGCATCTGTGTCTTGAGTCAATCAGGCCTCGTCGCTGGAATTTGGCTGCAGGGTTCTGGCCGCCCAGTGGGGGTGAGGTGTCCCTTTGATGTGGTGATCGGGTGATTTGTAACAGTCTCATTTTGGTTTCCTAGATCTCATAGCTGTCTAGGAGAAATCAATGAAACCGTGGTGAGAGCTCTTTTCTGATTTTCTTTTCCTCTAGGCCTGCAGGTGGGCCCACTTGCATCACATTTTTTCTGCTTACATTCCTGTCAGGGCAATCACCGGGAGTGTCATCTGCAATGTGAGATGGGGGGCCTTATATTGCCTGCAGGAAATTCTTCCGTTTTAAAAATAGCAAAAGTGCATTTTGCTTCTGTGTCCCTTTGATGAAACTTTTAGAAGTTGAGAAAGAAAATAATAGATTACCCACAAACTGAATATGGACAAGATTTACTACAGTAGCTGAAAAATCCACTGGAAAAGGCACAAATGAGATGATAGGTTTCACCCCTCGTTCGCTCTTTCTCTCGGGTCTCTGTGCGCAGACTCACACAGCACTTAGCAGTGATTCACCCTCCCCCCAGCTAAACATCCAATCACTGTTCGTATGCAAATGAGCCGCTGTCAGGTTTCTCAGTAGGCGGGGCAGAGCAAGATGAGCTACACAGTGGGAGGCTTTGAGGAGGCAGCAAATCTCTGTCGTCAAAATCATAGCGACTCGTGAGATAATTAACAACAACTAAAAAATACATCTATATTTGTACAGTAAATGGGGGACTAGTCCATTGTCCTTCTCACAGTTTCAGTCTGATAGAGAAATGTTTCTTTCCAGGCCCGGTGCCACGGGGGGGCGTAAGGGGGCGTCGCCCTCTCAGAGGGATAATTCCGCCCCCTCTGTTAAAATACGCCCTAATTGAACTTTTTAATTAAAAAAAAAAAATTATTTTCATTTTAAAAGACCAATATGTAAGTTAGACCACTATAGTTAGCTAAAAAATAAAGTCTACATTTTACATACATGTCGGTACGTTCTAGACTAGACTTTCAAATCCAGGCAATTGATTGGTCAATTGGGTGAGCGGGAGCAAACTAACATAGAAAATGGACAAAATGGATATCAGAAAATGGTTGGGGAAAAGACAAACAATAGAGGGTTGTGAATCAAGTGGCACTGACAAAACAGGCAGTCAGGACAACATAGGAATGCCGACAGAGAAAACGACTTTGGTTGAACAGACACTATCGCTTACTGACAGTCCTTCTCAGCCTGCTAAAGGTAACGTTAGCATTCAGCCAGGAGACCTTGGCGACGACAGGCCAGCTCAGCCATTTCTTAAGCAATTCCCGAAGAAACAGCAGTTCAAAAATGATTGTCTTAGGTCATTTTTATCCACTCGGTAAAAACGGCAAGATTGGCTGGAATATTCTGTTGAGGCAGACTCTGCGTTTTGTTTTCCATGTCGAAAATATGGAGGGAGCGGCTCCGCGTTCGCAACTTTGGTTTTAGCAACTGGAAACATGCTACAGACACGGCAAAAGGGTTTAACAAACATGCCAATAGTAAAGAACATCAAACATGCATGGCTTTTTGGAAAAAAAGACAGTTGCAATGTTCTACAGCCAGTGAGATTTCAACTCTGGTTAATTCAGGCTCTCTCGAATCCGCCTGTATGTCTCTGCCATTGTAGACGTTATTGAATTCCTTGTCTCAAACAAATTGCCATTGAGGGGATCCATCGATTCGGTTGATAACCGAGATCAAGCGGGAAGTGGACTTTTTCTGTCTTTGTTTGATTAGACTTTGAGACAGAATGAAGAGCTTGTCTGGGCTAATAGTACAGTTCCGAAAAACGCTAGGTACACTTCACATGACATACAAAACCAAATGATTGAACTGATGAATACGAACAGAGGAAATGGTAAAAGATGTCGGCGAGTCATGGTTTACAATTAAAGTGGATGGAACAAAGGATCCTACTGGCCATGAGAATGTCTCAATTGTAATCCGTTATGTGGACCAGAAATGCAATGTAAAAAAGCGACTGTCGTCATTGTTGACCACTGACAAGTGTCATGCCATGTCACTCACTGTTTTAGTTCTTGAAGAACTGTCAAATGTCGGTCTCCACTCAAGCAAAATACTATGTCAGTGTTATGATGGTGCCAGTGTGATGTCTGGGAGGGACCCGGGTGTACAGAATAAGTTAAACAGACAGATCCCGTATATTCTTTGTTTTAATCATCAGCTTCACCTAGTGGTCGTGCACGCCATTTCATCAGAAAGCGCAGCTGAAGACTTTTTTGTCGTCTGCAATACACTATATGAATTCCTAAGAAAGCCTACTGTATCTGCACAATATAAAGGAGAGAAGCTTAAGAGGCTGTTGGAACAAAGGTGGACTGGACACTTTAATACTGTATCTGTGATTCGGAAATCTCACATGACACTTGTGGAATTTTTGACAGACATTGGGACCACAAGAGCAAGTGCTGATGTGAAAATTGAGGCTCTTGGAATACACAATGCCATTACAGAACCGACCTTCAAATTCCTAAACAGTAGCGTGTTTGTGTGTGTGATCAAACAGTTATTATTATGTAGAACTAACAATCGAACAGTGTTCATAATTTGGGAATTACAGTATATCGCCGACCCCTCTCTGCATTTCACTTGCCCCCCAACTTGTTTTCCGCTGGCGCCGGGTCTGTTTCTTTCTCGATCCCGCAAGCACCGCTGTGAGCCTGACTGCTGCATAGAGCCGACTGGCGGACCAAGTGTCTGTCAGACCCCAATATAAAGCCCCACCCCAGCGATTTTAGTAAAGCTTATTCACTTTCCACCCCAGCTTCCAGCAGCTCACAAAGGCAAAGTTAATGCTGTGAGATGCATCCTTTTTTCCAACCTTTTAAAAAGTGTGGTGCTGCTCCTGCCTGTACCAATAGCAGTAGGAATGATGCTGCTGCTGGTCCATCAGAGACAGCAGATAGCATGTCTACTCCAGTGACATCAACAAGCACTGCATCTCCCGTACCAATAGCAGTAGGAATGATGCTGCTGCTGGTCCATCAGAGACAGCAGATAGCATGTCTACTCCAGTGACATCAACAAGCACTGCTTCTCCTGTACCTCTGCCAACAACTGCTGCCCCAAAGTAACCCGCTCAGGTACCCTGTGACTTGGCAACCCCTTTTTAGTTTTGTAAATATTGGCTATGTAGAGAGGTCTTATTTTATTCTTACTTTATTTTGCAAATTTATTTGAAACACAACATTCATAGGACTTGAAGATCAGAGGAAATGGGAGCATTTTATTTTTTTACACTTAAAATTACCACCCTTGCACACGCAGTCAAATTTCAGTGAGGCCCCTTGCAGTTATTTAACAGAAGCTCTAATCCAACACAACACATATGTTTGAGAATGCAGAGTCAGACAGTCCCTGTAACATCTGGGGGTTATAGGCCAGTTAAAGGCTCTGACCAAACACATACTGGAACCTGTAACCTTCTAATGTCAAGCACAGCAGCCTAACGCACTGACCCACAAGCCTTCCTGGAAGCACGCTAAGTCTCCAAATGCCTATGAACTAATATGACCCCATTATTGTATTTCCTTGGAAATTGCTGCCAGCAGATGAGATTATACCGCAAAATGCGATCCAAATGTATGGTTTAGTCAAGCACTGTCTCCTGTCATCTGGAGTGTGTGAATGTTATCTAAGCCAATCACACAAACTATTGAAAGGAAAAAGCAGAACTAGTACATGCTCATTGCTGGTCATCTAGTTTCACTCCCTCTTTGTTGTTGCCTGCATTCCCCCAGGGTATTTGGTCTCCTGTCCTACAAATTCAACTTAAAGACAGAACTCTCTAATAACCTGGGAACTCCCTGTTTGAGTTCCTGACTCCAGCTCAGATTGTGCATAAATTGCATATTTTCCTCATGTTTTGGTGGGATTACTCAAAAAAATAACGTGCCCATAAAGAGTGATTGCGTGACTGGGTATATCATGCAATAGACTGACATTCCACCTATGATGTACCACTCCCTTGCTGGGAAAGATTCCAGACACATTATTCAATTCCTCAACCTGACTAGAACTATGTTGTTTACACTTTACCCGTAAGTGCCTCAGATGGTCTATAAGGTGTTGGGAGGGTGAACGTGATCTTAATCCTCTTTTTATGTTTCAGGGTTTGCGGCCAAGAGTTGAGTTTTCCCTCGCTGGTGGTGATCCACACTTTGTGTTGTATGGTGTAACATCACTTGGCTTAGCTGCAATAAGTGTGTGTGTGCGTGAGTTCAACTGGTTGCTGGAGGTCCAGTCCCACGATTGGTGGGTGTAATGCTTTGAGCCAGGCCCGGAGTGGCTAATCGGGAGGACCGGGACAATTCCCGGTGGGCCGGTCTGATGTTTGGGCCGCAAGGGCCG
>JAODLD010000042.1:9874841-9886647 GCA_026781065.1 Mormyrops boulengeri | reverse complement strand
ATAAATATGTGCTTCCCGTAGTGTTGAAGATGGTAGTGCATTAATAGATAAAAACAAACCATAAATATGTGCTTCCCGTAGTGTTGAAGATGGTAGTGCATTAATAGATAAAAACAAACCATAAATATGTGCTTCCCTGCACATAATGTTTAGGCAAGGAAATGCAAGTATTCACGGAAAACATGGCAATTCAAAATGCTTTACAAAGGCACAGGGATACATTAAAATAGACACTAAAATCACATTTAAAAGACAATAAAAAACTAAAAGCCAAAAACATTTCAGGGAGTCGGTCGAGTTAAGAGGCGTTTGAGTTCTACTGTACATTTGACACAGCATCCCAACACTGTGTTACATTTTGAGTGTCATGTGTTTGCAGTGCTTTGTGTTTTGGATAGTTACAGTATTATTTTATTTTATTTGATATGATATGATCATCTGTGATGGGTTGGTGTCTTGGTTGATTCTTGCCTTGCGCCTGTAGCCTTCAGGTTAGGTTGCAGATCTCCCACAACTCTGAATAAGACAAGTGGTTTCAGGAAATGGATGGATGGATGGATGGATGGATGATATAGACATCACAGTAGCATTAGAACTGTAACAAGGACCAAATGCACTATGTTTGATGTTTGTAACAAAACGCCAATTTACAACATCCAATATAAATAAAACATCCAGCACACTGTGTAGTAGTGTTTGATGGTTTTATTTGCATTCATGTTTTTATACCAAACAATATATAATAATGGTATTCTGGAAATTATAAGGTTTCATATAATTACATTGGATAACTCAAGTTATATACATGCACACAAAACAATCATAGGTCAAAAAAATGTTAAAATGCCCAAATTATAAAAGTGGTACTGAATGGAGAGCTATTCGGGAGCAAAAACAGCCGGATTTTCTTGCTGAGTTGAGCCAAGTGATCTATCTCAGTAAAGAGCTGGAAATCCCATGATGACATGATGCGGCTGCCACACGTTTTCGAATGGCTGAGCGTCAGCAGTTGCCTGACAGCAAAACAATTAATTACACAGCATAGATTTCACAGTGTCCCGCCCAACATCCCTCCAGCTGATTAAACATAGTAGCATGTTACTGTGCGCTAGTTTCCTGCATGAATAAAAGGAAGGCGAGACAATACCAAAGAGGAAGCAAATGGGTTATTTTAAAGGGTAAGAGTGTATGTTTTTGGCTGAATTAGTGTGTACTTAAAATGCCTTTTTTAATTCACGGGGAACAATGCCCCCCCCCCCATGTTGAAAACAAAGTGAAAACAACATGTTTTGATTTGCAGTTATGCTCCCTTTCACATACACACTTTGTCCCTATTTTGAGTAGGAAATCCCCATTGCATCATTTCTGTCAAGTGATGATGATGTAATTGTTATCTCGTCACCGACTCTTTTTCGTTCCATCCTATTACTGAAAGAGCATTACTTTGTAAGTCAGTAGGTCTGCCACAAGGAATGCTAATGAGCTCTGTTTCTTCTATGTGTTTACCCTGTATTCTTTTTCCCTGTGCGTTCATTGATTGCTTTAAATTTAAGCCACGGTAAGTATAAAGGTCTGTATCTGTGTGTGCCATCGTATTTGCGCATTGTGACCCACAAGGGGGCCTGAGAGGCAGGGATACCCTGGCAGATTCAGGGGTCCCAGCACTTTACAGGGGACCATGAATACATAAAGGGAATCACATTATGACATTTCATCAGGGATCCCAGAATTTCCAGTTAGGCCCCTGCCGACCCATCTTGTAACCTTCTTCACGCCAGGATATTCAGGCCGTTGAGTTGGACACCTGAGGTCCTTGGGTGGCTTCTTCAACCTGTGTGAGAAGACACTGGTACCAACTGTGAGCAGACTTTGCAACTGCGGGTGATAGAGTAGCTGTTTTCCTGTTTCTGGACAGACTATATTCCTGACAGATAAAATGAGGCAATGCGTGAATTGTACATCAGGTGTTTTATAGTTACATATCTTGACTCTGCCCTGCTCTGTTAGCAGGGATTCACTGCTTTATCCTAACACTGCGCATGTATGGTCCCTCCTTTTCATAAATGCGTAAGTATCGCTGCTGCTGGTCTCTGAATCCCTTTCTCACAGGGCAGGGCTTTCCAGTCGGCTTCTCCTTTCTAGGCAAAGTGATTCTGCTGCTCATTTCACATTATAGCTGCATGTTTGCTGCATTTTCGATCTATTTATCTAGTGCCGTGGGAAGGAAAAGTACCTCTCGCCTCAGCCTGGCATGCTGTGCTGTGACGGGAAGCTGCACCACAACGTGAGCGAGGGCAGCCGGTGCCACGGGATCCGTGTATATGACAGCAGCAAGGTGACGATCTGTGAATCCGCCTGGCACCTCAAGCCTCATGGACAATGTTGTGGACGGGAGCTGTATGACCCCAGACAGGAGATGTGCTGCAACGGACACAGGTGCTGCATTTCCTCATCATTCTTTTATATGTTTTTTTTGGGAATCTTCTCAGAAAAATGGGTACCAGTTTGTACCTTTGCTTGTCACTGGGGCTGTACCCACAAGGGTCTGCCAGTTGTACCCTTAGCTGTAGGTAAATGTACCTTTTAAGGTACAGAAATTGATTCTGAGGAACATCTTTGTAAGATTGGGGGGGGTACATTAATGTTGCTTGTACCTTGGGGAGTCTATTTCTGTACCTTATAAGATCACCGGCTCGAGTTCATGAACCCGGGACAAATTTTGTAAGAATTCCCTCCCTATTTTGTTCACATTTCTACCAAACATACTGTCTTTTTCACATACTGGAGTGATACAGTTGTGTGAGAATCTGGACAAAATTCAGATTTCTGGTAAACAGGAGTGGTGAGAGTGAGAGATTCCCAAAGGGGATCACTTGGATTTGATTTGAGGGGAATTCCCAGTCCTCCTATTTCAACATGAGAGGTAACCTTCTCATTTTCCATATATGAAATATTATTTTTGTTTTTTTACCGGACTCCATAATGTTTTTTTGTAGAAGGTCATGGTCAGGAGGATTGGAATGCTGTGGAGCTGATGCCTTCAATGCCTCGGATCCCAGCCAGAAGTGCTGCTCTGGGCAGATCTACAAGGTGGAGGACAACTGGAGGGCAGTCCAGTGCTGTGGGATGCTGCTGGTGGAGGACCCCACCACACAGCAGTGCTGCTCCTCTTCCCAGTTGCAGCTGCTTTACCCCAAGCAGCTCGGTTTCTCCTGTTGCGGGCACTGGTTCTACAACACTTCCGTCTACTCCTGCTGTGAGGAGAACCTGCAGAGGAGACAGAACCACAGCCTCCGCTCTGCTGCAGGTTAGCAGCTCTGCTCTGGGATTTCTGGAGTTTTAGCAGCAGGTCTGGCATGTCACAGATCCATCTGAGACTAGGGTCTGGAATGTCTGGTATTCACAGACATCCTGTTATGGTTGCATCATGTCTGCTGCCCCATGCGGCCTGGCTGCTATTCCCAGACATTTCCTGTGAATTTAGTTTCCACTCTTCTAGTTTCCACACTTCCTTTGACAGTATTTTCTCTTGGCAGATGGACCGACAGCCACCGGGTCGTCTAGTCGTCTCGCTATTTGCTTTTAAGGCCTCTGTCTGCATGGAGAATCAGATCCATAAGTAGTATGCTTTAGAGGTTGCCAAATTGTGTGTTTAGAAACGCCCTTCTGTGAACCACTGCTGTGCTGAAGTGTTGCATTTGTGGCCTTCCCTTTACCTTAAATAAGTCTAGCCATTGTTCTTTAAACTTTACTGTTAACAAGGGGATTTCTGTAACAGAACCGCCTTTGACTTGATGTTGCTTTTGTCCATCGCACTCTGTAAACTCTGGACATGGTACAGCATGAAAGTCTCAGGAGAGAGACTAGGACCGGCACGGGCGGCACCAGCAATCACACCACGTTCAATATCATTCACTTCATGCCTCTTAGCTGCATAGTTACTGAATCTCATGAATTCATCTGCAAAACTGTAGCTATTCAGTCATAGTGAGATGATTTGCCGTTTGGACAAGGAGCCTCATTTGCATTTATGAGCATGAACTGAGTGCATGTCTGACTGTCGGTACATAAAATAAAAGTTATGAAGACTACAACACTACAACTGACCAACAATGAGCTGTAAATAACAGATAATATAGTATTTATTAAAAATTAATGTATAATCTTTTTATTACAACAATGAGAAAGCCCAGGCATTCCTTACAGAAAGACAGGGGTGCCGTTAGAGATTTTTGCCTCCATTAAAGCATATAATATTGGGCCCCCAACCCAGACTAATCCAGTTATGTTCCATATTTTTTCGGGCCCCTGTCACTCAGTGGTGCTTGGAATCATCTTAACCATCTGCCCCCCCGACCCGCAACGTGTGCTTTGAGAGCAACCGCCTGTGACAAAAAGTATGACGGTAGCAGAATCATGCTTTGGTGGTGCATGTCAGTAACTGTGGGAGCAAATGGTGTATGGAACAAAGCATAGATTACAAGTGCAGCTACTCAGATCTGCTAAAAAAAAGGAAAGAAAAGAAAAACAGACCTATGGATACAACAATGCGACCATTCAGAGGGAATTACGGCCTGTGCTGACTGCTTGTGATAAGCATTTGGGAGGTGGATAGATTAGAGAGACAAATTCAGAAAATCATCTTGCAACTGCTACGAGATATTTGGCATCCCACGGTCAGAGTACTACTGTAATAGCCCCTGCTAGTGAATTAAATGCAAGAGATTAACTGCCAGTCATGTGGCTGTACTTTCAAAGTTGTTTCCCCACCCTGTTAGCTGGAAAATACTTTGGCAGAACTTCATTTACGTATTTATTTCATCTCACCATAGCGTGCAGCTGTACAGCATACCACGCATGAGATAACTGATCATATAAAAATGATTGACTACTCACATCATTTAATAATATTTTCTCACGAAGGATGCTAAGAATAATTTATAGCAGGAAATGAATCATTATATTTTGTTAGGTTGTCTGATTCTTACATGCTCCTACAATAATTGTTACCATGAGAAAAGTCACCTGACATCTGCCTTAGGTGTGAAAGCTAAGAAGGTAGCGACTGTAGAATAATTATCTCTTTACATTTCTTCAGGGGATATTGGACGGTGCAGCGTTCACCCTGATCTTGGCAGCGTTTCAGGTAATTATCATTAGTACTATTTTAAATAATGGTTTCTAAATCGCTTTTATTAAATGTAGTTAAGTGTAGCTGTTTATCGTAAAATAAACCCAAAGAAATGACTTAAAAGGCCTCGACTATCATTTGATTCAGTCAGACAAATAGTTTGTTTGATATAATTAACAAATAAATTGCAGGTGATTGTTTTGATGAGTCACTGTCAGTTTACTGATTTGGAACACGATCCTGTTTATGCACTTAAAAGGAAGACCATAGATATGGAAATTCTACATAGAACATGGACATTCATAGGCTAATAATGGCTTAATGGTTAGGGATGCGCACTTGTAATTGAAAGATTGCAGGTTCGAATCCCCAACCAGCAAGGCACCACTGAGGTACCCTGAGCAAGGCACCGCCCCCAAGGACTGCTCCCCGGGCGCTGAATTAGCTGCCCCCTGCTATGTCAGAGTGTCACATATGGGTTAAATGCAGAGAACACATTTCGTTGTTCTGCACTGTGTATCAACAATGACAATTAATCAGTGAATTCTAATACCAAAATGATCTTACTTATATACAACCCACACAATTTCTACGTGCAATATATGTTCCCAAACTGGATGGAGAATTGTACATGGTGGAATCACTTTCTCCTTGAATTACTGCCATAAGCCTTTTTGATTGAGGTCCCACCTGCACAACGCACCTAGATCTGTGAATCTTTGGGAATACACCTTTAAAAACTGTCCAATATCACTGAAACTGTTGATGAAATTTCATCTATGAGTCATTCCACATTTTTTCCTGGACACTGAAGTCAGACGGTAGGACACTCCCCACCACTATTGCTCTGACAAATGAAACTTTATAAAGAACACACCTTTGGACAATGTTCAAAAATTCAATTATTTTCTACCCATCTGATCAGGGATCTTCCTCAACTTTAGCTTAGAGCTTTACAGAATTCCTTATTTTTTGTTGTCATGTCTCCAGACTCCGAGACCTTAAAACCAATCTTAAAAAGAGCATGTGGACTAATATATTTCATTACAGTTGAAATAAGTTTAGGAGGAGCCTAATTAAACTTGCAACATCTAAATGGAAAGTGGAACTTCTTAGCAACAGCTGTTACACGTGCTGAAACAAAGTACACTAGTTTATTATTTTTAATTAATTTTCTGTTTTGTGCTGGCTTTTGGTTTTCGCTTAAAACCTGTATACCATACGCGAATAAAACCAGAAATAACCTGATGTAATATTATATGTTATGATGTAAGTGCAACAAAAGTGATGTTAGAATCTGCATTTGGTGCAAGCCAGGGGTTGTCAGACATTATGAGTTTAGCTAGCAGAATGCCATTGATAAAATTTGCTGATAAAATTACCAACAATTTGGTAACACTGGTGTGAACAATCGTGGACCTTACAAATTTCAGATCCTGCGGGTGTGTTCCTTCCTTTCAGATGGTGAATAATTTGCACCAAGAACACCAGGTGACCTCAGTCTTTTGAAAGGCTGTGGGGTTGAACGAAAATTAGCACAGCTTAGTGCTACAGCAGATCACAAGTAACTGAACTGAAACAGTACCATTTAAATTTGTCTCTCTCTCCTCAGCGTTCCTTAGATTGTGCAATTCATCCATCTACATTGGCACACTGAAAATCACATGGCAGGATGGCTCACAGCGCCACATTGAGATGACGAGCATTTTCTCAATTGCATGGAATTTCATACCTACAAAAACTTATAGATATAACATAAAACCTGCAAGGAAACCTTTGACGGCTGTGGTGGACCACTGCAGCTGCCCTCAGCTGGATCAAGGCAGGGAGTACCTGTGGTGCGGTAGTGGAAAAAATTTAACCTTGTTTGTTGATAGTCAGATCCGTCAGAATTCCTTACTCAGTGCTGTTATGTCTGCTTTCAAGTAATTCTGATATAAGATGAAGGGCATTTTCATTCCAACCTTAATAACCTAGGAGATACATCTACCATATATCCCATCCTGGGTTTCTGCATGGCCTGTTTCATTGTTGTTCAGTCTTTTACAACCATATGATTAATCACTGAATCTGTGACTGCAAAAATAATTACTGGATATGGGTATTTTTGTAAACAACCATCAACTGACTTTTCCATGCTGGAACTATCCAAATGTGGTGCTTTTGATTAAAATTTAAATTGGTTTGTTTAATAATGTCATCCCAGGTGACCTCTTAGAAGTTTTATATTACCTTAACGAAGGTAATATATTTTAATATTAAATAATCAGTTTAATAACTAGGTCATTTGTGCCATTTATGAATTATTGACGTATGTTGCATCTCTTTGCACACTGAAAGGATAGAATGAGCTACTCCATCAGTCCCAAATGCCTCAGGCCTGGCCTAGCCAATCATGAGCACTGTTGGGCAAGTTACTCAGGAAGAGTAATAAGTTACTTTTTACTTATTACTCGTTTTAAGAGTAATAATATTACTTTACTTATTACTTAGTATCAAAAGTACTTAGTTACATTACTCGTTGTATTACTATGTTACTTTCGATCCCCAACCCCCTATAACAGGGTGATACAACTAGCTTCTTTTAAAAATGAATCCACTTTATTGGAACAATTAACGTTGTACAGAAGGAGTCAAAAATCAAACTGCATAACCACAAACACCGGAGCCTGTATGACAAATTATAAACATATTAATTAAAGTACTAGTCTCGCCTGACTTTTTAATTGAAGAATTCTCACAGTAGAAAGGAGTTTAACAGTTTTACCAGATATTTACAAAATATCATATATTGCTTCACATTTAGGCTGATATCATGCCCCGCCTCCTGTTTTGTTACCTCTGCCTGACATCGAACGTGGTCCCTGGTCAGCAGCGGCATTTTTGCCCAGATGTTTCATTTTGCTGCTGCGGCGCCGTATCAGATGCTCTAATAAATTTGACATTGTATTTTTTTTTGTGGTTGAAAGGGTTTTGCTGCCGGGACAAAGTGTACAACGAACGGCAACAGTTCTTTGCATCTTAGAGTGACAGGAACTCAAAAAAAAAATATGACGACGCACTTTTTGAAGCTATTCCTCACTCCCCCGTCCTCCATTATTATTGAGCTTTTTAGGTAGCACTGCCCTAATCTGCCACCCATGCATTTCAAAATAAAAAAGCCTACGTACGACAAAAAAAACGTGCTCTGGTAACGGTATTAGTTGGATTAGTACCTGTAATATTATTACTGTTTTGGAAATTGTAATCCCTTACACTGCCCAAAACATTACTGCCCAACAGTGATCATGAACCTGGAAATCATACGCCAGCCAATCAGATAATTATTTTAATAAATAGGAAGGAAGCAGATCCAATCATTTTAGGAGCCAGGTCTGCTTTGTGACCACATTTATACTATGTTAAGGCTCATTGTTAGTTGGTGCTGTTCTTGTGCCATGACAGACGAGCTACGTGTGTGCTCTGTCATAAACCTCAGGGGCTTCAGGGCAAATGTGGGAACAAGTTTACGTGCACTTCAGTGCTCGGTAAATAGCCAGTCCCCTGCTTTATCCAAGAAGCACTCCAAATGCTTGAACTTTATCAGGTAGAGAAACAACCTATTAATTTATCTTTGCCTAACTTTATGGATGACAATACCAGGAGTTCCAGTGTTCTGCCTTCGAGCAAGGGGCTCCATCTGAAAAATATCCAGCTATTTTAACGGGTAAAACAGCCACTTTGAATAAAAGCCATAAGCTTAGTAGCTAGATGAGATGTTTGCAATAATAACACACACTTAAAGCTAAAAAATATATTCACATAACACAGTATGCATAAGCTTGCCAGAAATGTGGTATTATACATTACAGGGTAGGGTGGGGGTATTATAGCACCTAAATATTATTTTATAATTGCAAAAGCAAATAGTTGCCTGTTTCAAAGAACATTTATTGATTACAGATGTTTCATGCTCAGTGCTATATTGGATAAGCTTCTTTTACTAACAGTTTAAAGCTTTTGGTTTTTACATGGATGTTTCTCTTCTTACCAATGTTTTCTGGAGTTTTGTGAAATTTAAGTACAGTCAGTCACAGCTACAACAAACATACGTTCAATTATTGTAACTATTGTTTGAATGTAATAAAATTTATAAATGGCATTTGTGTTTTGGATGTGTTTCTTGGTTCATCTAGTGAGTGTTGTCAGCTGGTTTGCTTGGTGTTCTCACACATCTTGCACAGTAAACAGCAGAAAGAAAACACAGAGGCTGGTACACTAGACATCGCTTGGAAAGACAGTGACAGGAGGTGATATTTGCATTGTCTTCACAGCATCTAGACTATTTTTTAGAGTAGAGACGGTCAGGGTATTTACTGTTTGGGAGTTACATTTAATGTTTTGTACATCTGTATAGAATCATGAGCAAAATTCCAGAAACATAATAGAAGCACAAGATCAAAGGCTTTAAATGTACAGTGCACAGAAAAACTTTTCTTTCGTCAGATATGCGTTTATTTTTAAGGGCAACGTCACTACTTGATTAAAGCATTCTATTCTACAAATGAATTCCAGCTGAATATTCATACAGATCAAAAGCCAAGGTCTGCAGTGTGTGTCCAAATTGTCTGTCTAATATTTACTGAAAGAGACGTTTGTTTCATGAAACCTCCCAAAACCTTTAAGCGGCGTCTTTGTCTAATTTGAGATGTCGTCTCCCTAGAGATTCCCAGATGGCTCATTTTGTAACATGGGCTGGGAGGATAATGATGCAACATGCTTGCAAGACTTCAGTCAGTTTCCAGCAGCAATCTGTGCCAATAATGGTTTCACAGACAATTTTCTGAACATCTGTGTAACCTGTGTGTAAATAAACATGACTAGTCATGCTTAGTTGTGGCCATGTTGGCCACACTGTGAACTTTCTTTTCAGTTTTTACCAGCAGTCTTGCGCATTTTTTTTTTTTGCTGTTGAACTCCCCTTTCCTCCCCTTAAAAATATGTGCTGTTTTTGCGTTTTTTATTATTACGTTATTGCGTTATTATTATTTTTTCCTTAACCTATTTCATCTTGCACTGGTAAGAAGCTCTGGGTGAAAATGTTTATCAGACTGAAAATACACAGTACATTTTGTGCAGCTAAGGACTGTTTGGGAAAATCAGTCTTCATTGCTGTTATTACAATTAAGTACAATTAAGTACTGTATAATATTACAATTATTAATGGTATAAAACACTGTATCTTTCTCTAAAGTTTTGGTAACACGTTACTGGAGGGTAACTCAAGTAACTCAATTATTAATCAAGTACAGATCATGAACAAATATAGGAACTACAAGAAATATATGATTGATTACTGATGAACGAATATGGGATTAGTATATAACTAACACTAATACTGGGTGTTACTCAGTATGCATTCTTGACCATACTTGTGTTCTCAGGTACCTGTTTTATGTCATTTTCCATTGCGGAAGACCAGTTCTCGCCTGTGTCCGAATTCAGGGGCTGCATCCTTTGAAAGACGCGGTCTATGACGAAGACATAGGCTGTGTTCGTCGAAGGTCGAATGGAAAGCGCTGTCAAATGGTACGGTCTGGATGTCACCAGCTGTTCTGACCCTTACCCTTGCGTCACAAATTGCTGCTCCTATCAACTAGCTGGGACACACCCACTTTACTTCAGTGCAATGAATTTTGGGATATGTTAGACTGCAAAGGATCCATCAGATGGGAAAAGGAGGATGCATTTCTAGACCGCATTTGAAGGACCCTTTGTCAGTCCGCTGTGGCACAGTTGCTCTTTGAACGCAGCCTTACAAGGGTGCAGCCCCTGAATTCAGAATTTGGCCCCAATCCTAAGAACAGAAGTACAGAGGACAGTACAGATCCCTGTATGTTGTTTTTGCCCCACCCCAAATGTCACGGATACATCAGTTGCATCCTTGCCATACAAGACCAATCCCATAATTCACCTCACCCCAAGTTCTTTCTTAGAAGGCAAGTTAGCAAGACAGATCTTGCCAAGACCACAAGTATGACCTTTGCATTTTTGGTATTAAGAAACACCCTTAGTTTCTGAGGAGACACTAACTTGGAAAATTGTGGGCTCCAAAGATGTTGTGGAATATGCTTTTAAAGGACCTGCCCCTGCCTTTGGACACCAGACTGTTGTTGTTTCCGACGTATTTCTGTTTTTATTAATTTTGTCAATTAAAAATACCATTTATCCCCATTCCATCCTTATGACGTCCTTGGCCAAAACTGGAGTTCCATTACCATCTGGTTTTGAAAGTTTATTTAATGTACATAAATAAATGTTGATTTAGTGGTAGATAATAGTTCAGAACTTTTCTCAAATTTTATGTTCATTGGCATGGTACCTACTTACTTTTTCTGCTCAAACTTGATGGCAGCTTCTATTAAAATATAGGCAATGAAGCATGTGAACTGGATTAACTATTTGTACCATTGGGTTAACTAATGCTCACCATCCGTTGTCACATAACATTTTAAATTGTTCCTAAAATCTGGAATTTCTGGTATAAAATTTATGGTATGGGGGGGAGTCTGATTTAAATGGCCACAAGCATAAATCAAGGAGCAAATTGCGGCTTCCATTCTGATGTAAGGGCATGATAACTTGTAACTACAGTGGGTCCTCAGATTAGGATACAGTTCCGTTCCTACGACAGTG
>JAODLD010000042.1:9857718-9874741 GCA_026781065.1 Mormyrops boulengeri | reverse complement strand
TTCTGATGTAAGGGCATGATAACTTGTAACTACAGTGGGTCCTCAGATTAGGATACAGTTCCGTTCCTACGACAGTGGCGTAAGTCGAAACACACTCTTTTTCTGATGTCTTTTCAATGTCTAATTTCACTTCCCTTGTGATTGCTTTCCTCACTCATACGCCGCGTTACTGTGTATTCTTCTGCTGCGCGCAAACTAGTTCACCCACGTAGTCCGTAAGTACGACGCTAACGGCATAAGCCAAAACACTCACGTCTCGTTTTTTCTTAAGTTCTCATGGGAGTGAGTGTCGTAAACTCAAAACGTCGTACGTCAAGACGTCATAACCCGAGGACCCCCTGTGTATGAACTCACATTTGTTTGTTTAATATGACTTATAATAAAGATTATTTTTACAAGTACCTCATTTCAACCCACTTCATTCTTGTCATGTGATGTTCTTGGTTTCTAATCTTTATTAAAAGATCACCTGGTTTGTTCTCTGTTATTCAGCATAAACATGTTCCAGAATTCAGATTTCTCTGATAGGATATCTGGTCTTTGCGCTCTCTGCTACTCTTTCTGTAAATAAATGCCTTATTGTCCAGGTATTCTTGTGTGTCATTTTTTCCAGGCGTGATTTAGAGGAAAGTGGGTGGATTGACGCACATTAACACTTTAACCTACCAGTGAACCTGAACTTTGGTTTAACAGCGGTCTACACTTTCAGAAATGTAATTCAAAAAATCTGCCAGGGCAGCTTGCTCCTGTAATGATGGCTGACAAAACACATTTTTAAACAAGGAGTTTCCTGTCTTACGGTTTGACAAATTCTATGTTTCTTCCCAAGCTGTGATGTACTAGTGTTATGTGGGCTGCCAGCCTGTAGGGGGTGGGCTATTGTTGCTTTATGGGAATGTTAAAGGAGACCCCAGTACAGTCCTGTTAGGTGCTAATGGCTGTTCTTCACTTCACACAGCTGCAGTCAACAGAGGATTGTGAGGGGGCAAGGAAACCATACTTTCATTTCGGGGTGGCGGGGGTTATGCTCCATCTATTTGCCATCCCTATAAAAAATGGGGTCACATTTCTCGTGTCTGTATAACATAAACACATAAAATGCTCTACATCCCGCTACAAGTGCAATCATAACCCTGTCAGAAAATTCTCAGAGGCGGAGGGAGTAGGTGTTTCATCCTTGCCAGAGCAAAGGTCCATATCATATTACAACAACAATCAATGGGAAGAATTAACATCTCAATTGGATGACACACTGATATCACTGGATAACTTCAGATTCTTGTTTTCTTTTTGCTGCACAATTCGAAAGAGGTGAATCATACAGTATTGTTTGTGGTGAAATCTCCTCATATCGACCACACAACGTCAGCAAGCTTATTTGCCTCGAGTTTCATTTTCCCGTATCAGAGAGAAAACAGAAACCTGTCTCACCATGTCCAAACGTGTTATAGCTGTGGCAATATAGACTTATAGCACTTTGCTCATAAAAATGATCACAAATAGAAATAAAGTAATTTCTCCTAAATTACTCTTAAATATGCCCATACATTCTTAATAAGGAATTATATACTATCAATGTAGCTTAAAATGACATTACTGAAGAACTATGGGTGATGTTGTTTTTGATGTAAAGAAGTTTCACCAGTTCCTTTTTAACTGGCGCTTCACCATCTGTTCATACAATTCCCTTACTGGAAGCCGATGCTGCAAGTCATGTCCACTGACATGCTGTGGTGGAGTTTGATGCTCAGTGCCTGTCACTACGAGCTGTGTTATTAGCCTGGGAAGCAGCTGGCAATTGCGGATTCCCTTAGTAGATTACCACTCCCTTCAGCTGTAACAGTGGTGCCCCCTAGAGGCTCTCCCTGATGCCCCTCTCCATGCTGAAAAGATTGGGGCCCTTAAGAAGGCCTGGTCTTGTCCTGTGTTTGAAATGGATTTCGTATGGTTGGCCCGTGGAGAACACAGAGGCATGTTTCAGTCCTTTCTGTTCTTGCGTGTGGTTAAGAGATGCTCCACGTGTCAGCTGGGTCGCCATGACTTGCTGTGGTCTTTGTGCATCCTTGGGAGCTGACATCCAGGACCTGGTGGAGACAGATCCTTATTCAAAGTCATTGGAGATCAGACTGATTGCCTCCATGACATCTTCTGCAGTGATTGCCATATTGAGGCAGCTTATGCCGACGCATGGCTTTCTGGATGTGCTTGTCTCAGACAATGGGGCGGCCTTCATGACAGCAGAATTTAAAAGTTTTCTGCAGAAGAATGGCATCCAACATTGCACTATTGCACCATAGCACCATACTCTTCCTCGAATAGATAAGCTGAGCACATGGTACAGACCACAAAGAGCCACTGATAAAAATTGCACAAGATGACTGGTTGACGCAACCTGCTTGTTTCCTTTTGCCGCAGCACACAACCCCATACTCTGCCATGGGAAAGTGTCCTGGTGAATTACTTATGGGTCATCGACTAATTGCTGCTCTAGACCACTTTCATCCAGATTACAGGTTAATATTTTATGAACTGTTTTAAAGTTGTTAGTCTAGGCTTGGGTGGTAATATGGTAATCCACGGTAGTTTGAAACTCTTACAGCAAATTTAACCAGGACATGGGATTTAATGCCAGTTATTCTGATTAAAATAGATTTTTTTTTGTAAATGGCTGCCCCATGGTGAAGGAGGAACAACGGTGCATTAGGGCCATTGTGAAAAAAAACATTTGAGCTGCATGACGGTGTCCACAGGACTGACAGCAGACGTGAACAGGCAACAATGACCAAACAAGGAACATTGGACTGAGAGACGCTAATATACTTATATATGCTAATGCGGAGAAAACACAAGGCAGCTGTGAATGATCAACAAGAGGCCAGAAACAAGAGGTAAGACTGACAGGCGATAGGAGTGGCTGATTTGGAGTCACGCCCAAGGGGAAAGATGGGGATCAGACAAGCGTATATTCTATGTATGCATATACATACTATAGTAGCGTTTGGCAGACCAAGGCATTGTGATAGTGGCAAAAGACGAGGCAGCTTGTTTGCAAGGGAAAACACTCTAAGTCCTTAAAAGGACTAACGCAAGTACCAAACAAGCACCAGAACCACCACTGTGACAACATTGCCCACCATGCTGGCTGTCTCAACCACTCCAACACCACAGAGTGGGTGTACACACACACAGTCATGTAATCATAACTTTTGGGGACCACTCATTCATTTCTACGGGAAAATGCTAATGCTAACTATGACAACCTTAACCCCCACCCAGCCCTAACCATAAGTGACCAAACAAAACACAAGAGTTTTTGCATTTTTAGTTTTTTCATTGCAGTCACGGATTTTTATCAAATAGAGTTTTCCCATATGGGGACAAGGAAACGGGCATTCATTAGTCCCCACAAGGTACGGTATACTTGGACCACACACACGTTATTTACAACAATTAACATTAACACAATACACAGCACGATAACACCACAATACATGAGAAATACAGGGAACCATTTACATAATTTACAGGGTTGGCACAGGTCCAACATGCCATGCTGTCCTACAAATACCTCCCACGCTACACTGCCCATCCCAGGACTCCCACAAAGTTGTGCTAGCGCTTCAGGCAGCACGAATCCTGCGCGGCCACAGAGCCCCAAGTCACCCCCCACCAAGGGTCGCCAGTCCCGGCCACCACCACAACTGGTCTCATACTCCAGAAGTCGTCCCAGAGGTTCGGTGGCAGCCACCGGTGCCCCCTCTCTTCTCGTGAGCCCTGCCCAATTGGGGACCACCAGCAAAGCTGGGCTCTTAGCGTACATTGGGGTGTTACCAGGCTCCAGCGATGCGGGTCCTCCCAGGCCCCGGCCCTTCTTTCTCCACAGCTGATTCTTTCTCCAGGCTGATTCTCTTGCACGGACTCCTGCATATCAGAGCCGGCTGAACCTCCAGCTGAATCTCAAAAGTGTGGGACGCCTCCTCCCCCCTAAGCAGCACCATCTTGCTGCAGCATAAAGCCACCTCTGTCAGATGCAGAACCTCTGGGAGGTCCTGGCTTCTCCACTCGGCAACCCTGTTTGCACAGCCGCCATCAGGCTGGAGCAGGCTTACAAAACGATGCTGTGAAGAGCACACTGCAGCAGTGCCAGTGCGTCTGCTTCCAGCGTCCCACTTCTAACACCAGTGTAGCACTTGGCAGACCGTGGCATAGTGGTGGCAGCTAAAGACAAGAAGGGTCGTTTGCTTTTATTGGCTCCTTAAAAGGACTAACGCAGACACCAAACACTGGGACCACCACTGTGACAACACTGCCCAAGTGCTAACCGTCCTGACCACTCCAACACCACACGGTGGGTACACCCACACACGACCCAGCTTTGCGTGCATGTATCCATCATACAGAAAAGATGGTTGGCTCAATAGTATTTAAGTGAAACCATCACTGCATCCTGGACACCTAACTGGTCCGCTGCTTTTCTTGAAGCTCGGGACATTGCTTGGCCCACTGACCCCACAGCACAGAACCCTTAATGAAACTTTGTCTTGGATTCCTGTGGAGTTATGCGGATATGTGAAGGCGTGTGAAGGTCGCTGGCATGATCTCTTTCAGATCTGCTTATCTAATCTCAGCATGAAGACGTGGGTCTCTAAATCTGTTGCGATCACGCGTGTTGCCAGCCTGCTCAAAAAAAAAAATGGTCCACATAGTCAAGGGATTGCATTTAAATGCTGAACAGCGGCTGTAATTTCATCTAATTGTTGCCATCATAACGATTATTGTTGATGTTGGCATCACACAGGTGGGTGAAATATGCTGGCTGCTAAATACCTTTTTTTATGGGTGCTTAGCTGATGCATGTGCTGACAAGGAACTGGTCCTCAGGTGGAGCTG
This sequence comes from Mormyrops boulengeri, assembly GCA_026781065.1. NCBI lineage: Eukaryota > Metazoa > Chordata > Actinopteri > Osteoglossiformes > Mormyridae > Mormyrops > Mormyrops boulengeri. The sequence goes on along the minus strand of JAODLD010000042.1, from coordinate 9,869,851 downwards.
ATGTGTCCCTGCATCTCTACTGATTAAAAACAAGATGTGTCACAGACAGAGGGCATGGTGCAGGCATGAAGAAGGTGATGATCCACTTCTGGCTCCATGAACACAAAGGGTTTATTAACAAAGTAACCCCCCTAAAAATAAAAAATAAAAAATTCCGGCACACAGAGTTACACCTGCACAATCACATACAAGGACTCTCTGCGGTTAAAAAGAACTAAGACAGGAACTTAAACACACAAACCAAACTGAGATAATGAGGACGCAGGAGTGAAGCATTAATAAGACAACCAATCAAATAGAACGCAGAGTAACAAGCAACGGGTGCAACAAATGAACTGGGATTAATACAGAACTAGAAGGGTTAACAGGAAAACTAGAAAACACTAATCTAACACTAGGAATACAAGTATAATTAAAGAATTCAAAGGTACAAAACAAAACCAGAATCTAACACAAGAACGGTGGAGAAGTGGGAGAAGAAGACAATAACAACAAAAGTCAAACAAGAAACCCAAAAGACATGAGGCTGGACCTAAGCAGAGGTTGAAGCCATGCCCAACAGGTTCTCAATTGCTGAGCTATGCACTCAGGCAGCTCAGTTATGCAGGAATCACACATGAAGGGAGAGGATTCAAAGACAGAGGAGGACAGGATGGCCAGCGACACCTACTGGCCAAACAGGGAAAAGACACTAAGGGCAGGCTCTGACAGGCACTGAAAGAAACCTGAAAGGAAAAGTGTTACAATCACACTTTGAAGACTAGCTACCAACAATGAATACTGAACAGTGGGGCACTTTGAAACTTATTCTGTCCTGTTACACTTTGTGACAGTTTTTTTGTAGTCATTTTTGTAGTCTTGGTAATCTGTTTTTAGTTTTTTAAATTTGTTAATGATTTGCTCCGTACTATGAATGTATGAACTATGTAACTTGCTTTCTGCAGCTCTACTTTAATTTCCACATAAACTTTCATTTTTCTAAAACTATATTATAACTTATATTGAACTTCAGTAAAGAACGTCAGTAAAGAATTTCTCGCATCATTCGACCATTAATCTAATTCAATGTCAACATCAATGTCCATGGTCTGGTTGTCTGCAAATGCGGCTCTGCTGAAGTTTGCAGAGCAGCGTAGACCCCCCTGACATTCCATCATACATCACAGATTCCTATATTCAGACCAGCAATTCTGTAGCGTCATGCTGGATGGAAGTGGAAGTTGGCAGTGGAAATCCCCAGAACCTGTTCAAAATTAGACACTCATCTTCGGCATCAGCATACTGTTGGTGGAAAAGTGTTACTGGTGGCTCAGTTTTTCTATCACCTTGCAGAGGTACGGCCAAACTTAGATGGTGTATTACAGACACGTAGAGGTGGCGATTTCAGGTCCAGAAAGTAAAAAATCCAGACCAGGATTTTGTTTCAACCAACCACTTGAGTACTATTTGACTGTGACTCTTTACGCTTAGCTGGTGGGTTGAAACAAAATCCTGGTCTGGATTTTTACTTTCTGACCCTGAAATTGCCACCTCTGCACACACGGCGAACAATCCAAAAGGGCTAACAGCTCGAATGCCATGAAGATATTCCAAAGACATTCCAAAGGCACGCCAGAGTTAAAACAATTTACTGGCCATTTAAATGTCTGTTCCAATTAATCTGGAATTGGCTGTAGGTGTGTTACAGTCAATTCATAAGGTGGTGCCTGCGAAATAAATATATAACTACGTGATTTTAGACATCTGTGCATCTTACTTTTTCTGATGAAAATAAGATGTGATACTTTTCCTACACATTAACTTTTTGTTCAGCACTGAATCTCGCTTATTGTAAATGCAGAGGGATGGCCAATGTAGCAGAAAGACCACATGAACAAGTATCAAACATCCAAAAGATCACAGAAAGACCACATGAACAGGTATTAAACATCCAAAAGATCACAGAAAGACCACAAACATCCAAGTATCCAAATTGTCACCTCAAAATAAGTTCTAATTTAAGAACCCGTGGCCACAGTTGGAAATTTGTGGGGGAACACTAGTTTGGATCTGAGAAAGAACAACTTCTCACAGCGTGTGATTGGAGCGTGGAATAGTCTGCCTGAAGGGGTAGTACAAGCGAAATCAATTTGCCTCTCAGCAGCACATTATCTCACATGATCTAACCACACACACACACCTGTCAGACACAATCGTTTTATTGTACTGTACAGTATGGCTCGCCGTGGGCCACCCCGGCATCACATTTGTCAATATCTGCTTAATTAGTTATTTTTTACATATGTGGTAACTTCTCAAAGCACAGCACTCAATAAGCTTAATTCTTTCACAGTGCAGAGAGCTGAATCACCTTTTCCTGGAGGACCCAGATTTAAAACTATCAGGCTATGAGGCAATATCTTTAAACCCCAGCCTGTGTTCCACAATACAGGGTTAGGTACTTGCCCTTTCCCTATCCCTCTACCAGTTATTCCTCGTATGCTGATAAGCTGTGTTGCATAATGGTTTTGGCTGTACTTCACAGCCATCATATGGATCTCAACTATGAGAATGACGGTTTTGGTACCCTGACCTACTTCCATATCAGTTGATTAATCAAACAGAACAAACAAGCACATCATAAACAGATGCAGATCATCAACCATTTCCTTCCCAGATTGCAGCTACCCAAACTCAGCGAAATGGGCTTATCTATAGATGCTTCGGCCCGATATGAAGATATGTAGAAGAATACGCTAAGTCTTCAGTGCACTTTAGAGCTAAATGAAGCAATCAGCAGAAAATAAGTTATTGTACAACTCTGTGGTTTATGAAATACAAATCCTGTAGCTGAGTGATGTCACCACTGAGAGCATGGGAAAAACCCCAACCTCTGACTACTCTGTGAACACTGCCTGATCAGCAATAACTGTACAAAAAACAATAGCTGAATAAATTATTGTAAATGCGCATTGTGCCATGTGGAGTCAAAACTCCCAATACGTAATACTTGGAAGTACTTGGATCAGCACTTACAGGATTATACTCTTGTAAAATTTATTACTTGCCAACAGGGCTTTTTTACAGTGATAATATTCTCAAATGCAGTAAATGTGAAATGTAAATGGACCAAAGCAGAGAACAACATATGGAGGTAGAAATGTCAAAAAAAATAGCAGGAGAAGATCATTCTCAGACTGGGAAATCAGAGAGCTTCTGTTTACATAAACATCTAAAAACAACCTACAGCAGTTCTCAGCCATGCATGTTGTGGTAGCCATACAGTGGCGACTGCGCCATGATGTCGTCACTGCGTGCTGGTTGAGTTCTTATCCTGAAAATCCATCTTTAAACGATATCTGAGTAATTTCAAGATTTCAAGTATAGTTTTTCCTGCTTAGTTTGAAAGTAAAACTTATGTCATTAAAGGAGAACAACAGAAATCATACAGAAATATTTAACAGAACCATCCAGTTTCACATTATCACAGCTCCTTGCACAATTAAATTATTAAATTATATTCATGAAATAAATTACCTGTTTTCACTAAGCTTCTTCTCTCACACACAATATTTCGGTTAGATTAATACCAATACTTTTAACAAAAGAGAGATTTTGAAGACATGTAGATTTAACTTAACACTTTACTGAGCACGGATATATTTCCCATGGTAACGTTACTGAACATAAACACATGGCTGCTCAGTCTGCTCAGTCTGGGGACTCAGCTAAAAGTCATGCTCAATCAAACAGAGTTAAAACCTGCATCCTCTGCGCCACTGTCTGCTTCAGCCGAGGTGTTGGATGGGTGAGGGTCAGACTCACAGAGCCTCAGCTTTGCCTGTGTTGCCACCAGTTTCTCTACTCAGCCTATTGTGGATATCGAAGAGAGACCAGTTGCACTCAGATACAGTGTCACGTCACAGGGAATGACGAGAGAGACAGGGAAATGACGAGGGAATGCCAGGGAATGATGAGGTAATGCCAGGGAATGACGAGGTAATGGCAGGGAAATGATGAGGGAATGCCAGGGAAATGATGAGGGAATGCCAGGGAAATGACGAGGGAATGCCAGGGAAATGATGAGGGAATGCCAGGGAAATGACGAGGGAATTCCAGGGAAATGATGAGGGAATGCCAGGGAATGACGAGGGAATGCCAGGGAATGATGAGGGAATGCCAGGGAAATGACGAGGGAATGCCAGGGAATGATGAGGAAATGCCAGGGAAATGACGAGGGAATGCCAGGGAAATGATGAGGGTATGCCAGGGAAACAACGAGGGAATGTCAATCCACTGAGTGGTGTTACAACCCCATCTAGACGATGAGCCATAACAGAATGGTGTGGTGGGAGAAAGGAGGTGGAGAAGACAAATGGATGGTAAAAGGAGGTGATTATTGTTTATGCTGTGATCGTATAGTGGTTAGTACTTCCCGGTTCGTATCTGGGTCACGGAAAACCTCACCTAGTAAATGGTTACTTTTGTGGGACAGTGGTGGCCTAATGGTTATGGAAGTGCACTTTTAATCCAAAGATTGCTGGTTCAGATCCCTAACCTGTAAAGTACAACTGAGGTACCCTGAGCAAGGTACCACCCCCAAGCACTACTCCTTCGTGTGCTGAATTAGTTGCCCCCTGCTAGGTCATGATGTCAGGTATGGGTTAAATGCTGAGGACACATTTCATCCTTGTTGTGTGCTGTGGTGTGTCAACAATGACAACTAATCACTTTCATTATTCAAGTCGTGTTAATAAGACACAGTCAATGGACAATAAGACCAGCAATGCACTGGTGCCAAACAGACAATCATCCCACTCTCCAGAAGATCATCTACAAGTGGAGATTTCAAACAACTGCCAGTGTGTCCAGGCCAGGTAGCCCCAGAAAGTTCTACCTGAAAACCAAACACAGCATTTGACCAGAAGGTCCTGTTACCAACTGTAAAGCATGATGGTGGGAATGTTATGGCTCTGAGCTGCTTTGCTGCATCAGGACCTGGTCAGTCCACCATCATATAATCCACTATGAATTCTTCATTGTACCAAAGGGAGTTAGAGGATAATGTAATACCATCTGTCACGGCAACCTGCCAATGAGTCCATAGATTCCAGTAAATCCACCAAGCAATGGCTGAAAAAAATAGGGTTCTGGAAATGTCCCACTCAAAGCCAAGATCCCATCAAGATCGATCATTAAAAAAAATAAAAAAACTATGACATTTGACATTACATTAAATTAAGAATTTGTTCTTTGTTCCGAAAATAGATAGATGAACACTGCTTCAGTTCCCAAACCTCTCCTCAGGGGCGCAGCAGCAATTCCATGTATTTGTTACATTTCACATCCAGCTTTTCGTACAGCGTTTGACTCAGTTGAGTTGTCCTGTGGGACATCCTGAGACTTCGCGGGATCCCCCCGAAGTTGCTGGACATCATGGCTGGCCTATACACTGGTACTGTGAGTGCTGTGCAGAGTGGAGGGAGAACCTCTGTGTTCTTCCCAGTTGATTCTGGGGTTCTTGCTCCTAATCTGTTTAATACTTGCATGGGCTGGGTGTTGGGCAGGGTTGTGGGGTCCAGCAGCTGTGGGGCATTGGTTGGTGAAGAAAGATCTACTGATCTTGACTTTGCCGATGATGCTGTGATCTTAGTGGAGTCAATGGAGGCTCTGATCGGGGTTCTCGAGAGACTGAGCGAGGAGTCTGAGTGTCTGGGATTGCAGGTGTCCTGGTTAAAGACCAACATCCAGGCTTTTAGTAACTTCTTGGGCACAGCCATCAGTAGTGTGTCTGTCTACGGGGAGAATGTTGACCTTGTTGGGAGATTTACCTACCTCGGCAGCGACATTAATGTCTCTGGTGACTCTTCCTATGAAGTCAGTAGATGGATTGGAAGAGCATGGGGGGTCATGATGTCGTTGGAAAGGGGTGTGTGGCGTTCCTGATATCTTTGCAAGAGGACGAAGGTCCAAGTCTTTAGAGTCCTGGTGCTCCCTGTCTTGCTGCATGGCTGAGACGAACACTGGACTCCTTCGGTACTGTGTCTCTTCGGAGAATCCTTGGGTACCGCTGGTTTGACTTTGTGTCGAATGAGCAGTTGCTAGAGGAGTCCAGAATAAGGCACATTACCTGCATTGTAAGGGAGCATCACTTACGGCACTACAACCATGTGGCGTTTCCCTGAGGGTGATCCGGTTCGTAGGATCCTCATTGCTGTGGACCCATGCGGCTGGACCAGGCCAAGGGGACGCCCATGTAACACCTGGCTGTGGCAGATGGATGGCCATTTCTGGAGGGTGGGACTGGACCGTGTATCTGCCTGGGGGATCGCTGACTGGGATCCCGAGGAATTTTGCTGTGTGGTGTGCTGCACCAGCGCATGCTCCCCAACCTGACCTGACATCCAGCTCAATTAATTAAATAATTGAATTAGTCAAATAACTCAACGAGGTACTGATTAGCAAGGTGACAACGTTTACCAGTGATCGAGTCAAAAATAACTGGGTATATTGGATGGTTGCAGCAAATACTGGGGTGACTTTCTGTGATATTTTTAAATGACCAAACCAATGAATATTGATGGATCATTTAAACATTATTTTCTTTAAGACTTTTGCACAGGACTGTATGTTAAAAAAAGAAAATGCTTTACATGGGTTGTACTTACTTTTTCACATAAATGTGTCTCACTGCTGTATGCAAAAGAATTCCCCCTCAGATCAATAAAGTCGTCTTCTATGGAAAAGGCAAAGTCTCAGACTGGTGGTTCTGTAAGGAGATGCGTCCATCTAGTGGAATATATGTTGAACTACACCTTTCATCCATCTTTTAACTGCTTATCTCATAAAGGGTCAGAAATCGTGGAGCCTACCCAATGAAGTACAGGGCACAGCCCAGCGGACCCCCCCTCCCCTCCATCCTATAACTCTTGGAGTCTGACCTACGCCCTCTACAGCTCTCACCACGTCCTCTATAATGTCACATTAGTAGCTATCTATTCAGGGCTGAATAATTTGGGGGAAAAATAACTTTGCGATCGCCGTGCATAATGGCGCATTATGGTACTTAACGTGTTTCTGTCGCGATATATATCAAGGGGGATAAAACGAATCAAGAGCGTGTTACTTATCTTTCATTACGAATCCGTGCGTGACTGACGCCAATTTGATGCACATGCAGGGCGATACATACACCTAACAAAGACTGTAGTCCTATATCAGACAAAATAATTTTATCATATGGATCAGTTCAGATTTCTTTTTGTTACGTTATGTTTAGTTGTGAAACTGCGCCATAAATAATGTTAATCTTTATTTTAAAAATGTTTTTAAATCATTCTTACATGGCATCCATTGATGATCTAACTGTTGCATGTCTGCGTGAAAAGGTAACCCAACCTTAGGCATGGAAGGTGACAAGATTACCCACTGAGTCACAGCTGCACAACTGTGTTATCTGTTGCACTTCATAATCCAGGGCCAGTTATCCCTGCAGTGGATCTATAGGGCCTATCCTGCCACATGCTAGGCTACCTCACTTCAGATTGTGGCTTCCATGACTTTGATGGACTCATACTTTGAATGTATATTTATATTTAGATATAAAGCAATATGGGAAGAGCAAGGGGCGTAACTTTGGTTTGAACATTAGCGTCTCCAGCCATTTACACTATTGGAGGGGTGTATTAGTCGGTTTTGATTACTTGGGGTTATTGCTGAGGACCCATGCGGCCAAGGGGACGCCCACGTAACACCTGGCTGTGGCAGATGGATGGCCATTTCTGGAGGGTGGGACTGGACCAGCCATTTGGACTATTGGAGGGGTGTATTAGTCGGTTTTGATTACCCCCCGCATCCCTCCCATAAATTCTCACAGTAGGTAAAGCTGGGTGCACCTTGTAAACAATTAGATTATATGCAAATTATTTTTGTTTTCACGACAATAAGGTATTTTCTGTAGCATTATTGATTTTTTTTCCCATAGATGTGATCACTGACCTGCTGTTGTTTGTAGTGCCAAAATATTCCTAATACATAGCATAGTTATTTTGCTATTTTAATAATAATAATTAGTATAGTGGTTAGTAATCCCACCTGTTACTCAGAAGACTGGGGTTTGACTCCCCGACAGGGAGGAGCCAGTGGGTTAGGCTGCTGTGCCTGCGACTGGACAATTGGCAACTGAACTCTCTCAGCTGACAGAGTGATTTCATGTTGGACCCTTGAATAAGACCCTTAACCCACAATAGTCTGACCTTGCTTTCTCAAAAAAAAAGTATATTGCTTTAGATAAGAGTGTCTGTTAAAATAAATGTAATGCATAGTATTGACCAAGCATGTCACGCTCCTAACGTAACAAATACTTAGCTATAGATCCATCTGAGAAACTGGTCATAGCTGTTGTTTCACCTTATTTTACAAGGTCCGGTTAGTGGCTTTAACTCATTCTGTAGAAATTAACAGCTTTGAAAAATGTTCCAGGAAAACACCTATGAGCCTCCATGTCCCCCAATCAATCTTAATGTTGCACTGTCTGCTGATTTTATTAGTCGTCTTATTAGTTCCTTACTTTCTTTGGAAAATGTTGTGTGGCTTTTTCCTCTACTGTGAAGCTCTTCAGATCTGGCCCTCAATTCCAAATCCAGGCCTTGTTTTCAGCTCTCCCAGGTAATTAGTTTAATAAATACTGATTCTGATTGGCTGGAGGCTTCACACCTGGCTCACATGAAAAGGAAGGCTGGAAAATCAGTGGGGCTCGGCCTTGAGGACCAGGATTTCACTGGAAGATTGTAATTGTAATTGTAAATGCAAAGTATTCTGATATTCACCTCACATCACAATTTCACTGTATTATTCTTACATTTATTACTATTTAAATAAGACAACACCATATTTATCATCATTATTTCAAGTTTATTTAATTTTCAGGCAGCACAAACTCTCCAATAATTGTATGCGTTATTCTGGAGATAAACAACACATTATGCTGAATAAGGTGTAACACAATATTTGTTTTGTTTTTGTTGTTGTTCAGTCATAACAGTAATCAGAGGCTAAGATACAATGATTTACCTTTTTATAAAGCAAGCGATGCATTGTGACATTCAGCATTAAAGACTATAATGACTAGATTACATCAGGGAAGTTATGAAGAAGAACACAAAGACTTATAGATCAGTAAAATTATTAAAAATGTATTGTTTATTTTATGATGATCTCACCTTTAACAATTTGCCAGAACAAAGTCACAACAAAATTTGCCTGAATTAAACAGACTAAACAGTCGTATAAATTTTACAAGGCAATTAAGGGAAATTTCTGCATGCACAAGTATACTCTTAGTTTACCTAAACTGTCATCCTCTAGCTACCATGACGCTTGGTATAAAAATTTAGAAAAGAAAATCTTACTAGCAACTGTTTTCTGAGAAATATAGCAAACTAACATAAAATTAAGCGATAAAAGTCAGTGTCGGTGTCTTTACACTATGCAAAAACTGTTCAAGATTCTGAAACTTTAACAGTGTGATTCCAACTCTAAAGTCTTAACCTTGATTAATATACCATATAGAATGAAGAGGTAATTCATAGCACACAACAGTGAAGCAGGCTCCTTTATTAATAATATTCCATTGTTTAGCGGCAAACAGCTTATAATATTACCCATTTATACATTTGCATGGCTTACTGGTGTAATTCAGGTTAAGTACCTATTTCCTGGGTACAATAGCAAAGCCCGTCTGGGATTTGAATTGTGATCCTTCAGATTGCCTACCCACAACCTTAATCACCATGCTACCCCACTGGCCCAAATGTGCTCAAAACTGTATGTGCTTATCTTGCAACATGGTGAAATTAGGTGTTTATTATGGAATCAGCAAAACATACAATTTAATGCAATTCGAATATGTACTTTTACATTCACTGTAAGGCCTTACTGGCAAATGTAAGAGTAAGCAAATCTTGCTTCTCGCTTTGAAATGTAGAACGTACAGCATGTCAGCACACCCGCAGAGTAATCTTTTTTAAAAAATGGAAATTTAACAGTTTATAATATTATTATTACTATTATTTATTTAATCATTAATCAACAAATTATTACATTTTATAGTCACATTTGTTAAATGTCGCTTACATTCGATTTATGTCAATTTTAACCAAGCCTATCGTGTAAAAACAGAACAACAATATAAAACCGCACACAAAATAAATATTAATACCATACAACGACAATAATCTCTTCCGTTTCAGTTTCCGTTTTTTCCGCAATGGTTGAACCCAATTTGACGCATTGCAGGTAACAAGTAACCAATTACCACAGGCCTATCTATTTCCACACATTCTGAACCAATAAGACGCGGCGTTTCATTTCCACGGTTAAATTCGTTTATCTTTTTTTTTCCTTGCGGGAACTTAACGTTGTTTTTCTTACAGTGCTTCGTTAAACAGCTTGCCGGCCGCATTTAACGATAGCTGTATATATATATGTATATATATCAATATAAAAGCTTTTCCTTTTACCAGTGCTAATCTACAACTACTGCGCAGTACTGCTCCGCAGTGTGTCTGCTGATACATACATCACACACGTGCGCTCCAGCAGCCTCCCCATACCGGTTTAGCGTAGGGGGATTTAGAACAACTCGCAGTTCAGCTACCAGCGGCCTTTTTGCGCAGTCTGCAAATAGTGCAGCTCGGCGTCTCATTATTGCTGAGCAGCGCGGCTGTTGTCGGGACAATTTAAATAAAAGAGCTCCCGAAGTCGGTCGAGGCGTAAATAAAGCGTGGCGTTCTGGCGCACTTTTCGGGCTGCGGTTTATGAACGGACCCACTCGTGTGGGGTAAATGATGTCATCGAGCGGAGGGATATAGTACAAATGAGACTACACAGGTGGTGAGGACGACGCGACGTACGGCAGCTTTAGAGGAGCCGGTTCGCATCAGGTTTTTATGCTTCGTACTCATCTAAGGCAGCAATAGATTGCATTTCCTTCTCTTTACGCACAAGGCTTACAAACACTCCGAAGCAACAGAATGGTGAGTATTTATGGGCTACGTCGTTTTTGCTTGATCGTTAACTGTGTCAGGATTTTGCACCAAGCTATTCACCAACTGCACTGGTGCTACTGTATAAATACAGCTGATTTCGTATTGCTGCAAGAGGAAAAAAAAGACTTGCATTCACTATATTTGCAGTTGACAAATACTAACTGCCTAGCAATGTTTAACTGCAATTATACTGCAGAAACTGTAGTTACGGGAAGCGTTTGCACGGACAGATTTGAATTATTTCCATTTTCTGACTGGAGGATTGAATTAATCCACTGCACGCCTTATCTTACCGGCCTGCATACTGGCAACTTGACCATGGCGAGAAATGGATCGAGTCGACACCCTGTTTTTCGAACCTCGTTTTCAGGTTCCAGCCTGGCTGGATCTGGATCGACTCGTCAGGCTTAAATCTGAAACGCATATTTTTGTTGCTCGGGCGCTCGTAATGCGTTCTTTTATTATTATTTGCGTATTTGTTTTTGCATATTAAAAACAAATCAACATACCGGGGCATTTTATTGAATGCCGATTTTTAGGAGGGGCGCCAGTCCGGCGATGGCACCTCTGCTCACTACCCGTGCCTTGCACTACATGTAAGACGTATCCATTCAGGCAGCTATGTTAATGTGTAAAGCTCTTAGGCATCTTACATATGCGGTGATACTTTTACATAATATCAGTCCTGCATGGTAAGTTGGAGGATGTGGGGTAGCGTGGAGGGGGCGTAGCTAGCGTTAGTCAGTGGTTAAAAATAGGCAAAAGCATGCCGCCAGCACCTGCCTTGCTGTCTACCGATATGGATGTGGGACTACAGAGTTTGTAACCTGCACATTTGAAATAACCAGCTGTATGTTGCACACATGACTACTTTTTTGGAAATATACGTTGTCGCTGAAGTTTTGATCGGGCAGAGCCATTTTTTCTAAACGTGTTGCTTGACAGGGGCTTGTTTCCTTGGTGGCCGTGGTATGCTTTGAGCAACAAGCGTCACCCCCCACATCATAGAATTAGAAATCTTCAGGTACACAGGCGATGCCTCGATAACCGATTTCCCGCACCCGTTTGTCAACTTATCCTGTCAGACGTGCGCGCACGGTGCCGTT
>JAODLD010000042.1:9838441-9850807 GCA_026781065.1 Mormyrops boulengeri | reverse complement strand
TTAGGGAACTGATTTCTTTCTTAAGCAGGGTACTGCCTGCCTGTAATATTCAACACTAAATTCCCTTAACTTACAGAGGAGAGTAATTTCTGCAAGTTTAACTTAATTTTTTCCTGTTCTGTTCAGTTGCGCTATCACTACCATCTGACGTCAACGCAGCGCCACGCTTGGGTAGAGCAGTGTGCCCGTGTGTTGTTGGTGTAAAGCTTAAAAAGACGTGGATAACGACAACATCGCATTCAGTTTAGAGCACATTGCTGTAAATATCTAAACATACAGATAAATATCAGTACAACTGTAAATGTTATGCTTTTTAAGTGTGTAACAGTCAATATTAAGTGTGTCGTAAACTTTGCATTGCCTAATCTAAATATTAGTATGGCCTGTGAATTCTGTTTAGTTTTCTCTTGGTTTTGAATTGTGCCATAATGTTGAGCCTCAATTTATTTATTTTTTTTTGCAAGAAGACTTTTAGAAAACATAGTAGTTATATAAATATTTGCACTTTTGTGTACAGTGACTTCAAATCTGTTCTGATTGAGGAGGGGAAAAGAACCAAATGTTGCTCCTGTTGCTGCTACAAACTGTCTCTTCCTCTCGTCGTGGTTTCAGACCCTCGTGTCGTAGCCATACTGGACCTGTTCCTTGCTCTCCTTTGCTGTACCACTAAACCGTACTGTTGACGTTTTTTTGTTTTATTTTAAAAAAATTTTTTTGGGAAGGGGTTTGGATGACAGAGCTGGCAAACGAATGTTACACATCTGAGCTTGTCAGCTTTTAAGCTTGCAAAGGCGGAGATGTGCTGTGTTTATGGAGATGATGATGATGATGATGATTGATGAAGGTTATGTATAGGAGGACGGCCCCTTTGTTGCTGGAGAGTTTTAAGTCGTTTAACTTGTGGGTTAAAAAGCTGAATGGATCGTGGCTGCAGAGGGACGATGTAGAAATTGACTATGAACTGTTGCTGTTCAAATTTGTGAAAGTTGCATCCAAAATATAAGCTGTGAAATATCAGTGTTTTCCAATAAAATAAAAACCTATACTCACAGCATTTTGTGCACGACTGTCCTTTTACACGGCACTCCAAGATGCTGTAGGTTCGGAGTTAATCAAGCTAAAAACTTTAAAGTTATATCACGAATAGGCCACTATTATGCAGATATTACTTGCATGATAATGAAATCACTGGCAGACAAGGGAATTGAACTAGCAACCTTCTGATCGTTGGCAGAGAGAATTAACATCACTTAGGGTGTCTGCCGATTAAACATACATGTAACCTGCAGAGCCACACACACCACCCCAGATACTGGCACATATAGGTTGGTGTACTTAATGTTTATATCAATGGTAATTGCTTGAAAACCTCTAACCTTAACAAGCCTGTGTCTGCATAGAGATATGTCCCTCTCACATCTGTATAAAATTAATAAGCAAGTAATATTTCATTTTATGGTTTTCATTTTGTTTATCAGGGTTAACCGTGAATATCTACACGTTTCCTCTAACAACTATGATCGTAAATTCCAATTAATGACTAATGTATTTATCTGCCCTATCGGGTTTTTTTTTTTTTTTTTTACACTACTCGTCTCACCAAAGGACTGCCACGCAGGGCTGGAAAGTAAACACGCCCACTTGCCCAAATATAGGAGTTGTGGGCGTGTCGAAATGTTAATGGGCGTGTCGAAAGATTTATCACATGTCCACTTGGCTGAAGTGACTAATTTAGACAAAGAGCGAGTACAAAAAACTGGACCCTGGTCCGCTGGCTAGTAGGGAAAAAAATCACGTCGAACTACATATTTTACTGAAGTAGCCCAGTTGGTTAGTAGCAATAATGCTTACGTTCCACCCCTGCTACCACGTTATCGGTAACCAGCAGTAAACGCATCAATTTCAAGAACAAATTTGTTTGAGGTTGTGCCCTGGTCTGTTGGCTTCCTTTCTCCCACCGTCGCCTCCGCTAACGGATGCTGTGTGTTTGTTGAAGTTAACTTAAATCAGTTCGCACGTACCAATTGAGCTGTGTAAACTCTGCCTCCACCGACCGCCATGTCCACCTGCACCAGGATGCGGAAATGAGAGCGCAGCTGCTCCAGGTACGACGTCATCAAATACGTGCATTTTTCATTATATAAAATTAAATGCTGTCTCTTTTAAGTAACTTTATGAAGTTTGCAAATAAATCAGCTGTAACCCGTGTGTTAATTATCGAAAATAAATATATGTTCTTCCCAAATTCATCCATCTTTCAGATAAATAAATGGGTTTTCATGATAAAAAAATATATAAAATACGGTGTGAAAGGCTTGTGGCAAATACGTTTTGAATGGGGTTTTTAGTATGCAGCTGGTCGTACAAGACGTTGGTGTAGATTTAAATATCAACACTAGAGGGAGTTGTATCTCCAACCAGAATATTTAGTGGCGTTCTTTTTGAAACGGTGACCTTTTATGTCTTTCCTAAACAGATTCCTATTTTGTCCACTAGGTACATGCTGCTATATAAGGTTGTGTTTCCCAGCTGGGCCGATCCTTCATTTGCCCCAGATATAGCTGATAATCTGAAAAGATGCATATCCTTAACTACAGCCATGGATACCCTCATTGACACCATTAAGAAAATGTGGCCTGTAGGCACTTAGAGGGACAAAGCGGAGTGCAATTTAGTCGCTTGTGGACAGAAATACAGTAAGTGAAGTGAAGGCTTACATGAAGATGTTACAGCGTCTTAGCGATTCACGAACCAGCCAGCCATACGGGAAATGAATCACTGCATGTTCTGTTTGCTCCCAGCCCATGTTTGAACCCAGATGTGTGAATTTGCAATGGAAAATACAACATAGCCCCCTCCCAGTGTCCCATGTAGGCTTCTAATCACTGTCTCAGTTTATAGCAACTAGGCATTAAATGGGACTAAAATGGTTCTGATTTGATACAGTTGTACTCCTGGTACTTCGCGCCCACTTGGAATATCAGTTTGTTTATTTGCCTGGATATATTTGTCCGTGGTCTGGGTGCTTCTGTTTAGTGGCCCAAATTAGGATTTGAAATGTCAGTGCCTGCTCCGGCATACCAAAACGTCCAGATCTCATGACAAGGAACTCCTCCCAGAAGGCCACGTCCCCCTTCCTCATCCTTAACCTTAGCCTCTGGCAGATATTTACTCAGTGTTCCCTTGTCATACCTCCTTCGGGGTGGCTTTAGGGTCCCCTAAGCAAACCCATGGGGTCGCCCCTGGTGTGCCTGTTTTTCATCTTTCATGTTGACCTAGAACATGACCTGGTTGTGTATGGCGACGCCCACGCTACATGCGGGTGTTTGCGGAGCTGCGTGTGGTTTTCTGAGCAGGGTGACGTTAGCAAAATGCGAGCCCTGCCACAGAGAGGCTTGGACGTGTGGTTTGGCGAGGCTCGCTTTCGTTGCGAGCGGTGGAATCGCAAACAAGTACAAAACAAATTCAGCTATGGGTTGGATGTTGCTGTGTGGGGGAAACAATGCAGAACAAAGACACAGGTTGCCAATTCAGGCACCAGTAGGGCTATTTTACAGTACCCCTGGAATAAGGTACTCAACCTGGCAAAGGTTTCTGGAAGGATCAGTGATCAGGCAGTTACAGGGGCAGCTTAAGGATCAATGATCAAGCAGTTACAGGGGCAGCTTGAGGATCAGTGATCAGGCAGTTACAGGGGCAGCCTGAGGATCAGTGATCAGGCAGTTACAGGGGCAGCTTGAGGATCAGTGATCAGGCAGTTACAGGGGCAGCTTGAGGATCAGTGATCAGGCAGTTACAGGGGCAGCTTGAGGAGGCCATGTCCATGCAGGGACAAAACTAAGATTGACTGCAGCAACTTAACTGCCGTCATGTTACACCTAAGGTATCTGAAGCTTCCTCCATATCGACCACTGGATTGGTAGTCTCCGTCCAAGATCAGCGCACTGAACTTTACTGCATTGTGTGCTTCTGTTGTTCCATATTTATAATTTATAATGACATTTAATTGAGAGAGAAAGAGAGAGACTGAGCACAAGAAAGAAAGAGGGAGCAAGGAAGAAATACTGCAAATGACTGGAAAGAAACTGTACACAAAGAGTCGTGAACTTCTGGGAAACCAACATAGTGTTACAACAAAAGCAGCGGTGAAACGGCTCCTGACGTCATCCCTGGTGCCCCTGAGGCAAAGATGCAGCTTTGACAATCGCATAAACAGTCGATCAAGAAGAAAGACTGTTTTAATCCCAGCAGTCACGTTTAACATAACGCAGGTCCCTCGCTCGCCCACAGATATATTCTGGGTCCCAGCAGACTCTAGCCCGCCCACAGACACTTAAATAACTTCTTAGAAAAGATGCACAGGTTTCTGCCACTCCAGAATAAATGAGGGTCTCTGACCTTTTCCAAACAATTCAGTGACGAGAAAGTGAAGAGAGTCGTTCGGAGTAGCATTGCCAAAATGAACAGATACAGCATCATGGTATTTTGAAGTTTAGCCTCGACGTTTCACATTCAAGGTGTACCACCAATATATATATAGGAACCTACTTGAATATCTGTACTGTAGCCGGTTTTCTTGCTTTTTCACCTCACCGAGAGCCTCTGTGCTCTCTGACATTAAAAATACATTAAACGTATGATGCATTAAGATATGGCTGAACTGCACCTCTTGAGAAATGTAGCCTAGCTAAAGAATAAGCAATTGATTTATTAAGCACTGAACCGAAACAACTATTCTTGCCTTTAACTTAACTATGTTTTGCTTTTAAATCAGCAGTAAGGGTTGTAGATGAGAAGACTTCTCTCGCCATGTTGGTTTTTTAGCTTTAAGGGTACAAACACTATCCTTTGTAAGATCATAATTTGGTCGATATTCATGCGGTCTTATGACCAGTTTGTCCCAGTGAATACGGGCATCCATCCATCTTCCAGGGCCACTTATCCAGTATTAGGCTGCACTAAGCCTGGAGCTTCTCCCAGACAGGACAGGGCACAAGGCAAGAGACACCGATTCAGCGAACCGCATGCTTTCAGATTGCAGGAGGAAACTGCACAAACATGAGAGATACACACAAGTTCCATTTGCTGAAAATCACCTCCTTGTGTTGCACTCATGTCGCAATTAATTAACACATAAACAAATACTAATTAAAGAGAAACAATTCCTTCTTGGATTATCTGGTCACCAATGACAATGTAAGGAAATGCATGCCCTGCTTATCTTTATTTACTTCATTTTTATGGATACTTGGGAGACCTGGACCTTTTCCCTTATTAATGGCTGAATACATAGCCCAGCCCAGCCACATAGTCTGCGTGGCGCATGCAGACGTGGCGCGAGACCCTTTCCCATGTGTGAGGTCCCTGCCCATCCCTGACAAGGGCCGCACCGGCAAGAAGGTTCTGATGAAGTTGGCCTGATTGATAGCGTTGGTGTTGTCCCTCACCCCCCCCCTTGTAAAAACAAAGCGCTGAAATGTCGGGGAGATGGGCATCTCACCGGATTTGAAAAAAAGCCCTTAATCATGTCAATATTTGCCAGACAGAACCTTCCTGATTGCCTCAGATGGTTTCCCTGGAAAGTTGGGCCACAAATTGATTTGTTCCTGAGGCTGCCACCCCCCCCCCCCATTCTGCCACCATTTCCTCTTTCCTGTAGAGGTGCAGGTGACCTTCACAAAATCATCTCATGCCCAATAAAGATAAGAGCAATCAATTTGCCTCTGAACCTGTTGCGAGTTGCCACTCTACCCCTTGTAAATTAAATGTCTGCCTATTATCTACAGAAGTGGCACTACAATAAAGACATAGATTTGGTAATATTTAGTTTGTCAGATAAAGCTGCTAGCTGCTCGAGTACGACTGAACCGTCAGATATCAGGCAGAACCATCAGGAAACTCACTTCCTGTTTTCACAGTAGAGTGACTTTTTCTCCAGTTTATCTATTTCAGCATCAATGCAGTGTTACGCTTCAGTGTTACCCCTAACAGCCTCTTTCTACAGCTTCGCCAGCCCTGCCCAGAAAGAAGTGAGAGAAGGTCAAAGACTTCACATCCCATGTGGGTTTAAGAAGCAAACTGGAAATGAGAAAGCTGTATTTAATGGGAGTGACTGAATGCCAGAAGACAGCCTGTTCTAGTACATAATATTTTTTTTACTTTTATTTGCTAGTTTAACCTCCTGGTGACATTGAAACAGGATGCATTTTCGTTTTATGACTGAAAGCGATGTACTCATGATTTTCTCTAGATCACAACGGTGGTCGTATTGCGCTGCCGCCTGTGCTCCAGATGTATCCCATGATTCACAGTGGTGTTCAGCAATAACAGGGCTTCCCCAGTAATTGTTGGTGTATCAGCTCTTCCTTGCCCATTTTGTAATCCATCACCCCTCCACTGCGCACTTACACCTGCTTCTGCAGTCTTCTGAGACTTAGACCTGCCCCTGAGAGCAGTCAACCACACCCACATTAACATGGGATTTACTAAAATGTGATCATGTGACACAGAAAAATGGCCTTCCTTTGCTCACTTGCTTTTAATGCATTTGTCTCTGTTTTCAATTAAGTAATACATATCAAATATTACAACGACAAAGAGAATTGATCAATATCTCAAAACTTTCTCAAATTTTAGACTAGTCTAAATAACTTTTTTTTGCTTTGATGACAACATTGCAGGCCCTTGGCATTCTTTCAATCAGATTCCATATGTAACCACCTGGAATGCTTCTCCAACAGTCCTGAAGGAGTTTCCACAAGCTCTGGGCACAAGTTGGCTACCTTGGTCTTACTTTTTGATCCAGCTCATCCCAAACCAGCTCTGTAGGGTTTATGTCAGGGGATTGTGGGGGCCAGGTCATCTGTCACAGCACTCCATCTCTATCCTTGTTCACAAGATAATACTTGCTACATAGCCTCAAAGTCTGCTTAGCATTCTTATCGTGCTGAAAAGCAAATGATTTTCAGTGGGTGTTTCCAGACTATTGACTGTTACCATACGTCATATCACCTTATCTCATATCTCAACAAAGTCCTTCACACTGCTTGGTCCAGGCAGGCAGAAATTAACATGTTGATAGCTCAATGTGTATAAATAAACACTCCATCTGCACTTTTCAAATTATTTATTAACATTTTACACCTGTAGAGACATTCGATATAGTTCATGCCAATACTGTGGAAATCCATTATTATTCACAATCCTGTATGAAGCAGTAGTTGAGATAGCGATCACCTGTAATCACTGTCACAGACACGAGCCCATGAGGAGATTACAATGGCTGGGCATGATAACAAATATACACACAGAGACATCCATGCACAAGCAGTGTTGTGGCTTCTGATCAGACACAGGTACCTTGTAGTGTCAGGGAGGAAACTCAGACAGTAGGACTTAAAGTCTACCCTTATTTGCCCAGCACTGAACCACTATACCTATGAGCATGCCTAAAACAGGATGCATTTAGCTTCCATAACCACTTACCCAACACAGGGTTACATTGAATTTGGAGCTTCTTAGAGAACACACTTCATCTCACGTTACGGGCAGTTTAAAAACAACAATTAACAACAGGAGGAAACTGGAGTAGCCAGAGGAAGCCTACATAAGGTCTGAGATTCCCATGTTACCCATCAAACCATCCTAGGAAGACTGAACGCTTGTAAGCAAATGATCACATTTCAGGAGGTTAGCGAATGATAACTTCTAAGGCAGGGGTGTCAAACTCCATTCCTGGGGGGCCGGAGCCCTGTGTAGCTTAGTTCTTTCCCTGTTCCACCACAAATGATTCAGCTCAAGAGCTGTGTGATAATTAGCACGAGGAGTTGAATCAGGTGTGTTAAATGAGGGGAAACCCAAAAATATGCAGGGCTCCGGCCCCCCAGGACTGGAGTTTGACACCCGTGTTCTAAGGGAACACCATTGTCTCTCTCTCTCTGATGCATTAGTGACTAGTCGGTTGTGCAAAGGGTAGGTTCATGTTTCCGCCGTGGTTCAAAGCATCCTCCCCAACACAGAGCCAATGGTCACACAGGCCACCTTCATCACAAAAGAGCTAGGCAGAGCTGGGGAAGCCAAAATCCTCCACGAGATATGGACTTCAAACTGAGGCATTTGAAAGGAAGATCCCAGTCCATGTTTTTTTATCCATAAAAACTGAGCAGAACACAGAATCATGGTACATGAAATGTATCAGAATACAGACAGGCTTGTACTGGTCAACCACAATGTTATACCACCTTCACACTCTATTCTGCAATAACAACAAAACGGACACTGACAACCTTTGTCAATTGATTTCAGCTGCATCTCTTCTGCCATGTGAAATAAAGAATGAGAGATATGACACTTTGATTCATAGGGAATGAAATGTTTACATTGTTGAACAAACAGAGTAACCATGAAGGCATAGACTGGAGGAATATATTATCCAGGGGACCACAAATGATCTTCTAACATCTTTAACAACAAGTTCTGTCATCAGCTAAGCTAAATAATTCTCTAATTATTCTCCAAACTCAATTGTTCTCTCTCTGGAGAAGGTCACTATGCATTATTTATGTTCACAACATAGTACCAGGCATCTGTTTCTCACAAATTCTTTAAGTTCTATTCATGTAAGATTAAAGCTTTTCCTACAACAGCAGGCTTGTCATTCAGATACTGAGTTGGGAAATTCATTTGTGAAGATGCTTAGTACTAAACAGGGCTTTCCACTTAAAATACTACTATTTAAAAATCGAGATCAGCCAGAAGACTGGCATAATGCTATGAAATATGACATTGAGGTTTTCTGAAGTATTCTGTTTCACACTAACTCATGAGACGTTGATGATGAACAATCCCTTAATGAAATATAAGTAGAGCTGTTGAGTTAACTGAGGAACAGTGGCGGATGGAAGCTCACACGGTGCCCGAGGCAAGCTTCACTTCAGTGCCCCCTCAGAAGATGACGCCCTAGGCAGCTGCCTATGTCGCCTCTAGGGCTGACCAGGTCTGCTGAGTGTGTCTGGAATGCCAAGGGTCATGGGACAGAACAGAATTGAAGACTTCCTCAGTCTGTGCCCATGTCTGCCCTTCATAGCCACATCCAAACGTTACCTGGTGATGTTACGACAATAGGCAGCTCCCCAGTCAAGAATAATTAAGGGAGTACAATCCTGAAGAACACAACAGAATTTCAGAAAATGGCTCAATCTGCATTTTCTGTGACAATTAATTATTGTTTTGGTTGCTTGGCCTGCCTTTTAAACTGGAGGAACCCAAATAGTGTGCAATCTGTTAATAAAGGTTACTTTATAGCTTACTTAAGTAACCTGTTCACAGGCTATAAAGTGGGTATTTCGGGGTCCTAACGTTAAAAATATATAGCCACACTAATACAACAAATCTTTATTATTTTATCATTCCATGTCGGCTCGCACACAACTTGGGTTCTCAGTAATTGCATGACATTCGATGCCCCGTCTCCAGAAAATACAGCTCACCAAACTTGGGAAGCTCTGTCCAGGTGTAATTTTTTCTAGATACTCCCACACTGACACAGATGGAGCAGACGGCGAGGGAGCCACCTGATGTGCCTGAAGTTCCACTCCCTGCTTCCAGAGGACACTGTAAGCAAGGCTGTTACACAATTTTGCCATTGTGTTTTTCTCTGCTAGTGACATCCAGACTGTGGTTTAGGGATGTCTGGAAACATCAGGCACCCCTCTGCCCAGTGGGCTCACATTTGGTCCTTGTGCAGTTTGATACCGCTTCTGTGACTGCCCCCTTATGGCTAAAAAGAGTAAAAGGGTAATATTGCAAGCCAGGTGAGTCGCTTCTCCTCGGCCAATAAAGATGCATAGTACCACATTTCCACAGCCGATAAAGGTGCAGTGTACCACTTCTCCACAGCCGATAAAGGTGCAGTGTACCACTTCTCCACAGCCGATAAAGGTGCAGTGTACCACTTCACCATCCCAGGATATGGGATTCTGACATGTTTTAATTTGCGATTGGTCGCCCCATTGCTCAGCTAGCTTTCTCATCTCTGATCCCACTCGAGCCTCCTTTCTCGGTCCCATATCTTCAGCGGGATGGGCCGCCATCCGTCACATCTTGAAATATAGGCTTTCAGCTCCACGACATGTGCCTTCCTGCCATCCCTGGGGACTGACAGACAGCATCCATGTTGTCTTTATTCCGAATCTTGGGTGGGCTGCCTCAGTTTCACTTTGCTGATTCACAGCCGCCCGTGGCCTGTCCCCTCCTGGTCTGGGTCCAGTCAGTCAGTCTGGGTTCACATGGGCATGCTTGGAAAGGTCTGCAGCGGGAGCGTGCCAGAAGGCTGCAGCGGCCTGACCTGTGCGGGGCTGTTGAGGGTGTTGTGGGCAGTGTTCTTGAGCGCCCCCCGCGGGACGCGGCAGCGCAGCAGTGAGCGCAGTTGACGGAACACAGCCTTGCGGCAGATGATGAAGACCCAGGGGTCCACGATGGGGTTGAAGGCGGAGAAGCGGAACGCCATCAGGTTCTGCTGGTCGTTGCCGCCTGGAGACACGGCGCTGATGAAGCCGCAGATCTGTGGAAGAGGTACGGGGAGAAGCCATCAGCAAAAATGTGAAGGGAAAAACCTAGACTTTAGATTGAGCTTCTACCAAACGATTCATTAAGTACAGGAGTGGAATCATGACAAACCTTTAATCCATCTAGAATTTTCACATGGGAAACGAACACAGCAAATGGCAAGTGGTGACTGTTTAATTAAGGCCCAAAGTCAAATGAGGAATAAATAAAAAAAAGAAAAAAGAAAGACCAAGATTTATGAAATGGTAATTGTCCTGTGAGTTCTAGGTTGTTGGCCAGCTGGTACAAGGCTCTCATCTCTAGGACTATGTGCACAAACTCATTCTTGCGTTTTATCCAAATGGTCCCTTAATGAATTATCTTTGTTGGTTGAATGTTATTATAGCACGTGTAAATGTTTACATGTTGCTATGGCCTGCTCTGAAAAGTAATGCAGTAACCAATGGATGGAGCTGGGAGAGCAGACGCGGAACGGCCAGGACGTTTTCCGTGCGGCGCTCGAGGCATTTTCACCTCACTTCTGGATTTTGTTGTTTTGGTGCATTAGCCTCCATTACAAAATGGAAAAGAAAACCTCTACATCATCACTAATCAACATTTACAAAGAGTAATTAGCCCAGAGGCAGGAAGTGTGCTTCAGGTTACAGACTGAAACACTTCTGAGAGCAATTTTCAACCTCTGAACTGCAAGAACGCAGGTTTGGTTTCAGAAATACCGCGACGCTAATGTACTTAGCCACTTTCTTTTCCTGTTATAAGCTCTCACTCATTTTCATTTCTGTGAAGCGTAGAAACTGAAATATAGACTCATACAGTTTTAAAAAATGTACAGTGTACAAGTGAACAACCTCTTTCCTGACAGTAAACAGAATAGAGGACTTAAAGATAGTAAGATGCAACTAGGTGATTTTAACGCACATGGAACAATTTGAGAAGGTTGAACCAAAAACAAACCAGAGCCAGTCCGCTTCTACTGTTCTCTTTTCAAACATAGCTTTATGTCACTAATACAAATAGCTAAAGTTAGGTAGGCTTTATCGCCATAATCATACGTACTGTATACAGGTATACAGTGGTAAGAAATAGCTTTGTGCAGGCCATGGTGCAACATACTGTACAGCAGGACTGATGAGGGAGGGTGTTCACAGTACTTTGGTAGGGTGACCAGATAATCCATGTCAGGGGGACACTCTGAGCTACTTCGGGTTTTACAAACTGCTTTAAAACTGAAAGGCTCCAGTACTTGGCTGACTAGTTCAGTTCTTCTTATGCTTTTACTGGTTTGTTTCCTTGATTTAAAGACTCATCCAGCTGTTTCACATTAACATTAGTGACACATGCATGATTATAGCAGACTGACCAATCAGCAGACAGCAAGTGAAATCCCGGTTCTTTTAAAGAAAATAGTAGTTTAGCCTGTCCTAGCTCAAAGTCTCCTCTCAGACCATGGACTATGTGGTCACCTTAGCTTAAAATGCAAAACATAGGACAGAGAAAAACAACATGGCTGGACACGAGGGTTTATATCAATAATGCAACATGTCTGCATGTAAACAAGAATAAGGTAGCAACAGCATGCCAGGGTGGAAAAAAATATAGTAGCTAAAAGCTAACAAAA
The DNA here is from genome assembly GCA_026781065.1 of Mormyrops boulengeri. Lineage (NCBI taxonomy): Eukaryota > Metazoa > Chordata > Actinopteri > Osteoglossiformes > Mormyridae > Mormyrops > Mormyrops boulengeri. Next base: position 9,838,623 of record JAODLD010000042.1, on the reverse strand, counting down.
AAATAGATGAACAGAAAATGGTTAAACAACCTGAAACATCCACATCCTCCAGAAAAAATGTCCAGAAAATCCCAAAAATGGTCACACTGACATCCCCACACCGACTTTCAAACGTCTTAGAAAGGCTTCGGGGGGGGGGGGGGGGGGGGGGGGGGGGGGGGGGGGGGGGGGGGGGGGGGGGG
>JAODLD010000042.1:9809810-9828958 GCA_026781065.1 Mormyrops boulengeri | reverse complement strand
GCTCGACAAGTAGAGCATCATAGGAATGACACAAATGCCATGGATCCAAATTCCAGGGAGCACGCATAAATTGTAAGTCCAAAGCATCATATAAATGAGCAAATGTGACCAATGGGGTGTTTCTGTCCCTGGCAGGTCACACTTGCGTGCGCCGGACGGCGCGTGCCGCTGAAAGAGGAGCGGTGCCTCCGGCTCTTTCCGCACAGCGCCTGGGTATCATTAAAGACGGATTTGTTGACATTAGCTCAGCGTGAGTCGCGACATGCGCAGCAACTGTCAGGAACTTTCCGAGACTCCAGCGAGCGCAGACCAGTAAACAGGCTCGCCCCCAAAACCACAGGGTGTCCCTCCTCCTCACATGTGACCTTGCTTGCGTCGCGTTGGGGATGCTAGGACGCTCCATAGGCTATTGCCTTGCACCAGCCAATAGCTGCATGATACTCTGCTCTGCAAAAACGAAACTGCATGTATTATCAAAATTGAGTTTTGACCAAAATCAGTCTCTCAGGATGTTTCATCTCGTGACAAAATATCTTAGCTCAGCTCGATTTTGAAGAAAATTACAGCAATTTTCTCAGTCTCAGTGTTAGCATAGTTTTTCCTTTGTAGGTCAGTACTGTGGTCTGACATCCTGTTGTATTTGGGCTAAACTACAAAGCTTTAATAAAACAAAAATAAAATAACACTGTGGGAAGACCGTGACTGAATATTTTTGGCCTCAAATCAGGTAAACTATATGGTAACACTGAAAAATTGCGCCTCAAATTGTGGTATTTATCTTGCTTCATTCTCCTGCATGCCATGCTTACCGACATATCACTGCCTGAGTACAGCCCCAAGTGAATGAACGCAACTGCTAAGCTGGCCTGACTGGCTTAACTGGATCAGTTACCAAATAAACTCAACAAAAAAGAGCTCCACTTAATTTGCTTGCTTTTGCCCCATTGATTTATTAATAGCAGTTAAGGTTTCTGCTCAAACAAATATGGGAGAGGTGATTTTGTGTACTTAGGAAAATTTCATGGGTGCCCAGGTACGAACTTCTCAGGTCGAGCAGCGGTTGAGTGCCTCTCAAGGACAGCTGAGCTTTGGTTCTGGATTCTAGCAGGTGGGTTAAGAATCTATGCCCATATCTGGAAGGTTGTGGGCTCAAAACCCTTGACCAGAAAAGATCGTATCACTGTTGTGCCCTTGAACAAGGACCTTGACCCCAATTGCTGCAGTGATGTTGGCTGATCCTCACATTGGGTGCTTTGGTCAAAATCATCTGCAAAATAAAACTGAACAGCAGGTCTAAGGTTCACGACTGAGATTGAGACACTTCTGCAAACAGTAACCAGAACTTTAGGAGTAAGGGAGCTAGGAGTTGCCCTATGCTCTTTGTCCCATAAAAAAATCACTTCTTAAGTTTGCTCCGCCTCCTCCCACTCACACTTCCTGCAATTTTGGGTCCTTCTTTCTACATACCTGATGACTGTGAAGACCTCCAATCACCACAGCTCAGGGAGCTCCTGAAATGGCCCAGGAGAGCCAGCTGAGAGCAGAAGCACTCCAAGCCAGCCTCTTCATCCAGCCGTGCGTGAGAGATAAGCGGTGTGGACAGGCACGCATTTGTCTCTAAGATACAGCTTTGGTTTAAGAGGGAAAGATGGATGCGGAGATAATTGTGACTGTGGAAACCAGCCAGCCATCCATGCACTGTTCTTCTGCGTGACTAGTAGAAAGAAACGGCGTATATCCGAGATGGGCTTAGATGGTCTGGTAAGGATGAATAAGGTCCAGAAGTTACATACTCTTTAAAGCACACACGGCTTGTTGACTTGCATCTCGGTCAGAATGTTGGTCACAGCCCATGTTTCCACGGTACCCTGTGGCCAAGAAAGGTAGTGCCAGCCTCTCCTACCTAGTCCACAGGGGGCGCTGTAACAGAATTGCTCTGGGAGTTGGACATGAGTGCTGGAGTCAGGACTGAGCAGAGAAAGTTGTTTTGGCAAGATTAAATATTTCCTCTGCTCACACTGACATGTCGCTCATTGCTCCCAGAGTGCTGCACACCTGGGGAGGAAGCGGAGCGTTTACCGACACACGTCTAGCAATGAGTCGGACATCCTCGACAGCTCACCGTCGCTAAACCGCGATGCGCGGCGACGGCAGTAACGGCTCCTTGCTGCAGCCTTTTCTAAACATCCCACGCATATGGAGAATGAGGTCACACTCACCACAAATCTGCGCCACAAATGAGCCAAGACAGAGAACATTAGTATTAAGTTTTTTGTTTTTTTTTCAATAACTTCTTTTTTGTTGTTGTAGGAACCTATGTTTTTAAAAAGCAGGGCTGATAATTAAACCCTCCTGCGAACAGCACCCATTAATCACGCTCTTCAATCGCACCCCCCCAACCCCAACAACAGATTCATAACATCTCCTGCAAATGGGCAAATGCTAAAAAAAATAAAATAAAACCACAAATATTACTCAGTTTTATGACTTTCCACACATCCCCACATATAATGAAGTGTATCCGTTCACTCACTGACAGGCTCCGGAACAGTATCAGGGCAACGGCGTCACTAGAAACGATCAACCTCCCCCTCAGCTAACATGCTAACATTAATCCCATACACAAAAAATGTTTAGGTGTGACTGATCACTCTGTTTCAAAGCCTAGAGTTTCTCAATGGGAGTAATGACAGAGGAGGACCTCAAACAAGCACGCGAGGGTTAACGGTAACAGAGGATCAGCTGCAGGAACACAAAACCAACACATCCGTCGTGTGCACTCCAGCGCAGGTGAGAGGGGGACCCTTTAAGAGATGTGACATACACTCACCTGGAGTGAGGGAAGGGGCAGGGCCATCGAGCAAGCTAATGGACGCATGCTAGGACCAGGCGTGACTGCAAGACTCATCTTTGCCGGGAGCATTTACGGCAACTCGAAGCACAACAAGCACCACAACAACCACAGACTTGCACCCATTAGTACCAACACTCTGCTTCTGCGTGACCTGTGTGTTTCCGTTTACTGAAAGCAAACCCTCCCCATTCCTAACCTGACCCACTTGTGTTTCCCATCCGGACTCTCTTTACCATCCGACTGGCTGGCACCCTCTGCGACTGGTGAGGGTCTCTCTGATCGTTGGTCATTATTACAAATAATGATAATTTTGTACTGATGATTCCTGTAACTAAAAATATAAGCAGCACGTCACAAATATCAGATTCCATTAAAGCAATGTGAATATGTACACATTTGTTCTATACACATCCATCCATCCATCCTTCCTTCATAAAAGCTAATCCACTATGAGGTTGCACAATTCAAACAAAGCTTTGTCAATTACAAGCAGATTTTCACTTTTGAAAAGCATTAAACGGAATTTTAAATGCAGATGGGTTACTGTGTTGCAAAGATCTTTCTGCAGGAGGCCAGTGAATCATTCTGAGACAATTTATTGCTCTCAGCTTCAGAAAAAAAATCCCCTTTGAAATTCCGCAGGTGGCTTCAGCTTGTTATTATTATTAAAAATACAATTTGTGGCTGCAGTTTTTTTAGTTTGTTACAAATAATTAATGTCATTGTAACTCGTATTCTGGCTTACAGCCATACTGAAATACGGTGTGATGATCTCAGTCTCAAGTTAAAATAGGGTAAAAATAATAAACAAATGTCTACAAAAATATGAAGTTTAAAAATAGAATGATATATGTTAATAGATTCAGGATTTGAGAAAGTAAAATTTAATTAGACTTTATAAATTTAGATTTAACAAAGTAATTTTTTTGGGGAATATTGAGTCAGCCTAATAAATTTTAATCGTCTATGCTGTGATGTCTGCATTTCACAAACGTAGGTGCCCGGAACAATCTTAACGGTTAATTTCCATACATCAGCCTTAACCAAACCACCTCATCATTTCAAAAAACTGCTCCCGTACACCAACTCCGCACAAATATGAAGTGAGCACACATCTCCCGCCAGTGACACACTTTGGGAAACAAGCGATGGTGAGAGCGTCTGCCGCCTGACTGTCGAAGACCACGTTCAAACCTCCCACTCACTCCCCCGAGGCCGTCTCTGACTCAAGGCAGGCTGGCTTGTGGGCTAGGCGTGAGTCGGCGTACAGAGTCATGCTGTGCAGCTGCTCTGCAATGTCCGCCGGTCCCGATAACAGATGTGTATTCTGATTAAAGTTGCCAACCGTCCCGTATATGATGCGTCCCGTATTGGACCAACACGGGATGCATTTTCTCCCATATTTCCTGCAAATTTAATCATGGTGGGAGTAATCCCTTATTTTTTCAGTCTGAAAGATGCAACACTAATTCCGACTGTCTGAAAGACATGTGGACCGTAAAAATTCTTGCAGTAAAAAGGCCAGCTATAGCATAACAAATCGCAGTGAGTCTGGAGCCTATGCCAGGAAGGACAGGGCACAAGGCAGGGGTACAACTTGCTGCTGATGCCAGTTGGAGGACAGAGACATACAACCGCCCACTATGGACAGTTATCGGTTCATGAAAGTCTTTCTTAACGGTGAATGGTCACGACCTTAACATTCAACCTGAAACCCAGATTTTTCTTCTAAGCTCCCATACACATTTAGGTGGAAACAGTAGCAGGATGTCTTTGAAAACCACAACATTTCCTATGACTTCTGACCTATGACCTATGATGCACTTCTGAATAAGCCCTTCTCAGTAGCGGTTATAAGCCACAGTACACACACACACATTACATATGTGTTGCATGTGTCCATACACTACATGAAATTTTGTTGGTCGTAGAACAAAAAAAACGGTAATAAACAGAATGTATTTACATAAGGCATTTAAACGTGACACACTGAGACATGAACATAAGACGTGTGACGATCCAGTGGCTCGTCTGTCCTTTTTTTGGATTCCCTCCTTAATTTGGCATCTCCCAGCTTGTTTCTTGAAGTCTACCTCACCCGGCTCATCGTCTTAAAAATCTGTCAGGCCTGAGCCAGGGAGGAGATAGACAGGTGTACTCCTCAGTGTTGGTTGGTTGGTAGCGCAGCTCCTTACTCCTCGCTCATCCAAACATGCTCCAAATACTACTGATCCTACTGACTAATTCCTACTGACAGTTTGGCATCTACTTCTGGTCTTTGACTACGTTTTTAGTTTTGCTGCTGTTAGGTTTCCTTACTAAATCCTTGAGTTTTCTGCGTTAAACATGCCCTCCTCTTTTGTCACTGCCTTGAGCCGCATCGTAACACGACACAAAAGTAGAGTCAAAAATACAGTTTCAAAAAGTGGCACAATCCCAAGCATGACCAAGTAAAAAGGGGGAAATCAGAGAACTCACTGGCATGTGTGGAGCGGATTTGCATCCCGATTGGATAAAAAACAGATTTGCTTAGTCAACTGCGGCCATTTCATCAGGAGCTTTTAACAAAAGGAAATCCCTATTATTCTGGCTACACTTGTTCCACTCCCTCCTATCTCGTGCTATACAGTTGAGTCAACAAAGAGCACTGACAACGATCTATAATAAAATAACAGAAGCTTTTCCATTTACATGGGCGCTTCTCTCACATCTCCTGCCTCACTCCTGAACTCAGTATGGTGTTAAAATGGTGAGGTTCAAAAACGTACAATTCATGCAGAATTTATGTAGCCTAACAAAAAGAAATCAACATGGATGCATCAAATTATTTTCATTCTTTTCACGGTAGCCAAGGGCATAGGCTTGGTTTCAATATTTCCAAATCACGTCCAAACTCCACACCCCCACTTAACACACACAGTACTCCTACAATATTGGTAGGGACATGTTTCTGTCATCCATATGCAAATCTACATCCTTGCTTAGTGTTGCCTGCCACATGGTATGGACACCAGTCCAACTGTGTGAGGTCATAGACATTAGGACCTTCACATCATTAGGACCTTCTGGCGCAGAACTTCCTGAAGCCCCAGTCATGCTTCAAAGTGCCTTTGTAGAGTTAACATAATTAACCGAGCCTGTAGGAAATTCTCTGCAGAATTGATTTCGGTATTGATTGCTGACCCTGTGCTGGCAGATGGCCGTTTCATGCCCCGGGCTAGGCTACGGAGAGGCACCCTTAGTGCCATCTGATAACAGACTTCCGGATACCGGCCATACCCTGCCACAGTCAGAGAGGATGATGCGATGGATTCCTGCAACCATAGCAACGGGGAACTTATACAGTTTGAAGCTGGCTGGCTGCTGACAGGTGCTGTTGAGGGATTGTCCCATACCAGCTCCCCCGCACCATCCCTTATCAACGGATCAAGAACTTGCTGCATTTGTGACATGGCTTTGAGACTTGCTGAGACAGCGATTGTGCCCATTAGCACGGCCTAAAGCAACCAGGCCGGCAGCCAATGGGGCTGAGAGAACATCATATCTGTGCTCTTTAAAGGCTCAAATTTCATTTAGAAACAGCAACGTTGCCCAAACAAAGAGTTTGTTTGTGGGTGGCAATGATGGGGCAGAAATGGATTTAATTCCATGGTTTCATCTCTCCGTGATTCCGGTGAAATACTTCGCATTCATACTTGGCACCATATCCCTCGCACAAAGCTTCAGTTACGCAATTATTTATGCTAAAAACTTCTGGTGTTAAACACCAAATAAGCGCAAACAACAAAGCTGTTTCCCAAACCAGCTACTCAAACTACCAGTTAAACATAGTTTGAATCCAAGAACATGCAAAACTCTGTTGTCTAGGGATGTGAAAAACATGCAAATGTGTTCAGATGCTAAAAAATACATAAAACCATAGACCAAGGAGCTCGGCCCTTGGATGTTGCGGTAGCTAGCTGACATGTTCAGACAGAGCAACACGCTCTTGTTATTTTTAGTCGAGAGTGGATAACGTGAGGCGCTAGCAGCATCGCCTGAGGTAGGATTTACCCGCCCATTGGGCGACAAGCTAGCAGGGAGAAACCAGTAAATCTTGCTGACCTGTGGCCGCAATTTACTGGAAAACCTTGCCTCATTTTTACGCTCATTTGTACTTTTCCCCCCCAGACTTGGAATATCAATATCAATAAGCAGGGCATGCTGTCATGAACCGAGACATTTCCAAAATGTATGGATCACTAAATTTGCGGCTAAATTTGAGCAGGTTGGATATTTGTTTCACTTTATCTTTTTTGAAAAACAAAAAACAAAAAAAACACCAAACGCTTTTCTTAGAAGACTAACCGTTCAGTAGGAGTGCACTCAAAAAGATAACACTCAAAGCCAGAAGGCCTTTGGCGACTGGCTGAAGAGGATGAAAACGCTAAGATTGGGCAAGTAAACAAGATCCCGTGAGAAGCACCAAGGTTCCTTCGCTGGTAATTACAGTGGCCTGAACACTGGGTGGCGTTAAACCAAGAATTACACTACATTTCACATTTCTAGGTTCGCTGCATTATTTAGCAAACGCTTTTTTCCAAAGGGATAAGATTTAGGGCCTTGATCAGGAGTTCAAAGGTAAAAATACTTTGCCAGCTCTAAGATTTGACCACAGGTACAGTCTGGCAACCCACAGGTACAGTCTGGCAACCCACAGGTACAGTCTGGCAACCCACAGGGCCACACGATGGCCCCAAGGTGAGCTAGTCTCTGAGTGTTAGTTGTTTATGGACACTACAGAAGAGAAAACATAAGCAGGAAGCCCCATGACATTCAGGATGCAGAATCTCAGCTCGTTTCACCGAACCACTCTCTGCATGTGACTTATACACAGTGGTCAGCTCAGTCTATTACCTCCCCCCCGCCCGACAAAACACCCATCGTCCCTGTCAAACATTATAGCAGGCAGAACCCACAGTAAACACAGAACCACCATAACTAAAAATAGGTTGCCAGAGGAGACCTTTGTTTGAGTCTGCATTGTGGAACGGGGATTTTGTTACGTGAGCGGTCTGTTGCGTGAGCGGTCTGTTACGTGAGCGGTCTGTTGCGAGCGGATGGTTCCCTGAAACAGCCAGATCCACTGTCATCGGAGCTGTTCACTTTGTCCGGTCCACATAGAGGAACCCAAGTCTGACCCTCGGATGTCATCATGCCCCATAGGCATTGTCTCCATTCTAATCATTTTAGTCTTGAATTTTTCTTGCTTTACCTCTCTCCCCCTTGAGATTTACAGAGGTTATCCTGAATGGCTGGGGGAGGGGGCTGGAAGCAATGTAATATTGTATACCCTCAGGACACAACCCCCCTAGCCCCCACCCCCGAGCAACTCATGGCCCCAGAGCTCCATCCTGGACACCTATGATTACTGGCTGCTCTACTTAAGGGGATAATGAGAGGCCACGGATCATATTAAATATAATCCAACTACAAACAGATGTATATCCCCCGTCTCATTATATAATGGGGCCTTCACAGAACATCATTCACAGAGACTTAATAGAGCAAAAACAATGATCCTTGTTATCCTTCTAAGGTGAAAAGGCATTGCGTAATAACAGACAGAACCTTAACCTACATCCAACTCAGCGCCTACCAAAATAAGACCGCCGAGATCCTCACAGTGCCGTGTTTGTTCTACCGAGCGTGTTCTGCTGGAATGGGACGCATTAAAATAACAATAATGTCTAATTGAAGACAGCTCACACGACACACCTTTTACAGACAGGATTTTCGAGTAGAGCCTGCTCTTACTGTACCAGGAGCAATCAACTGTCAGTCTTCAGGGCTAACACGCTGCACCAAGGACAGGAATAGATGGTGCCATGTTACTCGTGTGAGAACTTTATATTAATTGTTTGTCTTCCTGCAACGTGTCGGAGCGAGTTACCATTACACTCGAGAGCCGAGAGCTCCAGGTTTTAGTTCTGGTCCGGGTTTTGACAATCACCAAAAAAGAAGCTACTGGTAAAAGCAAGTGACCTGTCTACCTTCTACAAACCACAGATCACTCTACAAACAATAATTTCACCTGACCTTGTCCATGTAAACATGCACTTTCACATCAGGGGGACCCACCACCACTTCTCTGTGAGATTCGTCTGAAATGACCGTCGTCCAAAGCAAGAGGGTTCACCCCACATAATGCCATGCTTGAGGTTGCAGAACCAAGCAGCACTCCTGTGTTCTAAGCCATTCACCAAGGTCTACAAGACAGCAAGCAAGTCTGAGCTCATAACAGCAAACGGTCTGTGCAGCAGAACTTTAGGCAATATAAAAAAAGATCAAAAAACTGAGAAGAAATGCTACCTATATTCAGAACGGGGTACAAATGTATGTGCCGCCCAAAATTTGTGTTATCTAACACGAAATGGGAAAGAGGAACAGAAAATTGCGAAAGATCTGTGTATCTGAAGCCAAATATAGTAATAAAATGTGGAGATGGGGGATTACTTACTTGTTGGAAGAATGATAATTTCCTAAGTGACTTAATATTATTATCAGGGTGAATAATTAGTGGAGTATTTCAGACCAAAACATCTTGTGCAAGCAGACGGTCCAGCCCATCCTTGAACTTGAACCAACAATACTCTAGCAAAGCCCAGCCCATACTGCGAGCAACAACTATGTGGCTATGAGTTCAGCTGGCCAATTTCAAGTCCATCTCAAGGAGCTGGAAACCTTCTTGAGTTGCAAATGTATAAACAGTGGGATGTGAGACTGGCAGGAGGGTATGCGAGAAATGGTCAAGCACTCACGGTAAGAGGCAGAGAACAGATGACGAAGATGACAGTCATGGAGGCCAGTAGTACCAGGTGGTCCACTTCCTCCTCGCCTTCTCTGTACCAGTCCGTCATCTTCTTCTTGCGTCCCATCGACACCACGGAGCCCCGGCGTGACATCTGACTCCTGTGCATGCGGCAGAGGCTCATGATGACCGAGCCGTTGCAGACGAAGACCACGACGATCAGGAGAGCCATGAGGGAGGCGTAGGACAGCGAGAAGGCCAAGACGTGGCCCTCATCCTCCCCGTTGGTGCCGGCCTCCATCTTGATGAAGCACCAAGTGCCTGGGCAGAACTGTTTATATTGGCCATAGCCTAGGAAGGGCAATGAGCAGAAGGCGAAGGTGAGGAGGTAGATGAGCGGCAGGGCCACCTTGGCAAAGCTCCGACGGACGCGCTTCGAGTAGAAGTAGGGGTGGCTGATGGCCAGGCAGCGCTCAACAGCCATGGCACACAGGATGAGCATGGAAGCCAGGATGAAGAAGGTCATGACAAAGGCGAAGAAGCGACAGAGCCCGGGGTTGCCCGTCAGGCCGAGAAGGGAGGTCCGCTGCTTGTAGCAAGCGAACACTAGCGGGCTGAGGAAGCACGTCCCCAGAAGGTCAGTGACGGCCAGCCCCGTCACCAGGATGCAGAAGACCGACGTCTTGGTACGGTGTTTGTGCTGGTGCCAGCACAGGATTCCCAGGGCCAGCAGGTTGCCCACCAGGCCGGCCACGAACATCAGCGTGCTCATCACCGGGTTCCCCTCTGGGTTGATCTCTGTAGTGTTCTCGCACGTCTTGTTCTCCAGCATGTTGCGAGTGGGAGGGGAGGGGACTGGGGAATGGCTGAGAGACTGATCAATCACATTTAATGGAGCGGTCCTGCAGAGAGAAAGTAACCCAAAACTACATGAACATCTGTAGTGAAAGTAACTTTGAAGATATAAGAAGAGGCAAATAATCGGAATTTTCACATTAAAATGCTGCGATCGCGTACTCTGTAGCTATTTAGAACATCGTTACTGTGACCTACCTCACACGGTCCACACCTGAAGATGTCTCGGCAGTTTTTTCTAATACAAAAGCTGAAAAATATACATAAATAAATGAATCATCCACATGGAATGAAATAATTCCTTGACCACCACTCCTCACCATAAATATATAAAAAAAAATACTCACCAGCCTTGGGTCAGTTTCCAACGATCAGAAACGCTAAGTATAGACTTATTTCAAGCACGCTTCTGACTTTCGTGCAGTCCTCCAGTTTCTGGCGATCGTAATTAAAGCCGACGCACATGACAGCACAAAATAACTCCTATCTTTTACGTGGCTTTTGTCTTTTCGTGTTTCCACTGTCCGTCGTAAATTGAGATGGCCGGTCAGCGAGTCAGGTCCGCCGGGTCTCACGCCGGGTCTCACGCCGCCGTCTCATGCGCCTTCCGCGGTTTGACACGCTCCCGGAAAAAGAGGCGAACCGGCTTTTAAATGAAGTGCCGAGCGCTGTGGGCGGGCGCTCGCTGTATAAGACTGCTGTGTGAAGAGAAGGCGTCTATTTCGACGGTTGTTCATTGTTCAGCTTGCTTTCTGTTTTTTTTTCCAAGGGTGGAAATTTGGACAAAACAATTATATATAAACATGCGATCTTGCATAACTTGCTTATAGCGTGCATCTATTTCGTGCTGTAACAAAAGGAGCCTTCACTATAGAGAATTAGCTTTTTCATTTTTACTCTTCGCAGTACACGATAGATGATCAACATGCTGAAAATATGAATAAGCAGGGAGGTAATAAAATCACGTGATTATTAACAAAATCAATTAATATGTACTGTACAAATTATAAAGGCATTTTCATCTATATATGCATATTTTTCAGTGGAGTAACAACTTACTAGGTAAATTTAAGATTGTTACAAGTCAAGTTATAAATTATTACGAAGAGTACTTTCACTAAATCTTAAAGACTTTCATTTTCAGTCACAAGAAGCGACGTACTTCGTGGGAAACAAAGGCATTTCGCCATCATGGAGCGCACTGAAGTTATTTGTATGGCGCTTACGTTATTAATTGACTGTAAAGGGGACGTGCGTTCTTGCAGAAAACCAAGTCTCTGAAGCGGTTCAAGTAAACAATTTCTGCAAAGAAAAGCTTGTCCTTGCATTTATTTGGTGTTATCAACGGAAAACACGTTTCAAACTGTCAAAGAAAGAATACTCATGTGATAAAACGTGGTGTCTATATTACGTTTGTGTCTGGGAATTCTCATTCTGTTTTTTTCCCACTCATTTGAGCTTTGACCAACGAGAAAGATGCACGACTCAGATATCATATACCTGAAGCTGACAATAAATTATATTTTGACTTTGAATATACGATATTAAGTGATGAGCCATCGAGTGATTCGAGTCTTTTATTTTACACTTCATTGTTTCGTGAAAATGATAAAACTGAGATACTTTTCATTGATTCTGTCTTCAGAACTCTTTATAATGATTCGATATGTTTATAATGTTATTCAATTGTATTTTATATATACTGTTCGGGGATGCATAAACAACCACAGCAAAACGGGTCCCTTCTCAGTTAAAGGACTCTTTGTGCTCATGGGGTTATAAATGTTTGTAGGACAATAGAAAATCTTGCAGAACACTGTTAAGGCGCGAGACGGAGACGGGATGACGTGACTTGTAACAATCGTATGTCGTAATCGTATATGTAGGTTGCTTTACTTGCTTATTTGCATACGAGTTGATGGGCGAAATTGACACGTTTTTATTTAGAAGACACACTTTTCCAAAGTACAAGGCCAGTCCCTAGATACATGGGCGGGTCCTGGCAAGGGCAAGACGGGCAGTTGGTCAGGGCGGCATCGTTCAAGGGGGGTGGCTCAGATTTAGCCCAGGGCACCAAGTATGGCAGAAACGCCACAAGCGTACACCTTTCAAGCAACGAGGTAGGCGTATGTTCAGCTAGCCTGAGCTTCCAGTGAGTAACCAGTAACAAATGCAAGTTGGAATTGGCTGAGGCGAATCTATTGAGATGGGGGCCCTACGCTTAAAAAAAAAACAACAAGGGGGCCTCCAATTAACTCACTATACCCCGACATGGTAACAGTTATTTACATTTACACAAATAAAGCCGATGTGTCCTTGCATTGTCCTATGTAATCAGCCCGGCTCCGGGACATTAGGCAATTGGCTGCCTTGCGTGTCCTGAACCTTTCGCCTCTGGGCATCAGAGTAAGAACTATACAATAACTTACAAAACAATGCACTAACCTAACAAGAGAGCTATTTAAATCAAAGACAAATGAAAATGCAAAAAACATGAGCATGCTGCAGTGCAGACAAGTGATCAGCTGAAGTATTTATTTAAAATGTTAATTGCTGCAGGCCAACATGGTAATGCGATACATATATATTCTTTTTCTGCTGCTGGGTAAAAGAAGCAACATCGAACCGTTTATTTTACAGTTAACAGCAATTTTAAAAATAACATTTTAAACAAGAGCGAAAACTGCTTGCAGCCGAGTTCGGTCGCCATTGGTATTATAGGTACCGCATGCAAGGAAGAGAAAGTGGGTGTGCGATTTGTGCATGGTGTGGTGTGTGATAACAATCAAGTTATCAACCCTCACACCTTATTTAGCCTTTTTGCCCCCACTGGAGTGGGAAAGAAGCCGTTTAGTTTCCCATAACTTGTTTACTGATCACACATTGAGATTAAGATCAAAAGATTATAGTCAGCTTTGGTGGCCAAGTAAAGTGACACTTACAAGGAATTTGACTTGACGTTTCGCTCCAATAGAAACAAGACAGAAAACATTAAATATTTAAATAAAGTAGCCATTAGGGGAGGGGGAGGGGGAGGTAATGGTATGTTCAAGATTCTCAAGTTCTACACCAACCGGAAATAAAGTTTGGACCGAAAAAGTACCGGGAACAGCACGAAAGTGTTATTTATTTGTATGTTTAGTCTAAATGAAATGTTATGCAAAAAGTATTTTAACATGAACAGATCTACTGTAAATAACTGCTAAAGGACCGTTTAAACACACAAGCAGAAAACCGGTTTTTAAATCAAACATTTCAATATATAAATTTTTGTTATTAACAATTGCACATCATTTTGTTATAGCATTGTAATTTACCAGCTGCGCACAAATATGAAGGATATTATGAGGCATTTTGAACGTAAATTGCTCAAATTACAGACGTGGCTGTAAGGTAGTGATTATCCAGTTTTGCATTGTTCCAGCATAGCAGAACGGTTTGGCTAGATGAGCTACATACTGGTTTTGACGGCAATATTGTTAGATTATTTTACATTTTTGCTCTCCTAATTAGTAGTGCGTTTCTAATTCCCACTGACTGGCCCAGCGCTAGATTTACATTAAACACATTTTGCGCATGTGCGGGAATGTAATCTATTCTAAAAAGTGGGGGAAATTACAGGCCATTTTTATGCCAGTCTGAAACTAAACTGCGTTTTCTTTTTCCAACCTAACGGAACCACCTCAGACAAATTACTTTTATGAGGTAAGGTTTCTTTTGAGCAAGTTACTTAACGTAAACTCGTTCAATAAGATATCGACCTATAGGCCTTTTATTGAATAAATAATTTATGTCTAAGTTGTGCGACGCCAGTCTCGTGAAGCATATAGCTAATACTGGGCTTGTTCTATTCACCCTATCGAAGTCACTATAATGGTACAGAAAGAGGAATGGAGTGGCCAGCAAGAACATGCATGGGTTCAATCCTCACTCCTCACGGAGGAGCCTAAAGACGCAGACAGAAGGCAGAACATTTTTGGGGAATGCTCTCCGTCTAGTCGCCAGGAACTGACACTGACTTGGCAGCAGAGCACCTAATAACAACGGCAAACAATCACAACAATACGAATAATACTAATAATAATAATAATAATTAAGGGGCGTTACTCGTAATACCAAAATCCACCATCGCACTCCGTCCATGTTGGTCATTCCAAAAGATTAAATCATTTAGCTGCGGGAGTACAGCAGCTATTTGATTTATTATCTTGAGAGATTACAAATGTGAATGTTCTGTGAGAAACGACAGAAACAGAATACAGCAATAAATCAAATATTCATTTAATATTAATCAGGACCGTCTGAATACTCAGAGGATTGCGAAGCGGAAAGGGGCCGGGAATTTCATCGGAATCGGAACGTGAGTAATAGCCAGGCTGCTTTCGGGAGGGGGGTCACGCACTCATGCTTGTGGTAATCACAGCTACGCTTGATAATTCTATTTGGGAAATAAAAGAGTAGTTCTGTGTGCTTTGTAAATCGACATCAGGTCTTTCCAAATCAAATCGAACCACCCTGTTTGCCACATCACTTTCATAGTGCCGGTGAGAGAAACACTTGTGTGTAAGGAGCGAGAAATATTGAAATATTGCAATTGGAAGTGTACAAACAATAATATACAACATAGTAACAATTAATATTGTCCAACTTTAGAGGCAGTTAAATAAGATGGGCAGTAATACAGCAATATGCAGTGAACGAGTGTATTGACTATAGGGTTCTGCATTCTGAGGGTAGTCCTGTGCATTTAAAGTGTTAAAAACCAAAAGTGGCTCGGTGAGTAAAGACTGTAGACATTCAAGGGAGTGTTCATATTTTTCTTGTTAAAAATAGCAGTAAAAACTATGATAGGAGTAGCTGACAGGAACAAGGAACGGGGAGTTTAGAATTTATGAAGAGTTCTGTTGCAGTAAAAGGCCAAGGAGGTATGATACATTGCTGAAGTATTTGAGAAAATACTGCTGGAGTGATATTTAATTTCAGAAGAATAAATTTTTGGCTGGCGTTTGTAGAAATTACATTTATAAGAATGCATTCAGGTGACCGCTGTCACGACCTGTCCGGTCTGCCCCCCCTGCTGGCCATATGGGAGTATAGCCCAGGCAGGTCGTGACACCAGCTCAATTATGCAAAAGTAGTTTTTCTTTCATCATGGGATTTGAACTAATCTACACCATTTTCACTAAAAAAGTTTTTTTTTAATCAGTGACTCATTCTAGTACATTTATAATACTTCATCATAGAGGTCTGCACGGGACTGATTTTTCATCCCGCTCCCGCACGTTCCCGCAAGTTTCTGTCCCGCTCCCGCAGAAATGTGTAATATTTCGACCCGCTCCCGCCCGCCTCTGTTATGGTTTGTCCCGCTCCCGCCCGCTGAATCCCGCAAGCAAGGCTGGTGAAGCATAGGGTGGGCCAAAAATACCGGACACATTTTAAATGCTATAATATCTTAGCTTATAAAACTTAAATAAGGTACCAAATTTATTTGTTGCCTAACTGACATACAGGAATTTATGAAAGATAGGCTACATTATGTGGGCACGACTCCAGCTGCGAATTAAAGATGTCTTTTATATAAGGGTAGGTTTGGCTAACCAGTTTTCCACAAAAAATACAACCAACAACGTTTCTAACTAGGCTACAGACCTGAATTAAAAAATATCTAAACAGTCTCAATAGAAACATTTCACAGTCAAAATGAGAGAAATATAGAGAAATATTGAAATTTGTGGGAAAAAAAATTGTGAAATTAGAGGTCTGTGCGGGACTGATTTTTCGTCCCGCTCCCGCAAGAAACTCTCAAATGTAGACCCGCGCCGCATGCTTTTGCGCCGGGTCCCGCCCCGTTGCAGACCTCTGCTTCAACACAAACGAGAAATTGCATTTAATGTACAGTTAAGCATTCACAAAAACAACATAAAGACAGGGAAATTGTAGCACTGTTCTGTTATACAAAAGATCAACAATATATGCACTGTAGGGTGACTTCTAACAGCTTAACTGCAGACCACCGAAGGCCTCTTCCACAGTAATTTAAAACGTCTATATTGAACGACCAGGATAGCATAGGCAGTCGATTAAAGTCTGTGACCTTAATGTTTCTGATCTTCATCACGGTACAAGTCGCCACCTCGGAATCGAGCAGATGCAATAAGATGCTTTTGTTATGCACGAATGCAAACTTTATAGCAGATTGTTAGGGGGGGCAAAGTTTGGTGCCAGGAACCGTAGGCCCTTGCTGAAATCTTATGCTATCCTACCCATCAGTTTTTTCTTGGAAAAAAACACATAAGAAAAACTCTTATTAATCATCTGCAGATTTAGTCAAATCTTGAGAAATAGTGGTTCTCCAGAGACTCTTATAACTGGAGTCACCAAACATTAAAAAAAATACTGAACCTCAAAATGAAAAATTGCGAAAAGCATATTTTAAACAAAGTTGCATGTTTATCTTTTAAATAGTCCCGAATTAAACGTCGGGAGGATCCAGTCTTGGTGTCAGAGTTCATTTGTAGCAAGACAATTTAAAGGACTGACAATTTGGGCCGATTACACAGTACATTGCAACGACAAATCTGCTTTATTTGTGTACAGTGATCCCCCGCTATATCGCGGTTCAGCTATTGCGCCCCCGCTATATCGCGGATTTTTCCCCGACGCATCACAGTCCTCTGTGATGTGTGTATGCATGTATACGTCTTACTATTATTATGTTACTCATATCCTTAGCCCAACATCCACATATCATATGTGTTTACAAAGTACGTTTTAATAAGTTTACATGTGTTTAAAGCATGTGGGATGGGTTATTTTAAGGCTTAAACTATAAAAAATGTTTATTTATATGGTCTTTCTATATCGCGGATTTTCACATATCGCTGATGGGTCTGGAACGTAACTTCCGCGACAGGTGGGGGATCACTATTCTGTTTTCACAGTAAAGTGAAAATTAAGGAATTGTGTTTATTAAATTCTCTTTGTTGATATTATTAATTTAGACTTCACGCTAAAATAATCCTCGTAAATTTTACTATGTCGGGGGAGGGTGTATTGGAGGGCCCCATGGAGTTTTTTGCCAACTACCCCCAGTGTCCTTAGAATCGCCTCTGACTGGACCCTACCATCTTTGATTTGATTACAGATTTTGGGATTGCAATTTGGATTTATTAGATTTAGTTTTCGTAGTGTCAAGCATTAGCATTAGGCTATTGTACGATATACTGCCTGTAGCCTGTTTTGGAATAAGTCTTTTCTCTTCCCGAAATTGGATTTTCATTAGCATGTTTTTTTTTTGGGAGTCACATGTAACCTTTGTATTAGGAGTGTAACAGTACACGTATTCGTACCGAATTTTATTTGTAGGAATTTACCGTCATTTTTGTTTACTGTAACACCCATACTTTGCATACCAAGTGTCTTTAGTATATGTGCTTTGTTGTAAAATTAGAGTAGCGGGAGGATTTACTAGTCCTCATTGTAAAATGCGAAAACGCATATTACCCTGCAACCCTGCATAGGACAAGCGTTACAGAAATTGGATGGATGGATGGAAGGAAGGAAAACACATATTTACTTTTGTTGTGTCTTGGTCTTTAAAAAAACACTTAATCATATTTCTCATGTAAATCAAAAGTTTCTTGTTCACTTCCCAACGTAGTTTGTTGCTGGGTATCTGGAAAGTTTGGAAAATAACAGCAAACTCTTCTACCCAAACAGGTACTAGGCCCGTTTAATGCATCCTTGCCAAAAATCCCTACACAGGAAACCTCTTATAGACTAAGAAACATGACCCTAACACGCCAATGGCTGCCAAACATTATGCAGCCAGCCTGCCTTTAACTCCTCAAAGCTGCTGAACACACCTTGCTGACCGTAGTTAACCCCGGGTGATCAGTCTAATTACGATTAGCCATGTTTCATTGTTTAGGCATAAATACGGTTGGTCTATAGCCATGGTAACATTAGATTACCTAAATCCAGCCATGGTACGCCACCACCCCCTGCCAAATCACACCTGTCTCTCTCACTCTCTAACTCATTTCCCCAAAACAAATTTTAAGTGTGGTACAAAATAGAATTTGTTAACTGAATCTCAGCAAGGAGACAGATCACAGTGCTTCACCGCCGTGACATAATGACTATGTTCTTGCCATATTAGATAAATGGATTTGGATTTGAAAAGGAGCAATATCTGAGTATAAAACTCAGGAAACATATTTTCAGAGCCAAATACTGGACTGGTCATAAATATAAAGGATGCTGACAAATATAAATTTTATTTATAAGTAGAAAATGTTTTAAATGTTTCCTGAAGCGTGATGTGGTGTTGCAATGGTTAGCGCTGTTGGCTCATCACAGAAACTGCATTTATGCATATTTCCTGTAAAAGATCCACTTATTTTTCACACAATAGATCCACAATATATTCATCTTGCAGCAACATAGCTGGTATTGCAAAACATCTCTGAATGTAGGGTCCATTAAACAGAAGAGGCTTCTTCCCTTGCACGCCCGGTATGATATAGTTTTGCTTAGCTCCTGTGATATGTTTACTAGAATGTGATGAAATTTGTTAGAACATAAGAACATAAGAAATTTACAAACGAGAGGAGGCCATTCGGCCCATCAAGCTCGTTTGGGGAGAAC
>JAODLD010000042.1:9775627-9789742 GCA_026781065.1 Mormyrops boulengeri | reverse complement strand
GTTAAAATTCATCTTCCCCCCCCCCCCCCCCACAATAACACCTGGTCCCTGTCTGCCCCCCCCCCCCAACTTAAAATGGTCTAGAACATCCATTCTAGTGATGAGTAAAATGAAAATAACAACTGGAACGATTAATCTCTAATTTAATATTATTGGGTGCCATCAAGTCATTGGCGACCATTGGCTATTAAAATCCTCCAGAACATCCTGCATTTTATTCAGGTCCTCAAGCTTCCCAGGAGCACGGTTGTTATGGTAACTGGACAAAGGGAACATTCTGGACCACACCTCCGCTTTTGCCAAATGCCAAGGGCACCTACCCAAGGACAAGGTGTGAGATTGAAAAAGGCACGACCGAAGGCACTCTTGTTCTGCTAATGTGTGCATGGAGTCTGCAGGCAGCTGCAGTCGGCAGGCTTATTTACAGCTTGCCGTGAGTACGTAGCTTCGTTTGATTTGAGCAGGGCTGCCGTGGGCCAGGCCAGCACTTCAGTCAAGTTCAGGGACCAATTTGTATTGAGATTGGGTTAATTTAGGACTCCCACAAGGACTCTGTTGGTCTGTCGTGGTACTAAATGTTTAGGCTCTGAGCTGAGAAGGAGGACGAGATCGTCTTAAGCTTTCAACAATGCTAGCATACATTTTCATTGTTGTGTTTCAGTTTGCACAGAGTAATACCTGAGTAAGTAAACTAACAATGGTACAAAGAGGAAGGGTAGAAATGGATACTTTAGTAATCTGGAAGGGGACTGCAGACACAACGGCTCACTGAGGATTAGAGCCAAGGACCTCTCACATCCAAAGCAAGAGTCATACTTCTAGATGAGGTTTTCCCAACTGGGTCCTCGGGGACCCCCACAGTCCACATTTTTGCTACCTACTTGGAGCTAGGAAGGAGCAAAAACGCGGATGACCAGGGGATGCCCAAGAACCAGATTGGGAATAACAAGACCTACAAGCCAATCGTAGGTGTTAGGGATGCTTGGAGGATGCAGGATGGATGGAGCAGTATGATGAGGGGGTTTATTCTCCCTAAAGCGGGGGCCATTTCACTGATAAACCGGGTCGCTCCCTGAAGAAGGGTAAGCAGTCACCCCTGTCAGAGTGGCTTTGGCTCGCATTTGGTCACGAATTCTCCCCTAATCCTTCAACTGCATAGCCTGCGCTTGTTTGCTAATCCCGCTCCTTAGAGGACAGAAGATCAACCTTCACTTAGTAAAAGGGGCTTATGGATACAACAGCATGGCAGCGAATCTCACACTGGACGCAGGGTTCAGCTTTGGGGCTGGGCTTTTTTCTGTGCAAAGTTCCCCACAGCAAGTTTCTGCAAGTAACCACTTCCTGAAAGCACACGTGCGCACATAGTACACACTCACATCCCTGAAATGGATTGTGGGGACGGGAGGGATTTTAAACTGTTTCTTTCCTGCACATGGATACTATATTTGGAATATATTAGAAATTCTGCCTCCCTGACATAACGTTTCCCCGGGCCCCCTGCTTGGATTAGCACTTTATCAATGGGTCCCACCATTTTGGAGCCCCTATAAAGTGCTGAGGCTTGTGTATCTGACAGAGTATCCTTTCCCCTCTGATGCCCCTGGGCAGAGCTGTGGCTTAGTGGGTTTGGGCACTATGCCTGTGATTGGAAGGTTCAGTTTTCATGGTCAGCAGAGTGATTTCATCATTGGGTCCTTGACCAAGGCCTCCAATTACTCTACAGACTGTCTGAACCTGGTCCCCCCCTCTCCACAAAATAATAAAGTATACGCTTTGGACAAATGTGTCTGTTAAATAAATGTAAATGTATATCGCCTCGAGCTGAGACCAGGTACACAAGGAACTGTCAAATGGGTGTTGACATGCATGTCCTTCTCAAGGCATTATGGGTGTATGCAGGGAGCCATAACCCATCACTGACCTTGTAGAGGCAGAGGTCTATGACCTGAGCGCAAACCTCCCGGGGGTTATCAGTGACCTGCATCCGGTCACGCACAAAAGCACAGAGTTCCTCGTTGCCCATGGCATCCCATACACCATCGCAAGCCACCACTAGGAACTCGTCTGCGGGTGAACGCTCCAGCTGGAACACCTCGGGCTCGGGTGAGACCAGCTGCTCCGTCTGTGGCCGCCAGGCCACCTCTTTGAAGTCAAAGTCGCCCAGGGCCCGGGAGACGGCTAGTGAGCCGTTGACACGCTGCAGGGTGACGGAGCCGCCGGCATTCTGGATGCGTGCCTTCTCGCGCGGGTTGCACGGCTTGTGGTCTTCGGTGTAGAAGCAGACAAGGCCGTGGCGACACAGCAGCACCCGCGAGTCGCCGCAGTTGATGAGGTAGATGTGGCGCGGGGAGAGCATGACGGCAGCAGCAGTGGAGCCGCTGCAGTCCCAGCATGCACTGCGGGCCAGACTGTGCATGTGCCTGTCGATGTTCAGGAAACCCTCTCGGATCCCTTCTTTAACCTCCGCTGGGTCATCTTCCGCTTTAATCCTGCCTGCAGGGGGAGAACACTACATAAAGAATTTGCATATCAAAATGATGAAATCCCAAACCCTAGATGTGTAAGGGAACAGTACAACCCACTGAACCAAGGCTGTAGATTTGGGTATGGATGGTAGGGGCATGTCCCTCTCAATACAGTGCAAGTACTATGTGTATTTAGAGGGGTGGCGTTTTAGGGGCTGATTTGGTCCCTGGGTCACTATACTACCTTGTTTTAGGCATAATGCAACTAATATTGTTCAAACAAAAAATATCAACCAAATATTACTAGGGAATCTAGGCTTACGTACCTGTCATTTTTATAAATGGTTTTCATAGAAAACTCTACATTTTTCACATTTTCACAGAGTAAATAAATAGCTGATTTCAATTTCTGCTGTTTCAGTGTATCTGACCATTGACAGAAGGGATGGGACTTTGTTTTAACATTCACTTCGATTAGCAGTACAGGCAGTATCCAGGTTTTGAATGAGATCCATTCCCTAAGTCTGTCTTTAAGTCATATTTGTAGGTAAAGTCAGAAAAATAATAATACAGTACATAATAATATTAATAACAGCAATAATTATTACGCAGAAATAATAAAAGTAACTATATACCATGATATGCTGTACTTCGAGGCAGCACAATGTTTTCATGAGCGTCACAAAGTAGTGTGTGCATTCGTTATTACGAACCACTGTATTAAACCCAAATTTTTTATATGATACACTTTATGGCAGTCTGTTTGTAAGTACGAGGTGTACTTAAGTTGGACGTTCTTAACCCGGGGACTGCCTGTATGATTTAAGAGCATAGTCACATGGATACTCATTCACAAATCTGACTAAAGATTGTCATTCGCTGTGGACCAAAAGCAGCAAACGGAGGCGGTATAACCTGTGGCCAGTATGTGATCCAGCAGGTGTCTGGAGCAGTATTCGGCTACCGTGTTGCCAGCATGCCCGTCGTACACAGCATAGTAACCCCAGCCGGACATGTCTGCGGCCATCTCGGGGATGCAGGTGTGTGCGTCCTCCATGCGTGACCTCCAGCCCTGCATGCTGCCCACCGCATAGCTGATGCCACACCTGTCACTCCCCTCCGTCAGGTGCTTCTCCAGGACAGGCCGCTCCAGATAGGCACTGGACTCTTCGTCATCTTCTTCCTCCTCTTCCTCATCCCCATCTTGCCCCTGGGTCCCCTTAAAGAAAAATGCGACCATCCTCTCTGTCTCCTTGATGATCTGCCGCAGGAAGGAGGGCACCTCCGCGTTGCTCGCCCGGCGACTCGTCCTCATGGCTGCCGTAGAGTGTTGCTTTCCTTTGCCCCGAAGTATCACCTTCAGACACCATCCATGACTTTCCAAGCCGCGATTAATCCATCTATTTCTGTGCTCCTATCCCTGCACAGCATCCCCTCCCCCGTTCCTAATCTCCGCCAGCTGGAAAATGCACGGCACCCCGAATGCTGCTGTTCCATAACCACCCAGCGAACTGACATGAAAGCAATATATTGTGTTAGATAATACAGGAGAGGTGACTCAGCTATTGGTCAGCACTACTCAGCACTACCATGACACACTGAGCGTGCTCCAACCGTAATGCACCTGACCTCTCACTGCGCTATTCATGTCACTGCCTTTTTGTTCTGAATAAGTAGCAATTAATATATTTCTTTCAATGACACAGCAAAGAATGTGTTTAAATCTTTAATACCTTTAGGAATAATAAACACATTCAGTTCTATAGGAGGAACTACTGACTGCTACTATTTCATGCAAATTGTTATACGTCCACCTGGACACAAGAGGGCGAGGTGATACACTTATCGTCAACGCTGCCACAGGGAGGAAACAAAGTTCCTTACTAAGACAGGGAATATCTATTAATTCTGCCTCATTGGGTTCATCTTTAAACAGCATGGAGTGTGGTCGTTATTGCTCAATCTTGATGGAATCACGGGCCAAAGCATCGGTGCCATCACTGTGATCCTTACTCTTTCACTCTTTGCCTGTCCGTCTCTGATCAAATACCACCACAATGTCTATTCTTCTGCCTACCACCCCTGATCCCTGACTGCGGTCTATCAGCTCTCTTTTTTCTTTCTCTCACCAATCACTCAATGGCTTGATTTTTGATCTTCTAGTATTTCCTGGTTCTTCTCTGCACTTGAGTCTAGCCGACTTCTCCAGACCACCTGTGCACTAGGTGTTGACAGTTGGATGAGCTTATGATGTCCAGAGAACTAAAACCGGAAATGCTCCCAGAGCACCAGATGAAAGCCCTGACCCTGCGATTGGACCCCAAGCAGTCCAGTACCAGTCAAAAGTTTGGACACACCCACCCATAGGAAGATTTATTTGTACTATTCTCTACATTCTAGAACAATTATAAAGAAATCAAAACTATAAAATAAATAATATGGATTATGCACTGGCCAAAAAAGTATTAAACAAATTATTATTTGTTGGGTGACAGCTCTATGGGTTGGGACTCAGAAGGTTCTTGGTTCAAATCTCATGGTCAGCAGCGCAATCCCACCATTGAGCCCTTGACCAAGGCCTGTAACCTCAACTGCTCCAGGGACTGTCTGACCCCACTGTCTCCGCTACACCAGTTCCATGAGGTGGCCTCCTGGGATGCTTTTCCAGCTGTCCTGATCGAGGCCCCACCTACATGCTGAACACTCATTGGCCGCTTTTCCTTCATTTTCTGGTTAAACTTCTCCAAAACCATATCTACCGTGTTTAGGTCAGGTGGCCAGGTCATGTGACGTGACACTATCGCTCTCCTTTGTAGGCAGCTTGGCGTGTTCAAACTTTTGACTGGTACTGTATGCATAAGTGTGTGTATGTTAAAAGAGAACAAGATGGGATATGCGAAAAAAAGTACTTGTGCTAGTGCAAATGGCAAATAATGCATTATTTCATTTCATTATAAATTCTCAAGTTATATATTTCACTTCCCAAAACAGAGTGGCCTATACAATTCACACCTAAATAAAAAAAATCTATAAAAACTAATAAATTTGCTCAAATACTCATGTTCTATCTAAACTCCAAAACCGATGCTCCTAGCTACACCTAAGTATCTATGGGGTGTCTTTGTGATTTTTTTTGCCCTGTAACAAACTGACAGCTTGCATCCGTGATATCACTTGTCTTGTTCACTTTACATCCTAGAAGAGGTTGCGGGCCCACAACCCTGGGTAGGCACTTATGGAAGATGGATGGATGTCATACCAGTCACAGTGCTATATGAATGGCTGGTACTCTTTGTTACTTTGTATCAAAATTATTTGAATGGCATGAAACTGTGATTGAGAGGTGTGTTACGTTGTAGGCTAACTTTTAGTTCATTTTGAATCAAGGGTATTTGATGTGGTAGATGCTCATTTCTGAATATTAAACCAGTCAACAAATTATCCAGGAATCAATAAAGTCTGTCTGCCTGTCTGTCTACATGTGTAAATATAGCATGTCTCTCACTCATCTTAAAAATAAAATAAATAAATATACAATTACATAAAAGTGACACAATGAATATATTACTTCACGGTATGAATCCTTTGGCTAAACCCACACAGATGTAAGAAAATAAGGTTGCAAACTACTAACTCATCAGACCATATTGCCTTCTTCCTCAAATCAGGGGCTGCATTTATGCTCCATCCACAATGTCACGCCTCATTGTGCTTTGGCCTGGATGCAGGCAGTTTTCAAATGGCAGCCCAGACATAAAATGCAGCTCTGTGTAAGTCACATCGTGCAGACAAACACAGAGCCACTATCATGTCTTAAGTGTCTGTCTACCTTGGTTCCCAAGCTTTGATGTATGACCGATGCCAATCTATGCTGCTGCAGTTTGTCTGTATTTCTATACGCATGATGGTTTCAAAGACTATTTTTAAATTTTCCCATGGGATCAATGGAGTATCTTATTTTATGCTGTTTTATCTGTATTTCAGGTTCTGGCTGTTTGGCCTCTTCGGAACTCAGTTATCTCATGTTGAAAACTCGCGTATTAAAGTGCTGATTGTCACACCTACTTTATAAGTAATGCAAACTGTTAAATGACATTCAACCTGATATACGACCCTTTTGTAATTGTGTTTGTAATTGTGATTTAGTTGCTTCAAAGTTAAAGTGTTTCTTATACAGTTTTTCCATTATCTTGTCCAACTCCTGTATATATATGCTGTTTTTGGTCAACAAAATTTCAAGTATCAAAAAAGAAACCTTAAATCAGAATGATGTTGCATTGGGAGTAATGCTCATTTGATTTTCAGGATGTCAGTCATTAGTTCATTTTTGGCCCATGTCAGCCTCTGTAGTGACATGTGGATCAGCTGACACACCATGTGACCATTTTTAATTGAAAGAAAAGCACTAGGCCTCTGGTGCGGTTGCCAATTGACTCATGATCACATGTGTGTTCTTTCCCCATCTTTTCAGAATTGTGTTGATTATAAGGGAATTGACTATAGGATAAATATTACTTAGTATTTGGGTAGTATTCCATTTGCTTCCCTATTTCTTAGCAGGTTGAATAGCCTTTACTATAATAAATCTGGGCTCCCTTTGTTTACGGTGAGCCCTGGAACAATAAAACTGGAGTAAAATGGTCACTTAATTAAAATTCATAAGAGGCAGAGAGCATGCGCACATATACAGACAAACTGACAGGCTTCACACTTATATGTCCAGAATAAGAGGTGTCACATATCAATACACACCGACAACTGTCCTTGAATGAATAGGGCGGAGGAGCACATGTGCACAGAGGCACAAACACACTCCCCCCTCCCTCTCTCCTCTGCG
Organism: Mormyrops boulengeri; assembly: GCA_026781065.1. NCBI lineage: Eukaryota > Metazoa > Chordata > Actinopteri > Osteoglossiformes > Mormyridae > Mormyrops > Mormyrops boulengeri. The sequence continues at coordinate 9,782,440 of JAODLD010000042.1, read as the reverse complement.
CCTCTCCCCTGCATTCAATACACAGAGCAGGAGGGAGGGATATAGAGAGGGAGGGGCCCGGGGAGAGAGAGGGAGAGGGAGGGAGTGGAAGGGAGCGAGCGAGAGAGAGCCTGGGTGACGGCAGTGCATCGAGGGAAGAAGAAAGGAAAGGAGAGAGGGGGACGGAAGAGGGAGCCGGGGGAGAGAGGTCCACAGAGAGGAGCGACCGGCCAGCAGCGAGGGGAGCGCCAGTCTGAAGGGGCCCCGGAGAGTCTTAATGGAGCATGGGCCAGGTGCTGGGACTCTCCCACTGCAGTGCGTATTTTTTGTCTTTATTGCCGTCTTCCTGCCTGTTTTTGTAGCTCTTGGTGCATCTGTGCTACTGTTGATGGTCTACCCTCCCCCCCATCACCTCGCCGGGAGCATGGCTTGCAGTAAACACATCGGGATGGGCGGCAGGGTGCTGAGGTCCCGCCTTCCCTGTGTAGATGCGCCAGAAAGCCCGGCGCACCGGTGCATTTGACAGAACGAGCCCCTCGCTCACCGGAGGGGTGTAGAAGGGGGTGGAGGTTGACGCTTTGCATGTGGATGTGTCACTCGCATGGTTTCCTGCGATGCTGCACCGCCGCTGCTGTTACCCCCCCCCCCCCCCCCAGCGGAACCATCCCATCCAAATGCATCACAGTCAGCTGGATCTTGTCCAAAAGCTCTGGGGTTCGCCCAAGTGCCATTTCCGGGGGTCACTTAGCCAGTTGATTACTTTCCGGGTCTCCTTCAACTGGCGCAGGAAGTCAAGAGTTTTGGGAGTCCAAGCCGGAGTTGGCGTTAATTACAGTTAATGTCCCACATGACGAAATGCTTCATTGACCCTCCTTCAGCAGCCAAAACTGAAGGTGTCGATAGAATCTGGGTAGTCTAAATGATAAATATCTCTGTAATGTTTATACATTAACAATGCAGTCTATTCTCTTATTTTATCATACTTTTACTGTTTGACCCAGTGGCTTTAGAGAGGCAACCATTTTGTTTCTTGTTCCTCGGATTATAAAATGTTTTGCATGCAGTTTGAGGGGATAGCTGGCAATCCGTGCTATGATGGTGTTCTGTCACGCTGCAGCGCACTATTGCTGCTTGCTGATTAATAGGTGGCTCTTTTACCTTCTCTGCTCCATGCAGGCTGTAGCTCACCTAAGAACAGTCACATGAAAACGAGCATCTGCCTGTGTGGGTTATGATCCTAAATGCCATGTTCGGCTAATGCTGTTTTTGCGACCATCTCTGTCATCCATAAATAAGGCTTTGAGGCACTGAAGCATATTTCAGCATGGGAGTCTATGCCCTGCCATAGGTACTGTAGGGCAGTGTTTCTAAACCCGGTCCTTGGGACCCCCCATCCAGTCCACATTTTTGCTTCCTCCCAGCTCCCTGCCAGACAGTCCACATTTGTAGGGAGCTGGGAGGGAGCAAAAACATGGTCTGGCTGGGGGAACACAGTGCTGATCCTCTGTGCTTCTGACTCTCGTTCCAGAGGAATTTGGTTCTGTCTCTTCGACACCTGACTCCACACCTCCCTGCACTGATGGTAAGGATCCACCCACCCCAGCCTTGTCTTTCAGCTTCAGGAAACCGTGAGCTGGCATTTCCTCAGGACTCCAGCTTTTAGCACAGAGATCAGCGCTGTTTTTCTATTGGGCCAGGCAGACAGTCAAAAAAAAAACTTGTTCTATGATTTTGACTCGACATGATCCATAATCTCTGGTTCTCTTTCCTCTCATTCTTCTACCTCGGATAACAAAATACCCCAATTTAATCTGTAATTTTGCATTCTGCCAAACTGAAACAATAATGACATTTTCTCAGTTAATACTGCTGCCTGCCTTAGGCTTAATATAAGTCTAGGTGTTACTATCAGGAATATTTTAAATCACAGTGATGAGATGATGTGATGTCTCCTGCCTTCTGCTCTACACTTCCTGGGATGGGCTCCAGGCTCAGTGTACCCTGTGATGGACAAGTGGTTATGGAAAATGGATGGATGGATGGATGGACAGACTGATTCAAGTGTAATCTTGATGTAGCATGTGTAATATATTTTGAAATGTTTTATAATATCAGAACAGTTCTGTTCTCAATTTCTCTCTCTATTACATTTTTCTCAAGAAAAATGGATGGATGGATGGATGGATGGATGGATGGATAATGTAATATGTAATGTACTATATGTAATAAATTATGGAACATTTTATAATATCTGCATAGTTCCATGTCCTCAATGTACCCTGTACTTATTATTCAGTATGGAAGAAAAGTGTATGGATGCATGGATGGATGGATGGATGAATGGATGAACAGCGATAGTAACATGCATCTCATTGATTTCAGGTGGCAACGAGGAGTCAGACTTCCCAGAGTTGCAGACAGCACGGGAATGGTCTGATGAAGACGAGGGTATCGATGACGAAGAGGGCGGGGCCAGCAGCCCATCGGTGTGGGGAACGCCCCGACAGAACTCTTTCGAGCTCACTTTCTCATACATAGCCTTCTCAGAGCCAGACTTGGGCGGGGCTTCTCGATGGGACTCGGTGGGGGGGGGTCGGCGCAGGCCATGGGGTCGGGGAGGCCGGATGGCCCTGGCACGTGCAGATACCTCAGAGACACTTCCCCCTCTTGATTCGCCTCAAGAGGAATGGATACCTGACTCTTTTCTACCTGAGGAAATGGAAATGGAGGCAGAGATAGAGGATGAGGCAGAGGGGACACTTGGGGAGGAGCCTGGCCCGTCCTCAAGCCTCGAACTGACACTGCAGCCTCTACTTTCACCTCCTCCTTCGATGGACCTTAAGGACGAGGAGCCTGCAGAAGAGGGCAGTGAGCGGGGACAGTCCTCACAATCCCAGCAGCTTGACCTTTCAGACAGCCACCAAGGTAAGCAGTTCAGAACAATGTTACACTATGGAAGAACTTGAACATACAGTACAGAACCATACTGCTGCCAGATGCCATGCTGCTTGGTTCCTGAGAGATCATAGCAGGAGTTTTGGACTAGGCCAGTCAGCATTTTCCACTGCCTCCATGAGCAACTTGACATTTCTGTATTACTATACCTCCATGTTTAATCGTGGCTTGGACCGACGCTTTGCGGCACACCAATGATAGATCTCTATGAGGCTGTAACTAAGGAATGAGCTGTTGTTTTGCATTTGTGTGGATTTAACTTGAAAAAGACAGCCAGTTCAGTAATGCCAGATTATATAGTGACCAAAGTGAGCAAGGTTTATAGCTAAAAATCCTAAGCTAGTTCCGGCACCTATTACTGAATAACAAGGGGAGTACCGCCACCTAGTACTGAATAACAAGGGGAGTACCAGCACCTAGTACTGAATAACAAAGGGAGTACCGTCACCTGGTACTGAATAACAAGGGGAGTACCGTCACCTGGTACTGAATAACAAAGGGAGTACTGTCACCTGGTACTGAATAACAAGGGGAGTACCGGCACCTGTTTTTCCTCACTTTAAGTACATGCCCATACTGAGCCTCTGAGAGTGAGCGACCACAGCATGTTAGCTAAAGCAATTCAAATGAAATCCTTTTGAATGATTCATTTAATAAACAGCTGCATGCATGAGCACAGCTGTCTTCGAGGTAGTAGTTGTGAATCAGGTGTGAAGCTGTGTTGTAGCTGAAAACTATGAATGCTCACAGCATGGCAGTTCCTGAAGTGTAGTATGCAGACAGGTAGATGGTGCAATCCTGAATGGTGGTGCTTGTTTGGCACCAAGGGTACCAATATTACAGTTTTGTAAGTCAGTCATTTCTCAGTAAGAAGAACTTATGGAAAATATGTCCAGATGATTGCAGTTGAAATGGGTATTTTACTCTGTGTTGATTACTGTGTTCGTTGGGTTTAAGAAATACTATGTTTTTAAGTAATTTATAGTATGACTGAACAATTACTTGATAGTTACTTTGTGCCTTGTGTGGAATACGAGTGCTTTGGAGGGACTGGAAATTCCACAGATTGTACAGATTGATTTGGATTTGAAACACATAGGTATATACACCTGTGTTTACATTTATTGTTTTATTGATTTTTAAAATGATCATCACACTCACAATTAGCATTTATAATATTTTTTTAAATTCCTAAATATAAGGGCATGGGTTTGGTTTCAACATTGGTACGGACCATATCAGCCCTGAGTCCCCCCCCCAAACACACACAGTTCTCCCACAATATTAGTAGGGTCATGTTTGTACCATCCTTAGCCAAATCTACACCCTTGCCTAAATAGCTAAAATGAAAATGTAATTATAGTAACACTTTCATCTATAAAATTTGTCAGTCTAAAATGTACATGCATTTAAATATCTCTCCTCTTTGTAGCAATGACATAATCGCTTTTGTGTAAGTTTTATGAAAAGTTTCTATATGTCGTACTTTTGTTGAGAGTTTGTTATGCTATGTGTTCCACTCTGCAGTTTTATGTGCTGGAGAAAGCTCTCCTGTTGCCATGGAAACCGTAGACACACTCCTCGTAGCTGAGCAACCAGGAGGTGGGATCACTGATGTGACATCATCTACTTCATCTTCTTCTATTGGCCAAAGCACTCAGGAAGAGCCGGGGAGTGAGCGCTTGTACTCAGAGTTAAGCCTATCAGAGGACACAACACAGTGGATGCAGACAGAAGGTAGAAGGCTATTGTACCTACCTATGCTTCTGGATTTTCTTTCTAGGCTGTCAGAATTTGTGCATTCTTCTCATAATGACATTGGTTGTGTCCTAATGTGTAAAACAACAACATTATTATAGCATGTAATGTTAACTCTCCACAACTTCACATTTTTATTTGAATTTGCGTGACCTGTAGCATCAAGAGGACAAATTAGCCAATTTATAACACAAGGCCTATCTCTCAGCTTTATTCCAGTGAAGCAGTGAGCATCAGTTTGCATATCTGTTACCTTTCAGCAAAGTCTGGCTAATTGCTGAATCACTCACTGTTCATGCAGCATTGCACCTTTCAATAGGCAATCTCTTATTATGGTATCCATGAGAGTTCGAGGTTTGAGACATTTGACAGACGATACAAGGTGAGGCTGTAAATAATGTCCTGCACACTGTAATAAAATCCAGTTTTTTTTTACGTTGTGGGGACCATTTTTCAGGCCCCCACAAAGATCTGTGAATGCAATCAAAAGTAAAAGTAAAAATGCCAAAAGTCTCATATTTAATTTGGTTACTTATGGTTAAGGGTAGGGCTGGGTAGGGGTTAAGGTTATCATGTTGGGATTAGAGTTTTCCCCATAGAAATGAATGGAGAGTCCCTACAAAGATATAATTACAAACCTGTGTGTGTGTGTGTGTGTCTGGGTGACTCCCGGGGTGGGTGATGGGGGTTTGTACAATTGGCCGGATATAATTAGGCCAGCAGTACTGCTGACTGGGCAGGAGCAGCCAAAAACAGCCCCGAGGGCCTTAGCCAGTCGGGGGTCTGCGACAAGAGGGATCAGCGAGACCAAGAGGCCAAAATGACGGACAAAGGTGAGGGAGAGAAGCCTGGAAAACGAGATTAATGCTGGAACCACGAAGAGATGGGAGTCCGGGGGCCATTTGGTTGGCATCTAAGCCAGGAAGGGGGCTTTGGTAATGGCCGACAATGAGAAGCCTTTGTCTACTTCTGCCTGTGGAGCAGTGAGCTTGTTCTACATTTCTGAGGATGAGCCATGAATCAGTCCTTGGTAGGATGACTTTCTTGCAAAGACACTGATATTACTGAGATCTTTTGGGATCTTCAGCAAGAAACAGAAGGACTCCGAGGGTGATATTTATTGATGTTGTACGACAGGTGTCAGCGGTACTTAGTCTATAGTTGAGTGAGTCGTGAATTTGGAACATGCCACGTCAGATCAGATGGGTCTATCCATTATTTCAACTTGGCAAACACAAGCTATCTGTTCGCATTTCTTTTTAATAAGCTGCTCTTGGATTTGTAGGTCACAAGTTGCCAAGACGCTGCGGTTGAGGCCACGCAGTGATTTTAACCAGAGGCTGTGACTTTCAGTGGGTGGAAGGCAGATTCTGTCAGATCGTGTGTGGCTGCGCGCTTATCTGTCTGTGTATTCGTGTGCCTGCCGACAAATTGTTGTACTTAAAATTCTCACCCAAAAACTCACCCATTCAGAATTATTCAAGACCTGAGAGTCACTGCTGAAGGGCCAGAAATAGCTTGTCGATCGCACAACAAGATTTTAAATCCAATTATTAAAATAAATTAAATAAACAGATATCAGTAGTGTATTTAAGCAATAGTCAATTATGATATTTTTATAATTTTTTCGGCGTGATGATAATGTGGTTCTGGCTTTGACCGTTGCTGCTCTCGCTTATGGAGGACTCTGCATCCATCTGTTCGAGGGACAGGTGTCATGTTTTATGAATAGCGCTGCAGTTGGTCTATCCTTTGTTATGCCTACGAGCACCAGGTGCTAAGGGAACATCTCCGCCGTCAATGTGGCCCCCGCCGCCCTTCTGTCCGAGTGCCGGCAGCTTCACAGGAGAACTCGGCAGTGGCCGAATACGCTGTGACCAATATGAGGGCCGGCTAAGCTTCACCGAATGCTGGTTATGTTTGAAAATTAGCCCAACGCAGGCAAATTGGCTGTATTTGCATTGAACGCTCCAGCCTCCAGCCTTCCAGGATATATGTAAAGCTGCCCATGACTGAAAGGTGAAATCATCTGCAAATATTTCAGGTGAACAGCAGCAAAAAAATTATCGAGGCTGCGTTTGCATTGTGTGGGGACAGCTTTGATATGGGGGGGGGGGTGGA
>JAODLD010000042.1:9753362-9769068 GCA_026781065.1 Mormyrops boulengeri | reverse complement strand
GACATAGCAGGGCACACAACCAGGCACTACACAGTTATATCATCTTACATCATTTACTTGGTTGGATTCCCCTCTGTATGTGTCCTGTTGGCCATATCAGTATTCTTCAGATTCTAATTGGATGGGTTCATCATGCAATATATGGAAAAAGTTGTCATGGAAACACCCCTTATTCTTCTTAGTGTTTTTTTTTTTTAGTTGAGTGATGCTTCTTTTATCAGATCTGGCCCTGTGTAGTGTCACCCATCGTGCCTCTAAGGTAGAGAGCTCGCCCTCTACCGCTTGCTTATGCAGCCAGCAGCTGGCCAGCTTAAACAATACCCCCTAGTGGTTGAATGATGTCACTACCACTCAACCGTGGCTCTCAATCACGAGGAGACGCACAACCTGGGCCCATAGCTGCGGTGAGCCCACGGCTCCATTGATCTGGATCTTTTCAGCTTTAGCTTCGACTGTATGAAAATATGTCAAGCTCAAAGCAGACTTCACAGCTCTACTTTCAGGGAGGCCCAAACGCACGAGTGCTGATCTTACGCCATTTCAGGAGAAGTCTCTAGCCCATCATCAAAGTGCATTTATTAACTATAATCAGGCTGACGTGGGGACGTTCAGTGTCAGGAACAAAAAATCAGTAGCAGAGTTTTAACAGCTGCACAAATATATGTCCGGGGAGTGTAGCTAGTGGGTCCAGAACATTACAGATACTAGTCAGTAAGTAGCCGCAAGACTAATCGAACAGTGGTTTTAGTATTTATATATGATATCCTACTATAACGTTAGAACTACCTTCTGAATATTTTAAGACTGCAATGGAAAATATATAAAGTTGTTACTAAAATTTTGTGATAATGAATGTTAAATCTCATTTTAATATTTCCCAAACATTGCATAAACATCGGGCAATTAAAATTCTTAGAAATATATAAAAAGCAATTGATAAATAAAGCATACATAAATCAAGTAATGTTTTAAAATGTATCAAATGTATTTAGTTAGTCTTTAGGTAGACTAAAGACTCACTATAGAGCTGCACCCAAAGGAACGGAGTCTCCTGGTACCCTTTAACGGGCGCTTGCGTCCAGTGGTCTGTCTTGTGCATGTATTACATTACGAACTGGTAATACACGATGAAAGTTTACTGGAGCTATGCTGGAGAATGTCATTTAGAGGTGGGTTGATTTTTCGCTTGCCTTAATGTCTTATTCATTTGCTTTAAAAAACTTTTTAGAGAAATCTGGTTCCGTATGTATGCTCAGATGTATGTATGCATGTACATTTGTGCGCAAAGGTACTTATGCGTGTGCGAAATGAAATGGTCAGTAAAAAAGGAAGGGTCACTCCAGTTTTTAACCACGCCGCAGTGTCCTTGCACTTTCCTCGTGCGCTCAGATATCCAGCGACAGTTGTATCTCATCCAGATACAGTCACTTTTACCTGAGGCTGGGACTGGCTGACCTCCTTGTTCAGAAGAGAACTGTGGTTCCGATATAAACTTAAAACATCCCACCGCACTAAGGTTCTTTAAGAAATGTGCGACTACTTGGATGTAGACTAAAGAGAAGAGACGTTTGACTATAACCGAGAGTATTTTGTAAAAATTATGTCCAAATCGTAAGCACCCCCTAGTGGTGCGGAGATTATCTACTGTAGCCTTATCAATGGTGATCGATGGAAGGTATATGAACATGTAAGACTTTGACTTGACTGAAAAAAACAAGTATGATCTAACAAACATTACTGTACTATGATGAATTTATGAATAATCTGTTTGGGATTTCTTTTTGTATTATTTGTACATACAAATAATATAATTGATTCTTGCAATAAAGAGATAAAAAATTCTATGGATAAAAACATTTTTTGTGATGCACCATCCATTGTTGTTTTTGCAGGAATGGTTGATAATACATGGATTACACTAAGCAATATTAAGAAGAGGTCACCTGGGTACTTGTGTATGTCATTTTATTTCTAATTAGTGTACACTGTACAGCAGACTTCTTGTCATGGAGTAGCATGATGAAGCGAGGTAAACAGTGCAGCTTACAACCAACAGGTACATTATTGAAACAGATCATGAAATAAAAGGGACAACAATGGCTCATCATACACGAGGATTAGCAAGTGCTGGAACTACACATGAGGATCAGCAGACGGAACGCAAGCGAACCATCCACAACACTCAACAGAAGTGCTGGAAGGTAACACAAACTCCACAATGACCAACTTTGGAACAAGGACAAGCGCAGGCACATATACACACACCGGTAACTGGGACTACACAAGAAACAGGTGCGGGCCATTGACAAAGGTGCAGGGTAGGACTTACAAGGCTCAGGTGTGGGTCATAAGTAGTCAGGAAAGTCTCAAACGCTAGGAAAGAGATGACCAGCGCCGCCTGCTGGCCAAGAAGGCAAATGACGTATTACAGGGATTGATTTTAACAATTCTCTCCCAATACCGAGCATATCCAACTTAAATAAACGATTGTTTCCCGATAACACATTTAATATTTCGTGCAGAGATGGTATAGCTGCATTAAACTTAACCGAAAGATGGCGCTCGTTGACAGCGCATAACATGGCTGACAAACCTTCGCCTGCCAGAAATGACGTATTACTCACGTCTCTATATTAAGTTTTACGAAAATCAATGCTGGGATCAAATGTCATAATATTTCTAAATATTATTTTACATTCACGTGTATTTAATTTTGAAATTGTTCAGTTAGACAATTTACTATTATTGAATCAAAATGGCTTGTTTAGTAAAATCGTTGAAATCTGATTAAGAGTAGCGGTTGTGTTTTGATCCTCGTGGTTTTGCTGTAGGTAAGTAAACAGCGGGGGAAAACAAATCCATGATGAAAACATCCGGACTTATGGTTTGCTTAAAATGATAACATCGACAAACCATTAATATTAAAACAGATTAATAAGTTTCGTGTCCCTTGTGGGATATGAATTACCCTCTGGGCTGCTCTGCCAATACATCATACTCTTATTAACGGCTACTCGTGTTTGTAGTAAAGTAGACTAGTAAGTAGTAAAGTGAATGAACAATATCGAGAATTCATGTCGCTCAAAAACAACTAGGCCTACTTCAATCTATTTCTCAGATATAGCGTGCTGATGAGTAACTAATGCAGTCGCCAGTCCTGCATACGTGATGACTTGGATAGCAAACCTTTTGTTTCATAATTATAAACAGCAGTGTTAGGGTTGACTGAGAAATCGTCTATACTAAACGCGCAGTGAACGCAAGAACAAATAACACGTGGTAAGAACAGCCACTTGCAGGGTAGCAGGCAAGTCCGGTCATGTTTTTAAAATAACTGGTGTATTATTTTATATATAGATTAAGCCTACGTGAACTGGACCAGTTCGTACTTTCCAGTTTATGTCTTATTAATATGTCAATAATTTTAAACAGACATTTTAAATTATTGTTACCAGGTTTATTTATATTTTTCACTGACCGTAAGGCTTGTGCTATTCTTGGAAAGGTCCTATCTATTATTTTCTAAAGAATCTCGCCTTTAACGGGGGATTATATTTACCCAGTATCGCTAGGCAGCGATTCCTTAAAATAGTGGGAATAATTACGGGTGATAGTTTTTCATTCATTTTTACCAGCGTTTGCAAGTGATATTCGCATTTTCCCCGATCTATTAATGTGTTTAATTGGTTATTTAAAACAAAGTTTAGTTTTTATAACATAAATTAAATGTTAGGTCTAATATATTAATTTTAAATTGACCTTTTGTGGTGCTATTTTTGAAAATATTTTCAGGCATCAAATTCCGAGTGACAAAAAACTCCTTCAAAACAATATACTACATATATGACTTAATGTGTTACCCATAAGTACGATGTGTTCATGTAATACACGCCTAATATTCCAGATGGTTAAAGGTTATGCTACTACGTTAACAGCGTATGAGTCGACTTAATCGTCTAAGAAGTCGGGATATATAATTCATAGTTTTATCAATGTTATTTCGAACATTTGATTTTAAGCCGGCCCGTGTGCGCACGCTTCGAATCTAACACGGAGGCAGAAGGGGAGGGAATAGGCAAATCAAGCCAGGGTTTAAATAGCAAAACCTTGGCAAAAACCAGCTTGAGAACCTGGAGGACTGACTACTAAGCCTGGGAAGTTAGACAGTGAAGAACTGCTTTCGTTTTTCTTGCATGAATTATTATATTTTAGACTATATTGAAACAATTCGCATGTAATTAAAAGGAGACGATAAGGCAGTTGTTTCACCTAAAAGATTTTTTGATGGTAAAATTTATTATTTATTTTGTCTCGGGTGAGGAAAAGGGCGTGAAAGATCAGCAATGCCGTCTCCGAACTCGGTGGATTACAGCAAATTGATGGCACCCCCGGTCCCGCCGCACAAACCCAAAGCGGCCAGTCCCGCGGAAGCCAGTGAGCGCCTGCTGAAGTGCGTGCTGCTGGGCGACGGTGCGGTGGGTAAGACCAGCCTGGTGGTCAGCTACACCACCAACGGCTACCCCACCAAGTACGTGCCCACGGCTTTCGATGACTTCTCAGGTAATTTCTCCTGCGACCAAGAATCAGTCATTTTATTGCATGGTTGATTTAAAAAAAAAAAAAAACTTTATCGCCTTATCACTCGCGTACAACTTGCGCGCTTATTAATATGATATTTAGATAAAGTGTGCGGGTAAACTTACATACTTGCTTAATTTTCAAAATATGAAATATGACGTTGTTTAGATGTTGCAGTTTGTATTACCTACTGAGGTCAAAGTTCTGTACACGCGGCGCAAAACGGATCGCGGTGACTTCTGCAAAGTACTTCATAAACCAGTTGTGTAATACCTGTGGCATAACATAAAACTGAAATTATGTAATTTTCTTGTGTACTTAATGTAATTTTTTAACTTGTTAAATATTGGGAAGAATTTGATTGAATCACGTAAAGCGATGTCAGAAAAAAATCTAAAGGTGATGTGGCTGCAGATAATGGATGAGAGACTCGATTTCTGAGAGCGGTTACAGGTCCGGGTCCTCTTAGGGGCATTGTAGTCCCCCCCCCCGCGACAGGGTACTTATGTGCATTGTCCACCTGTTTGTGTGTGTCACCTACTTTCCTATTAAAAGCAGCTGCAGGATAAAGTAGTAATGTAAATAACAGCCCAGAGGACAATTGCATCTCCCGCAGCCTTTTGATCCGGGGGCCACCCGCCGTATTGTTGTCTTCTGCTGTCTCTCTGCACAGCTGCGGAGTCACGGCCGGGAAACAGGCCAGCTGTAATGCCTGCTATCCATGTTGCCAAGTCAGAGTGCAGATGTCCTTTCCAGGTTTTTCTCCTAGGTGTTTTTTTTTTCTGGAATATCATCCTAGATCCGCATTTCTAACAAGGAGAAACTCTTTCACTTCGGAACCACAGTCCTTTTTGATTATAATGCTGATTTAAAATGTTGATGTACAATAGTATAGTAGGTTGGTTGGGACACACAAACACACACACACACAAATTATCAGTCCTTGTGGAATAATTTTTCTCCTTTTTAAATCCAAGTGAAAGTTCCCCATTTGTTTTCCTATCTGGAAGTAGACACACTGGTGATTTTGATCCTTGAAGATACGTCACCCGTTCTGGGTGACCGCCTGCACACACATCTGTGGGCTCCTTATCTCTGGCTGGGGTCACCATTATCTGCTCTTTTCCCACAAAGTAGGTTCTAGAATCCTAAATGAGAAACATTTTTTTTTACCAACAAGTGTGCTCATTAAAAGGATCAGTAAGGGTTTTTAATTATAATTTTTTTATGTTGCAATATCATCGGATAAGCCGGCATGGCGCTGAATCGCAGCATCTGTCGGGGAATCACTTCCGATGGATTCTTCTTCAGGTACCGTGACAGAATATCTATTTCACGTTGGGCTGTGCTCAGACACGTGATGTCATGGCTCTGCTGCTGGCTTGTGTGTGAGACCAGGCCCCAGACAGAAGGACTCGCATTTCAGCATTTTGAAAGCAAATCTTTTTTGTTTTTTTTTTCCCACCGCCAGGTGCGAGCGGGAGTCGTGATTGGCTACTCGCGCCTTCCTTGTGTACACCCTGATTTGCAGTTTGCTTTCCTATGGCCTCGACTGAGGAGCCTGGCAGACTGTATGAGGGACATGGGCAGATTTGTTTTTCTATCTCCTACTGTGTGAGTTACGGGCTGCCCATCCTTATAAACACCTCTGGCAGAAAGGCGTAGAGGCGGAAGGCCTCACTGCTGATGACTGTGGCCTTGTACAAAGAGAGGGAGAGAAAGAGAACATGCATGGGGGGGGAACAAGGGCACCATTTATGTGCTCCTTGCTATATAGGGATCATTGAGGGATTTCGGTTTTAGTGGGACTAGCCTGGTTGTGTCAACGGCCTTCATTCCTGAGTGGGCCAACTTGATTTCTGGCCGCGATGACGTCTTTTCGTATGATGTACGACAAAGTGGATTTAGAACCCGGAGGCCCGGCCTGACCTTGGGGAAACTACAGGCCATTGTGTTTGCAGACAGTCACGGCTGCCAGTGGGGAAAGTGGGTAGACTAACAACCCCTCAGCTGTCTGGGTCTAACATTTTGAACCCCCGCCCCCCGCCTCTCTTACAGCCGTGGTGCAGGTGGACGGGAACCCGGTGAGGCTGCAGCTCTGTGACACTGCTGGCCAGGTGGGTGCTGGGAAAAGCCGACTAGAGGCCTGAATCGCAAAGCATGATATCTTGCATGGCTAGACTTGTTGGATTTAAGGTAGTCTGGGCTAAATAGAATTTATCTTTGTTCACTTATGTTTATCCCAGACTACCTTAAATCCTACAAGTTATCCAGCTAAGTAAGAAATCCTGCTTTGATGCCACACTCCTGAACATTGTAGTTGTCTTCACCATCATGGCTCTAATCTATAACCATGGTTTTACAAATTAAAGTTAAAATTAAAATGCGCAACAATACAGCAGAAAGCGGTAAATGCAGGCAATGAAATGAGTTTTGCATGCTCTGTGTGTGCATGTATTTTTAATATCCTTGTGTAATTAAATCTTTGAAGATACATTCACAGCTAAATTAACGCTACTGCTGTAATTAAACATCTGGGATGGGGTACACCCTACTTTCTGCTCCTTTGTTATGGGTGATGAGAACAAATTTTGGTCAGAGATAAAAGTTAAATGAGATCCTATGTTTCCTTATCTGAAATGTTTTCACGCTGATAATGTTCTTTAATAACTTAAGGCCCTGTTGTCACAAATGTTTGTGTCTCCACGAATCTGCTGTAATAATCCACTGAGTATGGAGGACGGTTCTTAAAACTGCTTGAATTATAGTGTTCTCAGGCTGATGTTGGGCCCTCCTGGATTGTCTTGCATCCTTTCTCTTTGAGCAGTTCCTGCATGCCTTAGGGCTCTGACATCACTAGGTGTGCTTGCAGGCGCCACGATTTTTTTTTTTTTGGAGTAGAGACAAGCACTATGAAATGCCACAGCTCTTTGGAACAGAAGGGGGAAAGAAGAGAGCAGACTTGTGTGCTGCTTAGACACCATGTACCAAGATCAGTTGACCTCGGTGCAGGATTTGCGCCGATGGCAAGGGAGGGAAGAGTAAAGAGACCCGGGAACAGTCAGTTCTTGCTGTCTCGCATGAGAAACCACAAGATCTGCCCTCGAGTGTAAATTCTAGCTCCTTCTCCTTGTCGGTTGCGTCGTCGCATTCATTCAGGAGGAGAACAATTTGGCAACTGCTGCATGTGCAAGGCTCTGGTCGAGTTGGCAGGCGACTCGACACGATTAAAAGCCTGGAAGGGCCCCCAGGAGGAGACGTGGAAGGGGGTTGTTTTGTCTCAGGAGAGACGCGCTCCGTGGCTGCGGTTGGGCCCGAAATGCAAGTCGTCGCGACCCTTTATCACCGTTAACATGACAACGACGAGGCTCCGCCCTGTCGGTACATAGGGATAAGCGCTCGCTCCTTTGTCAGACAAGCTAGAACAAATACGAGAAGATACGAGCTCCTACACATCCCCCAGCACCACCACCAAGCTATGATGTGCATCACACACTAATAGCACATAGGAGAGGTGAAGACCACGGTCACAGTCTAGAAACATGTCTGTGCTGAGAACCCTTCTTTGCCAGGTTCAAGGAGGTTTCTGCAGATTTAATGGGGTGGGGGGGGGGTGATTTTGTCTTGAGATCCTGTCTGACTTAATCTGCAATTCTGAAGGATTAGTGAGGTCCTATATTCAGAATTGTGTGACTCTGTGTCAGCGTCTCCAGTTTGGGCAGACGTGCCCCAGGAACAGCAGGCCAACAGGAGGGGTGTGGAGCGCGTGGGATAAAAGCTAATTTCGCCATTTCGTAAAAATGTCGAGGGGGGGTGGGTGTATTTTGTTCCCTAGTAACACCCCGCTGTATACCTGCGCTGACATGTTAGGGGAAATGCATTTGTGCGTATGCGACAGGAGCTGCTTTGCTGCGGTGCCTTTTGATTTACGATTTGCTGCAAATTGGTCATATCCATAAACTGCTTGTCTTCATTTGTTGGAGAGGAAGGTTTTATTGATCTAATCCACTTAGCAGAGGGAGTCAGTAGTCGTTTGGATATTTTATCTGCCCTCAGATTGATCGTCTGTGAACTGTAGGCTTGAGCATTGACTTGATATTCATTTGGAGTTCTTCTGCCATTTGTCTCTGGCTCACCCGCATATTTCAAAAATTCTAAATTCTATATTTCCCTCCCCAGGATGAGTTTGACAAACTGCGCCACTTCTGCTACCCCCGCACAGACGCTCTTCTGCTCTGCTTCAGCGTGGTGAGCCCAGCCTCCTTCCAGAACGTGTGGGAGAAGTGGGTGCCCGAGATCAGGCGCCGTTGCCTCGGGGTCCCTGTGCTGCTGGTGGGCACGCAGTGTGACCTACGGCAGGACGTCAAGGTGCTGATCGAGCTGGCCAAGCGCCGTGAGCGGCCTGTTGCCGAAGAGGACGCGCGTGCTCTTGCCGACAAGGTGGGCGCCGTGGCCTACGTGGAGTGCTCAGCGCTGACGCAGAAGAACCTGAAGGAGGTTTTCGATGCCGCCATCGCGGCCGGCCTGCGGCACGCCGAACGCCGGGTCCGGCGGGAGCGGAAGGTGAGGAGCACGGCGGACAAGATGAAGACCCTGTCCAAGTCTTGGTGGAAGAAGTATGTCTGTGTACAATGATGTGGTTCCTACCCTCTGGAGCAACGGCTGAAGGAGCCGAATGCTGCAAGTGACTCACACCATGACACATCTACTTCTGAATCCCTTGGGTCGGAGTCATCCCCAAATCGAGTGCTCAGGTCATGAAGCTCAATAGCAGATGGAAGCAAAACCTGATTAGCTGACTCCTTCCGGAGCACTCCCCCCACCCCACCCCCAAGAGCTTGACCCGTCAGTGTTTGCCAAGTGGAACCTGAACTTCCATTTTAAAGGACACTGGGGGGTGGGGAGGCCTAGACTGGAAACCTACTCACAGGACTAGGGACTGAAGGTTCCCATGTCATGTAACGTCCAACTACATTCAAAGCTACAGTGATGATCATGACATCCTTTGGACAATGGCGAGGCTTCTCAGATCCTTATGGAGCCAGGGAGGAGGGTTCTGAGTTTGTTTGTTTGTTTTGTGCCCTTATGACTGGATATGCTAGTCCTTTGTTTTCATTTCCTATTACATATCACATATTTATTTCCCCCAATCCGTTTTGTCTCGGAAAAAAACTATCTCTATGAAAGTTTTTTTTTTTTTCTTTTCATTTTCATTACAAGGATGTCAAAGTGACCTTAGATGACGGTACATAGGAATAATAATGGGTTAATTTGTGACCATACTGGTGTGATCAGTTATAGCCCAACAGGAGAACCACAGGTCAGCAAAGTGTTGGTTTACACAGCTGTGTGCTCAGGATAGAGGTGTGTGCTTGCGAGCTTACCAAGGCCTTCACGACCTCTGACCTCCTTTTTGGTATCTGTAGCCTCAGCTGTCAATAGCCTTAGCTGTAGGGGACACACACGAAACTACGAAGTCTGTGCTTACTTTCCACCATAATGTATGGGTCTGTTACAGATAACATCCCTGAACATCCCGCGCCAGGTAAATTTCCAGACTGCAGGGTATCATCTTGCCGAATTAAATAGCTACTTGACCGTATCACCACAACTGAGTTCGGATTGATCTGAAACGCCAACTTGTGTCTCGGAGCACAACCTGGCCCCGATGCTATTGCACTTTTGTGACTAACTTTTTGGCTGCACAAAAACAGCCCCCAGTTTGCGCAATGTGGCCCCACAAACGTGTCAAAGTTTGTCTTCTTTTGTATTGATGTTTACCAGTGATTCATGCTCCGCCCCTTGATTATCATGCTCCGCCCTCTTACTGTTATGTCCTACCTCCTTGACCAGTACTGATCATTACCGCCACTGCTTACCAGCTGTCTTTATCCCTTTGCAAATGAGCTTACTGGTCGGACCAGCGCTGGATCTTTCTGGAACACAGTCACGTTCTGATCTTAGACGCTTTATAACCTGCAAAGAACAAAGCCCTACCAGGGCGACTATAAAATAATATAGAAAATGTATTGCTTCTCATTTTTAAGAAGCCGTAATGTCTCTGTGTTTTAATCACATGTTTGTAAGGCAATAAACTGTAACCACTGATCAAATCAATGGAAAAATAGATAAGATTGACAAGGATTTTTTTTGTTGAATTCTTCATTTTCATGCAATGATCTCCTTTATTATATTATCACTATCAGGGTAATTAAATGTAGATTTGTTTAATAATGATGCCAAATATCTTCCATTGTGTTCTCGTTTTCAAACTCAGAATGTGATCAGAAATAAGTGAGTTTGTCACTGCTTGGTAAATCTTGCATCTCGTTATTCTGGATGAGAATACAAATGACATGATGATCTCTAAATAAATGTGAAATCCTTCTCCAGTATCCCTTTCCTTTCTAGAATTATTTGGGTTCTGACTGTTCTCTTGACTAAGAGGACCCATTTAATTAGGTGTTCCTGGGACAACATCAAGCTTTTTATACACAATTCATTTTTTACCAAGGATATTAGTGTGTGATGTTCACATAGCTGCCTCGAATGAAAAGTGATGAAATACATTAATTTTATCTGCCTTATCAAGCACTTAATCTCAAAAACACAAATGCAGTTTCAGTTTTCAGGTGTTTTCTTAAAACAACTATATAGGGAAAGGTCAAGGAGAGAAACTACAGGAAGCTGAAGATGTCTGCTAAGACTATCAGGAGACCATCTGGTTTGATCAGCTCAAGTTTCAAGGGCTCAAAAAGCCTTCTGTGATATGGGAAATATGAATAGTACTGATATATATATTACAATTATGGTTCTTCATCTCTATTTGAGGTCAAGACATGAGCTCGTGATAAATGTCGAGAGTGAATGTAAACAAATACAAAAAGCCAAACTGCAAAATCTTATTAGCACTTATACTCTGCTTTACTCTGCTTTAGGGGTTGATGATGATGATGATGATATATTTTCCTTTGTACCAGTAAGTAACGGGCCATAATACCACCCTCGGGAGAATTTGTGAGGCAATAGGCAACCAAGTCCAGGTCATAAAATCCTGAACATAAAAATTGTTACAAAACACGTTCCCCTGTTCCTCCATGCTCAGAAGTTGAATAACTTCAAGCACTATCAGACGTTATTTTTTAAGCAAAACCACAATCAGCTCATTAACTCATTGAAGACAGAGACTGATCTCTGAACCTAGTCTGATGCCACATATCTTGACTCCATGGTGACACTGTGGTCTAGACTCAGAATATTTCTGAAAACAGAACCCTAATCCTCTTTTGGTAGATGTACTGCGCCACTATTGGCTGTTGCACTTTGTCATTTGCATTTAATTTGTATTTTTGACTTTGTTACGCGTAAACAGGATGCCCGCTGAATAGTCATTTAGAGGAAGACTATTGTTATTCATAATAATAAGGGTTACAATGACTATAATATAATGGAAGTGGAAATAGAAGAATAGAGGACATTTTGATTATAATAGTTTCTGTGTGTAATGTGACTTAACACTAGTGATTTAACTTTATGCAGCTAAATTTAAGGCTGTGGTACCTGAGACAGGGTGCCGTCTTGTCTATGCCAAATTCAGCCACTAGAAACACAACATTGCTTGCCCATTGCTACGGATCAGACTCACTGATAAGAAAACTATTTGTAGTCAAAGCATTTTGTGAGGAAATACTTCATTTATAAATTTCCTTTGTTGTCTTTGATAATTTGGCTAGAAATGTGGTTATAAAGGGCTTTATCCATGAGTGATCTGAGTAATAATTGAGATCTTAGCACAAGATACATGATCTTCCGAGGCAGGGAAGGAAAACAGCTGAGATCTTATACTGATCTCCTTTCAAAATACCCTGAGGTATTTAGAGACAGAGGGAGACTTCCGCAGAGACCCCACAGAGATCTGTTTTTTAGATCATCCTAAGCCGTTTGTCAGATTTGTTAAAAACAATTTCTCATGACAGAAATCTCTGGAAAGGTACTAAAAGTAGTGAGTCTCATTTTTGTGCGTGTATCTGCGTAGGGAGAAATGGAGGTGACCTCAATTCATTTTTTCCTTCTAAAAAAGGGATGGAACGGATATAAACTTTCTTGTTTAATAGCTGCGTATTTGATTAAAAATGCTGGAGCGTTATCAGGGCAAAAAAGCCCCAGTTGTGGACTTCATAATACACGCTGTGCAAACACAGGCCAGATGACACCAGTCTGCTGCAGTTTGATTCACGTGACATAAACCATCAGCGAGAAACAAGAGATTATGTGTTATATAAACAGCATGAATATTTCAAAAGTATTTTGATCCTGGTTAGAGTAAAATAGCATGAGCTGGCCATGTAATCTCATTACATCACTGTCTTCTCATGTACGTAAATTTACTCTGTAAACAAGCCTGTGGTGAGTAAATTTGGGAAGTTTCATTTTGAAGCCGTTCACAGGAACACTGTGTGAAATAAGTACTAACTTCTGATTGTTGGTAGTTAGTTTGAGGCTGTGGAATTCTAAACAGCACAAGGATTAATGGGTTAGTATTCACTGACATTTGTGAGTATATGTTATGTGCACCTATGTTTATGTCATGCTGAGTATTTTATGTGCAAGTTTATTTGAGAACCATGACTCTGGTGTACCATGACGTAACTGGTGAGGAACCTACAGCCCAATTCACACACGATCTTGGCAAAGGTATCATCTGTTGCTTTGTTTTACATCGGAGCTTAATTTAAAAACTGTGTAAGAAGGCTGGTATTTCACTGTGTATATGTTTATTTCCTTTCTGGCTGGCGTTTGTGTTTGAGTTTTTTGTTATGGTTCTGTTATATAAAAACGATTGTTACACAGTTTATGAAAAGGATGTTTAGTCATTTCACACTTTGGTTCAATGGCTTTTCTGGACCTTGCTCCCTGCCTCCTAGATCCTTTGTAAGAAATCCATAGAGCTGACAACTTGTCATGCTGATTGTGAGAAAGGGAGACGATTGTTCAATGAGCCATTATAAGCCCCTCCCATGCCTCATTATGACACGCGATTGGCCACTCTTTCGCTCGCTTCTCTGTGGGAACACGCCGCCCCAACGGCTCGTCGTCAAGCTGTCAAAAGCCCTCCGAGAGCTGTCCAGAATGTCAGTGGCTGTTTTTTGTCTGATTCAGTGAGAGTGTGCTGAGATTTTGTGGTCCTTTTGGTCACATGTGGGGCATCCAAAAGAAGTGCCCGTTCTAAGTAAAGCCACAGCTTTTTGTTTCGTGCCGATTGTCATTTATTTAATTTTCTTTCACTGGAGCGAGGGCTCGCCAGCTGCATCAAAGCGAAAGCCAGTGGGAAGTCCCACAAAACACAGAAATGCAAACAACGCAAACATGCGTTTGGGTGTGAGCATGTTTGTATGTGTATTGGGTAGAATCAGGACCTCAAAGCAAAAAGCCTAGTGCGATGTGTACGGGACGGCAGGTGTCTGTGTCGGCTTTGAAAGTCTCCCATGTACATCTGGCCTGCAGACGCTTCTCAGGTTGAACTTGAGCAGCAGGAAAGTGGCTCTGGCAGAGATAAAAGAGCAGGGGACAGGCACGCATGCGGGGCGGGCTTGACTGTATCGCTCACCTCGTCCTTGTTTTAGTTAGTTCTGCTATGCTCTATATACACACACACAAATATACACATATACACACACACTACTTAGCTAGTAGTGCAGTCAGATTCATAAAGTAAATTTTGTCAGCCAAATACCAGTCATCCATCATATTATTATATAATACGCTACTCTCACCCATTTTCCTCATTGTTTATATGGCAGATAAATAAATACAAAAGGTTTTTCACTTACTCTCTATCCAAAAATATTTATAAAAATGGCTAAAACTTACTGGCCTGCATCCATCCATCCAATAACTAATCCTCTACAGGGTCATGCGGGTTCTTATGGCCCCTGCCAGGCAACATAAGGCACAGGACGGGGAACAACTCAAGGCACGTGAAGTCACATACCCACACATACTAACTACATGCTATGGGCAATTTAGAGGTTCTATGTATCCTAGCAAAAACCCTGTAACAGCAGATAACAGCCCAAGTCGTTATTGGGTTCTGGTTTAAGCCTGACCTCAACCGGTCGGCAGAGTGTTCTTCCCATCCTCGGATGAGCCGTAAGCATCCACACATACCTTCGAGGTCATGGATCGAGTGCGAGGTTCCAGGAACTTCTGAACCCATGATGCCTTGCCGCTCACATGTGCAAGCCATGCTTATCGCTCAGGTCATGTTCGCGGAAGTGGAGAAAGGAGGGGCTCTGATTTAATGTAACTCATATTACTTCATTAAAGAAACCAGAAAAAGGTCAGCTACACTGTAATCGTATCTTTACACCCACAGATATGACTAGCTAAGCAAACTCACGGCGCTTATCAGCTGATTAGAGGGAGCTGGTGTCTGAGAGGCAGTTATGTTAAGCACAAGGTGTCGGTGGCTCCATATCTCACACCTGACTAAAGCCTGATAACAAACTGTAACTGAAAGACTTCTAGAGGAATTTATTTTTTTTCCTCATTGAGGATTCTAGTTAATCATTGTTCCGCGGTGATTGAAGGCAAAGTCTGTTGATGTTTTTATTTTCGGTTTTAAGACCCTTTGTAGTTCAGTGTGAGCACTGACAGGATGCAGAGAGCACCTGTGATGAAAGTGTGTGGTTTGCCTTCAAAGGCGTTGATCTGAATCTGATCCCTTTGTGCCTTGATAATGGGCAGTATTTGAATTTGCAATATGTCTGTAGCACTTATTTGGCCCAGTGGTTTTGTCTAGCATCTAGATTTGTATTATTTGTTCTGTAATTGTTTTCGCTTCATATGTACTGCAGTGATTTTATGTCCAGAGTAATTTAACTGTAATTGGCTCATGGGGGCATCCTGCCAGCGTGGGTCTATCTGACTGGCCGCATGAAAGTACTGACCCTATCCATGGAAAGATTTCACTCCTTTCACACTTTTTCCCCAACCATGCCCTCCAGCGCCACACATAATTTTATTGGTGAGCTGACTTGTTTTATTGGGACCCCCGGGCCGGGGGGGGGGGGGGGGGGGGGGGGGGGGGGGGGGGGGGGGGGGGGGGGGGGGGGGGGGGGGGGGGGGG
>JAODLD010000042.1:9714554-9734904 GCA_026781065.1 Mormyrops boulengeri | reverse complement strand
CCCCCAGCCCCCCCACCCCCCCCACCCGGGGCGCGCGCCCGGCGGCCCCCCCCCCGCCCCCCGCGCCCGGCGGCCCGCGCCGGGCGCGGCGGGGGCCCCCCCCCCCCGGGGGGGGTGACAGGTACCAGGAAGGGGTCGAGGCAGGGTAATTAAGGCAGCCTCATCTGGACACTGTCCAGCCCTTGTGTATTTCATGAATCGAAGTAGCTGATTCAGCAGAGCAACAGGCAAGCAAACTCAAACTACCTTCCCTCCTGCTACTGGAAGCAGTGGCTCCAGGTGAAGAAACAGCCCCATTGATCCCCCTGCTAGCAGCTTTCATCAGATATGGTGATTTTCACCATGGTTTTTAAGCCTATGGATTTTCCACTGTTATTCTTTCTCTTCTTCAAAAATTCATGCAAAGTTCAGACAGAGATATCCTTGTACTTTAATACCAGAGAAAATGCTGATTATTTCACTACAAAAAAAACTTGCTATTGGCATGTTTTGGTGACACTATGAAGTCCTGCATATCTGACCAGAATATTTCTTCCTAACATCTCCATAAAGCCTCACTGACTTGGGAATTCAGCTCCAGTGTATAACTGTATATGGCAGAGATTGATTGAACTCTCAACTTCAACGGCTATTGATTGTCTGTCCTTTGGTAACTCAATCATCCAACCCCCCCCAGTGTCCGGTGAGAGCACGTTGTACCACATACCACAAGGCCACAAAGGGATCAATTAAGCCCAGCAAAGTAGTGCTTTACTCAGTCTAAACGATTAGATTTAGGATGGATGTTTGGCGTTGACCTTAAATACAGTACTTTCCTAAGCATGGCATCTCACTATCTAGAGGAATTATCCTTCTCAGGGACTTTTTCATACCCACAGCAAAGCAGTTTATGGGAGCTGTTGCACTATTATCTTACAAAAGGCAAAAAATTCTGAAGCACAACATGAAAGAGTCGACGCAGGAGGGGTGGAGGGAGAATTGTGGCAAAAGGGAACGTGACACCCCATGAGTAAGAAAGACGTCCTAAGGAAACACAACAAACGACGATTCAAAACAAAGAGACATGGAAACAGAGAAGGATATGAGAATATGCTTGGGTGGGGCAGTGAGAGTTTGTGCTATGCAGCCCCCAACCTCATGGATGCAGATGTAGCAGACTGATCTTCTGAAGATCTTCCCCAGAGCCCCCAAGCGGCGTAAGCTGTCGGGTTCCGGATCATCGTATCCCAGGACCTCAAGAACCTTCATGAAGCTAATGAACCCATCATGTTCACCCTAAAGATGTTAGGTGTGAGGATGACAGACAAACACTGTCGTTATCATGTTAAAACGAACGCTCTCATTGCCCCCAGAGTGTGTTTAGACTGAACATTTGCTTTAGGTGTGAAGAAAAATGAATCAGTACTCTATTGTTACCAGCTGAGTTTCATTAAAACTTGCCACATATTATTAATAAGAAGTAAATCATTCCAGAAAGAAACATAGACAGTATAATCAATCACTCAGATCTCTTATTTAGAAATGTTTGCTTGTAATTTTAAGAGCATCTAACTTTAAGAAATAAAAGCTTTCAACAATGGATTTTGGTACAGGTTTTAGGGGGTGAATTCCTGCACCTACGTTACCATGGCTGCAGTCAGCACTAGGGTGTGATGTAGCTTAAAAGAAACGCCCTTTCTTATTCTGTGAACCCTACTAATCCCAACTGTGAGACCACCACTGTGCCCATTCACCTCCTCTATCCCCCAGGGGGTGTCCTTGTCAAGGGTGTGCTTAATTAATTTAAGACCAGGTCTTAGGGATCCTACTGTGATGTGTGGGTATTAGTTTATTAATTGTGGGATTTGAAGTAATATGTCAGTCAACAGCACCCACCTATTCTCCCTGTGGAAACAATTTGCTCATTGTGACACATTTTCAGAATGATGTGTGTGTGGGGGGGGGGGGGTCGGTATTTTAATTGAGCTGAGATGACACAACCTAGCTTTGTTTGGTGACCTCAAGCTGACAGAAATGCACAAACAGGGACACAGAATGACTGGAAAACACATTTATTAAATGGGTAATAGACAGACCCTCAACTGAAGGACTCGGAGGTCTACGATTGTATTGTACGTCGTAATATGAAGAATTGACTTCAGTCAGTCAAGCATAAAAAACCCCACATCTGACTCATTTTAACAAGACAATGACTTCACTGTCAGAAAATTCACTGGCATGTAAGAGCTGAATAATGCCATTTGCGTCTCACTTTTGAAATGTTTAAGTTAGTTCATGAAAGAGAAAAATTCTACGATACAAGAAACTTCATACCGGTAGAGGTTATGGCCTATGCAAGTTTACGCATGCCGACAAGAATAGAAAAATAGACACCAGAAAAAGGAGAAAAATAAAGAGAGGAGTCGGAGAAGCCTGACACAGCCCCCTGTAATGAACAGCGGGGAAAAGGACATGCTGAGTCTACCACCGGTATTACACCTAATAGCAGCACCACCCTCGCAGAAAGAAACACACCCATCTGCCTCTGAACAAAGAGGGGCAGATTCGGGCTGGGCCCGGCATGGGTAATAGTCTTTTGAAGTCTCACAGGGCGAGACCTCGGTCGGACTCGTGCTGGGAGGGGCGGCGCACACACCCCTCCACTTTGCGCTCTCCAGAATTGTGGGTGTGACATGGTGGAGAAAAAAAAAAAAAACAGGTGCCAGTACTCCCTTGTTATTTGGTACCAGGAGATAATGAGAGAAGTCGGTACGCAAGAGGAAAGCAAAGAAGTGCCCGGTACCAGACACTGGCAAGCACTGGCCCACTGCCAGCACTGGATGGCCAGATCCTGGACAGAATCACACATGGCATCCCGTTCTTCCCACCATTACAATATCGGCTGGAAATCACTTGCATATGAGAAGCTAAAGTTGGATTCCGTATCGGACTGGGGATTGTGCTGGCAAGAGGTATAATGTTTGCTGTCAGCTGCTTCAGAAAATGAAGTAAACAAGCATTTAAACCAGCCAACTGTGTCTGCCTTGGCCAGGAAAATATTGTGTTGCAATATAACAGAAGCTCCATGGAGTTCGTCTTGTGTGTGGTGCCAGTATCTTTCACAAATGTTTCAGTTGACATGGATCAAAATCTTAAAGTGATATTCATAAAAATATTTTAGCTCTTCCATATGAAATGATTTCAGTATAAGTAAGTTGAAGTTTTAAGTCAATTTTTTTAGCATTAATGTTCCACCCTGGGTGAAACCTACCGTGTGGCCAGTGCTGCCCAGGAGGCTACATGCCCTTCAGGAGCCCTGCACTGAATAAACTGTTGGACGATGTTATGATGGACGGACTTAATAGCAAATGAACTGGTAAAACGACAACATATGAGTTGATAAAAATATCTGATAACAAGAAAATCACTGCAATTCCCAAATTTGAATCAGGAATTCCAAGTATTTTTTTCAGATTATTAAATGTTGAAAAGGTCTACACATGCTGACTGTTTTATATTAACGTTTGATTCGATTTCAGGACTTCTGAGATTTATGGCAGTGCTCATTATTGCATCAAAATCTGCTGTTATGGAACGAGACATTCATTTCACACTGCTGTCTTCTCAGAAGAACGTGCATGTAGCTCGGTATGGACGTGCAGTGGGCTGTGATCCTTCCCATCACTCACATTATCCTCAGAGAATATAGGCTTCAGGTTACCCCTGCCTGCAAACACACGTTACACTCCTGGATACTTACAAACAGGTTTGTAATTATATCTTTGTGGGGACTCTCCATTCATTTATATAGGGAAAACTGTAATATGAACATGACGACCTTAACCCCTACCCAGCCGTAACCTTATCCATAAGTAACCAAACAAAATAATCTTTTGCCATTTTTAGTTTTTTGATTGCATTTGTCGGGACCTGAAAAGGGGTCCCCACAACGTCCCAATAACAGGTTTTTATCACACTGTGGGGTACATTTGGTCCCCACAATGTAACATATACATAATCCACAAACACACACACATGCACGCACACCTAAGCTATCGGAATGAAGGTGTCCATAGGTCATGAGTTCCCCAATGTGGCTCGACCTGGACTTGCGTTCTCTTCAGCTATCAAATATCACACCATAATGAGAAACGATGAACATTCAGACCATCTAAATCACACATCTCGCTCTGTATCCCCTTTGCTCTAACAAGGTGTATTTACCCTCTGACACACAATACATCTTGGCAAATGCTTCCCAGTTCTGTTGAGGTTACATCGTCAGGGATTCGTGGGATGAGCAACTCTAAACAGAAATGCTCGCAAAGTAATTGTGAGAATTTTATTGTTTTTTTTAATTGGCAGTCTCACAAAAAGGGGAGACGTCACCCATTTAAACCTTTTTGGTGAAGCTACTTTATTTGAGTTTTGAGAGCTTGTTCTTTAGGTTTAGGTTAATGCTCCAATGGACTGCCAGGTGAGAAGGTCAGGAGAGGCTGCTTCCCATCTGGGGGTCACTCCCAAACTAATGTGCCAAAGGGAGGGGTTCGGGTGGTCCTCTTTAGCCACAGGTGCAGCCAAGATTCAGAGGATAGTCTGGAGATGGTCACCACAGAGGTCCCATCCCATTGAGACTGTGGCTCGAGGGGCTAACATGAGCCATTCTTGGTCTCCGACCAACACTTTGCATTAAAACGCAAACACAACACCCCATTTTGGAATGGTGCAATTTGCAGCGTTGAATGATTTAGAGTGACATTCTGTAAAGAGATATGTGGGAAACGGGCATAAGGAGGAAACAAAGTTTATATAGTTAAACAGCATCTACACGTGTATAGATTACACAGGTTGAATTATATGACTGACTAAAAAGTACATATGTTACTTGGGTACGTCCAGACTTGAAACGGTAGCCCAAAGTGACAGCTTCCAGTACCCCTAAAGAATAAACACTTCTGACAGCACAAAACCTGCAAGACAATTCCTGACTGATCTACCCATAAATTCCAAACATCGTGTATGACCTCATGCAAAAATTCCTGAACAAGTCACATCCAGCCACATTCATTTACGTATACATCTGCTAATGGGGCTCCCAGCTAAGGAACAGCCGCTTTTGAGTCAAGTGTTGACTCAAAGTCTTGATTGACCATTTATCTGAAGGCACATTCTGAGGTTAATCCTGATAAAACACCTAGTTCAGAATTCTCGTTTGATGTGGAGATGAGTGGTTTTTCAACATCTTCAACATGCAACCACTCTGGTGTCTCTACTTGCTGTTCACCTTTTTGCAAAGTAATAAAAGGATGGAAAAAACTTTTAATTATCTGTAAGGGTGTAACATCGTCTTCCATTTCAGAGCAGAGCCATGCAGTAGGTCCTAACCCTGTCTGCCATCATTAGGCATTCTGTCAGGATATTGGTTACTCGACTTGTCACAATGGCATCTGACAGGATTTTGATGATGTCATTTGGTTTCTAAAGATATCAGAGCGGAAACATCTAATCTGTCATAACTTTTGCCTATCAATCAACTGCCCCATGCTGATCTTCACTGCCTGCACAAAACTAATCATTTCAATGGGACTGACAATGGATGTTGCAGATCTCTCATTTTAAATCAAAATATTTGCTAGATTCTTGTGTGGCGCACATGGTTGACACGTTATATCATATACAGCAAACCCTGTCATTCATCACTATACTTGTTTGATTGGTCCTCTACCGCAACTTGGGTTAAGATAGACTTGCAGATATACTTATGTCATAAATCATATGAGTATATAATTAATAATGAGCTACTGGTGAAACCTCAACGGTATCTCTCTGTAAGACTTGCTCCAGGCAGGGAGGGGAACACCACCAGTTAACACAAGGACATGGGGAATAAAGAGAAACTTTATATGGTGACGGGAGGGGAGATGGGCGTAGCAAAGAGTGAAAAGGGTGGTAGCCATTTTGATTTTAACATGAGAAAACGCAAACAAGAAAACAAAATGGAGGCGGGTCGGGAGAAAAGCTTCAGTATAGTGTGGGTTCAAGCGTCAGAGTCTGGATCGAGGGGCCTGGAGCCTATCCCAGAAAAATAGGGCACAACGCCTGAACAAGTTATCTGTATTTTAATTGACAAGAGGACATACACACACAATTATACACCACAGGCAACACAAAAACGACAATTAGCTTGACTGGGCGACTTTGGTTTGCATAAGGACACCTGATATGGGGAGAACATGCAAACTACACACACAGACTACACAGGTGGTATTTGAGACACTGAACCCTGGAGGTGTGAGGTTGGTGCTGCCGACGGATAGACCATACCAAAAATACTGTGCACACATGATCACACGGGGAATGTAAGGACACCAGGTCACCTAATTGTGCGTCTCTGGACTGTGGAAGAAAAACAGAGTCCTGCATGGAGAACATGTATACTCCATACGAACAGCCAAGGAGCAGAACTCGAACCCGAGACCCTAGAGGAGTAAGGCCACAGCACTACCCACTGAGACATAATGAATGTTTTATGTGTGTATTACTACCCAGGACATCTCTGGAAGCTGCTAACCTAACAGCTGTTTGCAGTCTTTGGAAACGGACGCCACACAACTTCATGCGGGTGCCTCATGGGGCGAAGAGGCAGCAACGCAGTGGACGGGATGCGAGGTGCTGGGAGTATGTCTGCCAGGTAGTCACTAGGCATAGCAGACTGATCCCGCAGGTAGAGGAAAGACGATACTGTTGAGAAATTGATAGAGATCTGGGGACGTAGTGGAGGAGAGGGGCCCAAATATGCCTGAGACATGCCCTGACTTGCATGCACTCTTAACCCTTAACCCCCTACATGCCCTGGCCTTGTTTCCAGAATAAAAGTCATAGGTAAACACATGGCACTTCTGTACCCACCTTATGTACACATCCTATCAAACGGCATGCTTTGAAAGGCAAATAAATATGAATTTGAACGAATGATCACGTTTCCTTATTGCTCTGTGGGAGGGGAAAACATTTTATCAAATGGCACTTTTCCAACGGCATACAGGAATCGACCAGTAGCCGAGCTGTACGGCGAAGAGAGATTAGTTACAGCATAGATCCAGCTTGCTTGGGTTTTGCGCTGCAAAAGGCTCGGTAAAAGTGCTGCCGAGTTTGTGACGCAAAACCAAAGAGATGAATTTTTTCTATTCACACAGTATACATCATGATTTACTATGTGCAAGTATTATTATTTCTTTAGTGTGTGCTAATTTCTGCTAGCACATCTGGGCGAAACACCATGCAATCCAAGTTCCAAGCGCTAGCGGAATTAGCATTCACTTGCGTAAATTTGCATTAGGAATCCATTTCGTTCAGCTGTTCTGTGGCACTTTTTCAAGCAGGAGGTTGGAAATGTTCAAGTTTTCAGAAATGTGTTGTGATGTCCGCTATTACTAAAAATGAATAACATATAGAATACATGCTATTTCCTTCAGATAATCCTTGCACAGAACACCGATATTACTGTGCCTTTCGACCAATCAGATGGTGGTCACGCAACCAGCTCGGTTTGGTCATGCTTTCGGCACTGCTAGTAAGCAGGGCCATTACGGCTCGGGTACGGCTCGCATACTTTACAATGGAAAAGCGCCAGTACATGGTACAGATTGGGTACGGCTCAGTTCTTGTTGCCAGTGGAAAAGCACCACAGGTGACTTCTTGACAACTGGCAGATAGGTGTGAATAGTTGCCAGTTGCTGATTGAAGTTTTTGAAATAGAAATTTGTGGCCCGATATCAATGGGAAAGTGCCCCAGCAACATTGCTCAAAAAGTTGCCCTGCGTATCGACACCCTTTGTTTCCTGTAACTGCTTGCAAAAAGTTGCCCTGCGTATCGACACCCTTTGTTTCCTGTAACTGTTTGCAAAAAAATTGCCCTGCTTAGAAGGGTGTAGAAGTTGCCCTGGACAGAAAACATCCAAGCCCAGTCCAGCAAGGCAAGGCAGCGTCTTTACCACCTAAGACAGCTGAAGAAGTTTCAGGTTTCTTCAGCAATTCTTAGGACTTTTTACTCCGACGCTGTGGAAAATGTCCTGACCCAGAACATCACATCCTGGTATGAAAACAGCCGTATACAGGACATTAAGGGACTACAGAGAGTGATTCAGGCAGCAGAGCGCTACACCAGATCTTCTCTACCATCTCTGTGGGTCATTTATACTAGGAGATGCCGGAGCAGAGCAGCCAGGATCATCGGTGACTCGTCTCATCCTAGCAACTGTCTGTTTGAGCTGCTGAAATCAGGCAGGCGATTTAAGAGCATTACGGCAAAAACAGAGAGACTCAGGAGGAGCTTCTATCCTCATGCCGTAAGACTCCTTAATCAGAACATGCCACCACTACACCCCTAATATACACAACCCTTGTAAACTCTTCAAAACTGTCACCAACCTTTTTACAGTAACAATCTGTAACTACATTTCCATCCACCTTTGCTGCTATATTTATATATACTTATATTTATTTATATTTATACTTATGTCACCTGCACTTTAAATAAAAAGCTTATCGCATGCATATGTAGTTTTTTTCATCATAAATTTATTTCTTATATTAGTACTTCTGTATTCCTCTTATGCATACATTTTTAGTTATTGTAACTTTCAGTTTATTGTAAGATTTTTAACTTTTGACTTATTCTTAATTCTATTTTTGATTTGATTTGCACAGTCTAAGAGTCGTTCAGGGTACATTTCACTACATGTTGTACTTGTATAACCATGTATGTGACAAAT
Source organism: Mormyrops boulengeri (assembly GCA_026781065.1). Lineage (NCBI taxonomy): Eukaryota > Metazoa > Chordata > Actinopteri > Osteoglossiformes > Mormyridae > Mormyrops > Mormyrops boulengeri. The sequence continues at coordinate 9,726,151 of JAODLD010000042.1, read as the reverse complement.
AAAGTATCTTGTATCAACACCCTTTGTTTTCTGTAACTGCTTGCAAAAAGTTGCCCTGTGCATCAACACCCTTTGTTTTCTGTAACTGCGTGCCTGTTTGGTGTTAGATGCCAATCCTCTGAGGGCACCAAGCCACTCATACACAAAGGGATTTAACATGAAAAACAAGTCTGGGGGGAGGGAGTTAGGGTATACAGGGAAACCCAGAATATCACACAAGAACAGCAACATAGCTGAGGTATATCAGGTCCACCTGAGCTTAAGAATCAGCCCCAACAAATGTAGGCAGCCTGATATGTTTTGGTAATGAAGAGCTGATTTATGAAAGTTGCAGCTTGTTTTCCAACACAGACCACAGGCCCATCGCAACACAGACACCTGTATTCTGCTGGTGATTCATTGGTGGAACATGATTCCATTTGGAAAATGACTCATTTCTGCCAGAAGGTTCTGCTGAACAGTGATTGTTCTGGCTCACCGCCCCAACCCCACCATGCAAGGGTCCGCCTCCAACTCACAGCAGTGATGTCGTCTGTTGTGATGTACCCTCAGAATGGATGGGATCTGAACCTGAGTGAATGCCGCCATTTGTTCACAGTGCACGAACGAGACCATGTGCATGTAGCACGCCGAACTGACTTCCCCCGAGTTTCTGTTCACCAGCAAGAGTTTTGACAAGGTCAAAGATTCAAAGTGCCCCAAACTGAAAGGATTTGAACCCCCTCCCCCACTCCCCCGCCACAGAAAAGACAGAGAGAAATGGGGAGACAGGTTCAGGTTAGTGGGCCATTGACTCGCACGTTTTTCCTCCTCTTTTTAGAGTTTAAACAGGCTTAACAAAACATCCGTGCCCTCACAAGCAGAACAGACATGGACTTCCTTCGGGATCCCCTCATTTTAATCTCTGTAAAAAGCCTTTTAAGGGGGGGGGGCAGTGGGAGAGGCAAAAAAAGGACCCGCCAAGGAAGAACAAAGAAAGAAAGGAAACATGCAGGATAGCGGGAAGAGGGCTCTGTAATCTGTCACCTGTTGCCCTTGGCTGGGCCTCCATGCTGCAGCTTTGAAGCTGGCGAGAACAGCATCCATGTAAGCGGAGGCTCGAGACACCAACCTCTCCAGCAGTCACCATCCACCCTGACCTGGGGTGAGTTTCCAGAGGCCTTCTTTACTTTACGCTGTTTGTAAGATCTGTGTTAAAAGAATTTACAATCAACTTCAACAATCATCTTCAGAAGGCTTCGGGAAACTCACCCCTGACCTCTTTCTTCCGTTCTAAAGCACCCATCCACGTTTTAAACCCCACCAGCAAAGCCCAAGTGGGTTTTCACATTTGCACTCTCTTAACAAGACGATGATGGCGCTAAAATGCTTCATGTGTGGTAGAAAATGTCAGACTCTTGACAAGGTAAAGAGTAAGTAAAAAATATCGACAATGCGTGTAGCTATACTTCAGACGAAGCGCCCTACTGCTTATGTAACTGCCTCTGATTGTTTTTCGGAAATAGAAAAACAACTGAACGCAAACTTGCATATAAAACTTTTTTTCCCCGGCAATCTGTTACGAGCCCTGCTTGATTAAATATGTGAGCAATTTGGAAAACAATAGCATACAAAAGCGAGCGTAGATATAATCAACATGTGATCGCCAGACGACGCGGTAAAACTTACATGTTCACGCCAATTCGGAATCCGTACAGCAATGTATGGTCTTAACTATTTGCGGCACGAACTGCGATTTACGCCAACAGACTCTTCTGTCATTTGTGAGTATGTAAAGTTTGGACCAGGGACCTTAATTCCCCCATTAAGTTGCATTATAAATATGTCTGTGAGACGCCATACAAAATGCTGAGCGATTAATTCGTGATCCTTCCACGTGTTGCGTGCATGCCAGTGTAACACACGGCCTGTTAAAAACTTCTCAGAATCATTTGCATTCAGACTAAAATCCAGGCTGACGTAATTGCCCGACGCCTTGACATGCAACTGCCTGACAGTGTCGTTTAGCTTGACATGTGGCATGTTATTTTTTCCACTAAACAAAAAAATGATTGATTGAAAAGGTTGCTAACATGCTGACTCTCTTATTATGGTTTAATTAAATCTGACATTGCCGTTGTTATACAGGACAATCCTAGCGTCAAAAAGCACACATTAAATAATGATCGCTTTGTCTTTCACTGGCACAGTTACGGCTGCAACAGATATTCGATAATCTCAATGAGTTATAAAATGAAAATGTTTAGAATGAAAAAGACGCATTCGAACTATACATGTAACAGCTATTCCGCAGGTTGGGAAATTACAATACTTTCCGATTTAAGTCTATTCTTATCGCAGGGTGACAATAGCGGCATCTAGTGTCGTGTCGATTTAAACAGAGGGATTAAAGAGGGGAGGAAGCAGTGTGAGGTCTGGAATTTTTCACACATGTTGATCACGGTTATGTACACGGTAAAATATGCAAAGATAAACTAGCATAGCAGAATAGAACGATGTAGATGAAAGAGCATTTAAAAAGAAAGCATCCTGGTGCAACGGAGAGTTCTCTCAGGTAACTTATATGATAGTAATAGTAATAGTCCTATTTTACTTACACAAATTTAGCAGACACATTTATCCAAAGTAATATGCATTTTTTTGTGAAACCATGGCTAGACAGTCCCAAGAGCAACTGAAGGTTAAGGGCCTTGCTCAACGGCAAAACAGTAAACTTTCACTAGCTGGGATTTGAACCAGTGATGTTAAGATTATAAATACAGCATTCTAACCTGATGAGCCAAACACAGCACTAAGAGTGTTACTTAAAACAATTGAGTTAAACTACAACCTCACTGGGAAACTCATGCTGATGATGATAATATTCTACATAATAATTAAACATTCTAATAGAAAAGTGTATTACCAATAAATCCTAGAGCTACAGTTCAACACACAATGACATAAAATAAATAAAATGGATATTCTCCCCATTTTGCATGCGATTCCTCCAGGCACTGCTGTATACTCAACCAATCTAGCCTGCACTAGTGTGTGTTAGAGTGTCCACTCTGATGGACTGGCATCCTATCCGAGCTGTCTGCTGCCTTGTGCTTCCAGGGATAGGCTCCAGACACCTTGTTCTGCACGAACAATTAATATAGGTAGATCGAAAACACAGACACACACACAAACACACACATGCAGTTGAGAGCAAAACTTAGGGGTCAAGCACAGAGCCAAGCCATTTATCTATCCCTGGACCGTTTGGCGGAGGGGCGGGGGTGAAAAGTCTTGCTCTGGTGCTGTTTACAAGAAAAAATGCTTACATTTACTGCGCTTTGCATGTATTTACAGTCGTATTAAAACTGTACATTTGTCTGCTTGCCAATGCATATCACTGTAGTGTATGCCCCCTTATGGACTGATACAGCAATTACATTTTTTCACATTTTTTGTTGTATTGGGTCGTCTCTTGCTTTGCTTAATAGCAGAACGTCTATTTTTATCTACAACATTCTGGGAAACTTACATTGCTATTTTCTGTATAATTTCCCACATTTATAACATTACTTATATGTTGAAGTATACTATGCATTGTACACCGTGATAAAATATGATTTTAACTGACGTATGGACTATTTGTCTTAGTTTCAAACATTTTAGCAAATAAATATTATAACGTATTCTTGTTAATGCATTATTAGTCATCTTATTCCCAAAGGCTATCGTTTGATATACTCTAGTTACATGTTGGAAAAGCACACCCGTCGCGTCCGTGCGTATTGCGTCATCACGCATGCGTGCCTGTCGTATGTAGGAAGCGTTATGAAGATAGCCATCCATATCGAAAGGCAGACATTGCTTCTTATATTGTAAACTGAAAAAAATACAGAATCACAGCCTGTTTTATTTAGGCATACTGCCACCCTTTCAAGCGGAGAATCCTGTCGGTTAAAATTTGAAGTTTTGTCAGCGGGGACCGACATGTCAGAAACATACGGTATGTCAGTGTAAAAACAACAGCCGGCTCAGGGTGTCATTATACCACTTCATCATCCAAGAATGTAGTTTTACTTCCAGAATCGACAACTTTGCGTGTCAGTTTGGCGATCTGTTCGGAAAGCGGGGCCAAAGATGCCCTTTTCTTGATCTCTTGTAAATGGTATATGTAGCCACCCAAAGTTATTTGAACTTGTTTCTGGGTAGCTAGCTAGCTAAATATTAAGGAACACATGTATTTCCGGAACTTCGCTAAGCGATCGATAGTTTTACGAATATCGTATAACAATATCAGTGTTTTTTATTTCCGGTTCTCCCCGTCAACCCACTAGTTAAAGTATCAGCTGTCGATCCACTGCCAGTCTTCGTTTATATGACAATAAGATACCGATATCGTGTGATATTTAAAGCAGTTGCATATGAAATACTTTTTAAGTGAGTCACGTAGGCCACCGAATCGCGACATTGGTCTGAATTGATAGCTGGGGGGGATCATAAATGGCGTCTTTAAAGTGAACACTTTAAATCAAACGACCTCTGCCGTCCGCTCAGCACCGCACTAGTTGACAGGAGCAGCGCTGGGTGCCGGAATGTGAACAGGTTGAATGACTCATGTTAGGATGAACCTGTATCAACAACGTGTCTGAGTGGGGAAGACTAAGCAGACAGTGGCGGATGGTGGATAGACCTCTGCCTACGCCTTCGGATATTAACCATTTTGACGGCCGACGTTATCCAGATGGGCTGCTCCGGGTTGTTGCATAGTGACTGCACTATTTCTGTAATGTTGCTCGATTTTACTAAATGGAGTCCCCCGTATTTGTAGCATGCGGTGCATCTTAAAAGTATTTACAATTGATCCTATTTCGAGCCGTCTATTTGTAATACAGTCTGTAACATGAGTGCTTACTGCTCACGTGCTGACTTTGTTAATCCTAGGAAAGACCCACATGCTTTATTTTGGGGGGGGCTTTATGTTATAGTCTGGTATCTTCAAGTATCTTCTCTGAAATGAAAAAAGTGTAACTGCAAGCATATCGATGACACCTTGTTTCCAGCAGAAAGCATTTCAGCTATCCCTTACATGAAATGCAATAGAGGCTGCACGTACTGTCAGTGCAGAGCCTACTTCCTGATGTTAATGGTTTTGCATTAATGCCAGCGAGGGACTCCACTATTGTCTCCATCGATTTCGTTTCTGCTTCTTTCATCTTTATGGAATCCAGTCAGCATGGGTGAAGGTTACACCAGTAAGCCACTGGTAAGCTTTTCCAGATAAGTGCTGCGACTACATATTGGGATGGACCAAATTAATTAGACAGAGTAATGTATAGTTGCGCCATACTAAAAACAAGGTCCTCCTGACTTTCCCGATTATCTCAAAGGCCAGAGACGTTGGGTTATTCTCTGCGTATAAAAACAGGGTACTTGTTAATGTCAAAAAAACAAGTGATTAAATGACATACGTGTTTTATTGCTAGTCTAAATAGTCTGTGTGCAGTGGGGACTTGCGTCAGTCATGGGGCTAGAATTTTTAGGCAGCAGGAATAGGTGGAGGACAAGAGGGCAGTTAAACTTTAGCTTAACTAATAGTTGTGCAATATTCCTGCCCAGGCTCACTTTCAGATGTAAAAGATACTCATCTCCTGCTCTTTCTCATATTGTTTTAACATAAATTGATCTTTGTTGTACTTTGATTCTGTCCAGACTGATTTGTATTTTATCCTCTTATTATTTGTTTGCCGCCTTCCTCTAATTGAAATGTCTCTTACCTGCAGTAATTGACAGGCTGCCGAGTCCAAAGACACCAGTAATTTGGCCCTGTTTTTTAAGAATTACTTTATCTTTTTTTTGGTTGTTTTTTCCCCCCATTTTCCTTTTATCGGGGATTCTGACTTTTAGTTGCCCCCACATAAATCAGGCGGAGAAGTTGGGAGCAGTGGGTGCTGGCCTGCTTGAACGCAAGGTCACATCATCTACGCAGGCATTTAATACTCCAAATAATGTATTTATAAAGTCGTGTATTCATCATTAAGTATTTACTCCAGTTTACTGTTAAGAGCATCAGTGTCAATATGTCTTCAGTTCCAGTGTTTAGCAAATAGTCACTGATTGTGTAGTATAGAATACTTAAAAAAACATTCAAAAAGCAATGAAAACAGTGAGTGCAAGACTTCTGTAGCACTGATTATCTTCATCTCTGCAGCGACCTGCGTAATTATTCTGTATAATAATGGGCTTCTCTGCTATTTTATTCAGACATAATACTTTTAATTTCTATTACAGGATAATGTTGGGCTGGATGTGCCTTTGACTTGAGTCAGTTATCATATATATGTTTTGTGCATTCTATGGGCTAATTTCTTTAGCTGGCTGACTGATCCGTGTCTGCGTTTGGCTCCCAACTCTGCTTAATGCATTGAGTCTGTATTCATTAAGGATGGAACACCGTAGCGATTGTTGGCACGCTCACGTGGATGTGAGTGAATCATCCCCCAGGCTCAGGGAGTGTAGTTCTGATTTGATTGGCAGGGGGTTGCTAGTGAAGGTCTTCTCATGGTTCAGGACGCAGAACCTGCCTTTGAGCCACGGGTTACTGAAATTGCTCTGTGGACCAAATACATGGGAGGCTGGAACACCTGGAAAAACGCTTCCAAACTCCATGGGAAGGGGCAGGCTGTGCACACGGGCCTTCTATTCCACCATTACCCCTGTCCAATTAGTAATTAAATACAGACACTATTTATATAAGTACTGTTGCCCAAGTTCAGCAGTGAAATAGCATTTATTCTATCCTCGGCACACACACGGCAGTCAGCTGGCTTCAATAACAGAAATACCCTGTTTGTTTGTTTGTTTATATTAGGTGTCTGTAGCCTTGCGGTCGGTGGATCTAAAGCCCATTGTGAGCATGTGAGTATAGGGCTGAATGTACAGAGAAACGTTTTCCTGCGCAGAGAATGCAAAGGCCACAATGATAGCATGCAGATTAACAATGGCAGGAATAACCGGAAAGCTTAGTTAACAGTGACAATTAAGCTTAAGGTTAAGGAGGTGAGCTTGCGGACCAAAGGTTGCCAAGGTCTCCTTACTTAGGACTAAGTAAAGGTGCTTTATAAAATATCCTGCTGTAAAAATGGTGAGTTGCTTCAAATAAAATCCTAAGTGAAGGAAAATAAGAGGCAGCTCTGAAATTGACCCGGTGCTGAATACAAGTGTTTTGTTATTGTTTTTCTGTTCATTGCAGATTTTCTCTTCAAGTTCCTGGTGATCGGCAGTGCGGGGACAGGGAAGTCCTGCCTCCTGCACCAGTTCATTGAGAGCAAGTGTACGTAGAGTTGGCTTCTGCTTGCACATGTATGTTTGGGGGCAGCAGCATGTTAGTGAGCCTCTCACCTCTTTTCCTAGATTCACATGCAGGGTTTTTTACGCTTGGAATTGTGGGAAGCTCCATAGTTCTGCTTTTTGGTAACTCTGGGCTGTTTACCGCAGTCTATTGTGTTGTACGGGAAGGTGGATAATTGGCTATAGTTTCAGATCTCTTTTCTGATCCCCTCTGATCCTTCCTCTCGATGTATGTTCATTGTAGCATGTGTACCTGTGTGCCCGTATGGAAGCAGCGTATGGTTTCTGTTCCTGTAAGAATGGTACTTTGTCCATGACGTTGGTGTAACAGTCCAGCTCTCTGCTGTTGCCCCCCCAGTCAAACAGGACTCGAACCACACGATCGGAGTGGAGTTTGGCTCACGGGTCGTCAACGTTGGTGGCAAGACAGTGAAGCTTCAGATCTGGGACACGGCCGGCCAAGAGCGCTTTAGGTACGGGGCTCCGTTTTGGCTAGTAGGGCATGACCCAAATGAGGTGCAAAGCTGTTTGGAGTCTTCTGGGTTCAAATCAGGGAGTGATCTTTGCAAACTATGCAAGTACGTTCAGATAAATTGGGAGTATTGTGACAGGAGAGGGGTTGTTTCAAATAAGCGGTACTATCAAGAGACTAAAGCTGGATCGCTTGTGTTTGTCTTAGGTCAGTGACTCGCAGCTACTATCGAGGGGCAGCCGGAGCTCTCCTGGTCTATGACATCACAAGGTAATGAGAAAAACGCATTTCGAATAGTTTTGAGAAAAGCCCAGCGGCACAGGCCCGTTGGAGCAAGACTAATGTTACTGAACGGGCGAGATGAAAGCCAGCATCTCCCATCTCACTTTACCTTCATTGCCTTGTCAAAGAAATCTCGATAGCAAATCCGGCAAAGGTGCGTGGTTCGAACAGGATGCTCTCTGCCGCAAAGGCCGATGAGACACAATGAAGGCGGTGTTTCGTTTAATAAAGTCCAAGTCCTTGAGGCAGTTACCGGGGCACCGTCATGGTAATCGAATGGCACGAAGGCTGTAATACAATCTGACAGGGCCTTAATAAAGTGTCCCCTGCCGACGGGGTTTAGTCAACAGCCTGAAGTCGATTAGGTGGTACTCTATCGTCATGTTGAGGCTTTGTATCTATCTGTCCTACTGTCTCCGTGGCGCTGACCTATCAGCCGAGAGACATACAACGCTCTGACCAACTGGCTGACGGACGCCAGGACGCTGGCCAGCCCTAACATCGTCATCATCCTGTGTGGGAACAAGAAGGACCTGGATGCCGACCGGGAGGTGACCTTCTTGGAGGCCTCACGCTTTGCCCAGGAGAATGGTAACCACCCAACATCCCCTCCCACTCTCTCCCCACATTATCCTTCCTCTGTAGGGTGCTAGGACGCTAACGCAGAATTGCTGGCTAACTGGTCAGTGACCCCTGACCTTTGTACTCAGTACTGCCCCTCAACCGTAGGTGATTTTACCAGGGCTGCAGAGGGTGCAATTGCACCCCCTACTGGTCAGATGGAAATTAACATATTAAGTTTCTTAATTCAATAAAATTTATTTATATTATGAAGTGATGTTTGAAAATGTGATTTGTGTTAGCCATATGAATGTGTAATACTAAATACGTGTACAGTAAATTATTATTTGTTTTACAATTTTGTTGCATTTTATTTATTGATTGATTGATTGATTTATTTTCACACAAAATGACCAGTGGGGCAAACCTGCCCCCCGGGAGATTAGGCTTTGAGTCGCTTCTGCTCTCTGAATATTGACTCTTCCCTTCAGCCCTTGCTGTGCCTGGCGTTTTAATGTTACCCCCTTCCATTTAGTCCCGCCCCCCATTATCAAGGCCATTTCAGTCGATGGCTAACCCCAGTCGCATGAGCCTTTCCCTTGACGCGCTTCTTGGCTTTCTTTCATTGCCGCCGCTGCGCAGAGCTGATGTTCCTGGAGACGAGCGCGCTGACGGGCGAGAACGTGGAGGAGGCCTTCCTCAAGTGTGCCCGCACCATCCTCAACAAGATTGAGTCAGGTGTGTGGCACCTGCACAACGTTTGCTATAACAAGTGAGGTCTGGGTAAGATAGATGACAAGGTTTTACAGAGTAAATTCTTTAATTTTGGGATTCTTCTTTTTTTCTTCTTTTTTTTTTTGCGAGATTTTACGAGGACTTTGGTACATGGCCACATTTATTTGTGGCCATGACCAGCTTAGTTTTGTAGGTTCAGACTGATATTTGGTAAATATCTTTCTGGGGCTAAATTAGCTGGTGTTTAATAGTAGAGCTTTGCAGGTTACCAAGGCGAGAGTGTCTTAAGACGCTTTCACTCATGCTTGTAAAATGGGGTCATTTTTCAGCTTTTCACACTATTAAAAAAATCCTTTGTTTGGGTCTCATCTTGTTTTGGTAAGGTACACTGTGCTGGACTAGTAACCAATAAACTACATCATCCAGATACAGGCCGCAATCAATCATGACGAGGTCGCGGTTGTACGAATATAACAATAGGTGTAGTGATGAACTAAGCTGGAGCTGATTATCTTCGTATTAGTGTAATCCTTGTTGTGGTTCATCTCGCTAATACTACAGCTAATGAACAAAAAATAATAATAGAATAAATTAGTCACGGTAAATTTTTCAAAGGAATATTATTTCAATTATTTCGCTGGAAGCGGCAAGTCCATTAAGTTACCGTAGAAACCGTCAACAGACAGGCGCTGGCATTTTGAAAATCAAGGAAAATTATGCTGAAAAGAATGACTCCTTATTTATGAGTAAAGAATCACAAGGGTTTTTATATTAGCATGCTTAAAAGGCATAAATATGTACCACTAATGAAATTAGTGCATTTTAATATAGAACTGTTAGTAAGCTGCTGGAACTACATGTACGGTTACACAAAAATAATTACGAGACTCATGTGACATCTCTGGACCAATAAGAAAATAGTATTTTCCAAAGCCTGGTATAAATGATAGTACGCTGAACTTTGTATTTATGCAATAAATTATAATATGTATATTTGAGTATGCAAATACATAATGCTTTGCAAATAATATGAATTAAATTCAGGCTATTTAAATATGTGAATGTCCTTCTAATGTAGGCGAGCTCGACCCAGAACGGATGGGTTCAGGGATCCAGTACGGCGACGCCTCACTAAGGCAACTCCGCCAGCCCAGAGGCACCGCGGCACCGACCAAGCAGCAATGCAACTGCTAGGGCCTGCCCCCCTACTCCCAGATGCTCAGGACGCCCCCTCCAGGTTGGTTTTGCCCACTGCAGCACCATGCTCTCTCACACTTACAATCGGCAATCCCAATGTCTGCTAATATTTTGACATATGACGTACAATTTTATATTTTCACTTTCAGAGCTGTATTTCTGGCTTAAAGTTAATGCGTCTGTCAGATGAGTTTGCAAGGCCTGCAGTTCCTATAGAATGATTATGAAAATGAACACAAGTGTGGCGATTTTAAATATGGCTGCTACAGCCTGGAGTTTCAATTCCTTGCAGGCTAAAATAGCAGCATTTCTGAAATGTCATAATGTTGCTACGCTACAAATTCATTAAATTATATAATTAATTGAAAAGCATGATGAAGGAAAGAGAATCAGACTTAAAACGCTGCTGTGAATTTCTCACTAAAGGATCATAGGGGAATGAGGGGGTTTAATTGGAAATTTAATTATACATTATGATAAATGATGTAGACTGCAAAAAAAGAACTTAAGCAGCATGCTGTAGACACCTCACTTGGTCATTTAAATAATTAAAATTTAAAAACAAAAGAACTTTATGGATGTTTGTATGGCCATGTGCTGTTGTATAAGCCAGTGCCTTTTCAAATGTCATAAATCGTACTTAACGCTATATTTGTGTTTTTGCCGAGGAATGATGCAGGAATGCACAGTTATGCACTGAGGGAACGAGGGGGGGTGGGGGTGGGCTGTACGCCTGGATTGGTTGGTGGCACAGTGCACTAATTCTGCCCCACCCTCTGCCTGTCTTCCAGCTCTTGGTTGTGGCTCGGTGTGCAGGACTCCCTGCCATGCTCTTTGACAGCCCCCCCGCCCCCCCCAACACACACCCATGGAAGACCCCGGATCGCTCAGAAGCGACACCTGACCCCAGACTTTTGAAAGCACATGATCCTACCCTGACCCCCCCCCCCCCCCCCCCCCCCCCCCCCCCCCCCCCCCCCCCCGACACCCCCGGGCCCCGGCGGGGGGGGTGACAGGGGGCGCC
>JAODLD010000042.1:9702965-9714454 GCA_026781065.1 Mormyrops boulengeri | reverse complement strand
GACACCCTCCCGTAGAGATCCCATGGGGACCGGGCAGGTGGTGATTCCTGGCTCGACACCATACCTCTCATGGGCCCCGGGCCCCACACGTGACGGGTGTTCCGATTCCTTCCAGGACCATACGCAGCGATTTCTGATTCTCACACGCAATCGGTGGCGGCCGGCTTGAGGAGGGTAAGGGGGGGGGGGTTTACCGATCGTTTATGTTCCTTGTTCCAAGGCCACTCTTATGATCTCTAGAAGAGTTGTCAACTAGCATGTGTTTAAAATATATATTTATGTATATGCCAGTCACTCCAAACCGGCTCTCATTTTATTTCAGACCTTTTTAAGAATGGGGGGGGAGCAATGGCATTTGGATCTTCTCGTCCTAAAACCTTCTGTGATGTCTCCTCACCATATGGCTGCACTTGTGGTGGCTGTCGCCCTTTGCAGAGCCGTAGTCGAAAAGACTAATGTTAATGTTAAAGGTTAATTGCAGGAGATACACACTGACCCTGGTGGATTGTCCCGTGTCAGTAGCGTGGCCCTGGCTACTCGCAAGACCCTGGTTGATGGCAGATATCACAGAATGTTTCATGTGCAAAAATGAAATTTTTTAATTGTCTTTTTCCCCTCAAGTTGATCAGTTGGGTAACTGCTGTATTTTCTTTACTATATTTTTTTGCAAAGAAATAACATTTTCCAGTTCTGTGGCCTTTGATTTTTACCCAGATTGATCAATATTGTATAGATATTACTGTACTCTAGGGCAGTCTACTAAAAGCACAAGGGATGGGTGAATTCATTCAGTTGTAAAAAAGGGAGAGCGCGACTGCTTGTACATAGTTATTTGGCGCGTATGTAATGTCATTGTGTTACTGTGCTGCAGTCTACCAAAAAGGAGCCTGCTGATTGGTTGTGATTTATTCCCATCACTGATTGGGCTGCAGGGGCTGATTCACAGCAGCTGGGCTAGGTAATATCTCCCCCCCCAGTCATTGGCCCTCCTCCTTGTCTCTCCTGTGTTTACTTGAATGGCTCCACCCAAGTTTAGTGTGTCATTAATTGGTGATTTTGCCCCCATTTTTTTTATACACACCTTACCATGACAGAAGGAAATTTACTGGCTCCATCCACCCCTCACCACCCCCACACCATAGTAATTTTCGTTGTCCTGCTGTTATTTGAGGGGCGTACTACTGTGAGTTTTACATTCACGGCTGCATTGTTTGTAGGAAAACAAGTCTTACTCCTGTATAATTATGGTCTTTGGTTTTTAAATTTTTTGCCTGGAATATAACATATATTAGGGGTGTATGCAAAAAAAGGTTAATTATATAAATATATATAAAGTGTAAAATACGTCTGACTGAATGAACGTGCTTACGCTTTTAAATATTTCCTGTGAACTGGTGAAACTGAGAATTCCCCGGTATTAAGGCGGTAAGATTCAGCCGTGTTTCATTTCTGATAACACTCCCAGTTTGTGCATTCTCCACTCCATTTCGAGGTGAAACGGTTATACTGGAGCTCTAAGTGTTTGTGAAGATTTGGTGAACTAGTTAAAAAGGGGAACTGGGAAATAAAATTACTGTGCAACTGTGTCTTAATACTGTGACTGTGCAGCATTATTTATAAGGAATATTTCTTTTCCCCCAGCTCTTTTTGTGCAGTAGTATTATTGTTTTAAGAATTTGTAAAGCAGCTAATAATATCCCAAATTGCATTTGAAAAAGAGTAAACGTATAATTATAAGAGCCTGTGGACTTGGAACATTCCAGATGAGTTTTGTTCCGTGTCACTGCAGACACATTGAAAACACCTCTAACTAGCACTTTGCTGAATCTTATTGCTTTTCTGCAGAGGACATTTCGCAATTTGCCATTACTCTGTTTGTGTGCACAGTGTGGTTGGTTGTGGAATAACTGGATTAGCCTGTGTGGATTGTAAACCTGACACACAGTAGCAGAAAGCGTGTGCATATCCGTCCATTGAGATGCGTGTGGTATTGGGTTCAAATAGGACCCCCCCCCCAATTCCCTGGTCTGTTGTTTGACAGAAATTACCCACTTTACCCTGCAGATAAATGCTCTATTGTTACTTAGTAACCAGTGTAATCTTATCACTGCTATATATCAGAATCATTTATAATGTATATAAAAAAGTGTTTTTGTGGGTTGCTTGTGAATTTTAAAGATTGCAGGTTATAGCTAAAATACTTGTATGTTTGTCTTATTACCACTTTTGGGTAATGATTATTTATATTTATGTTGGCACAGTTTCATCTGTGTGTTTGCTGGTATACGAAAGTAATTTCCTTTCGGGGTTGTTCGTGTGACCTGTACTTTTTTGCGTTTGCTCTTTCACCATTCGCCGTGATCTTCAGTTCTGACAGCGTGAAGATATGCGCGCTTCGTCCGCTCTCAATGTCCCGTGTGTCCATGTGAGCATGCCCTTCCCTTCGCCTTGTTGAGGAGATCCACAGGGTTGTGAATGCCCGTTGGATAAAGATTTTGTCGTAGCCTCGCGCAGTGGGAGACCCAGCATCAGCGCATTCCCATACTGATTAGTCCAATCAGGAAAGCCGGCCGCAATGCCGGATCTCCCGGACACGCCGTTAGGAACGGCCGTTAAGGTTAGGAGCCTTGTGGAACTGGCACAGAAAAGGGGAAGAGCGATCATGAAGGAAGGCTGATCGTTTTATGTGGGTATTTGCGGTAATCCGCCTTTATGGATGTTTGTCCATTGCCACGGATTGGGAGAATAAGCGGTGGATCAGGATAGATAAAAGTGGATTCACTCATCTCTCACAGTCCCAAAATTTCACTGTGAGCAAATCTATCATGACCACTAGATGGCAGATTTATACAACAGAACAATAGGCGCAATACATTTTTTTTGTTACTGATGTCTATTAACGGTGTATGTTGCTCATGACAGAAAATGGTTAGTATGTGCCATGGATAATGTTTTTTGACCATGGGACAGGTATTTAGGCAAACTTGATTTAAAAGAAATAAAACATACCCTGAACCAGGCACTACTCTACCCAGCTGAATGGTTTTGAGAACAAACGTTTTGACATCCCACACACTGGCGAATAAACTTGCTGTCTTGTGTAACCTGTGTCATCATCTGCCAGACACTTCATTAATAACATTTTGGAAAATGAAATTTCACTTTCCTTGGCAATCCACTGTAACAAGACCAAGAATAAATCAAATTCATGATTACAAAATGTCTCGTCAATGATTTATGCTCACTTTGTTTCTGATAAGTGTAAAGTGTTAGTCGATGCTTAAGAATGGTGTATAAATGTTTTTGTTCATACCATTAATTCAGACAACATACATCACTACTCGAATCAAACGGCATACTTAAAGCAAATTCTTTTACATTAACTTTTACTGTATATATATATACACATGTTCAACAGAAGAGAATAGTATTAGACTTCAGCAACAGGATAATGACAATAGCACCTTGCAACACTGAGTAGTACTGGGAATCGCTACTTAAGCCATGGGTAACATTACAAGTACATGACCCATTCAATACAAAAAAAATACTAAGCAACATGGAAAACTTGATGTGTGTAGCTGGCTGCACCTGAACAGACAGTATGGCAAAACAGTTTGGTCCACTCCATCATAGTGGGCAGAAAAGGTGTTTTTTTTCCCCCCATTTAGCTGAAGTCCAAACCAGCCTGTTCCCACCCATTCCTGAACAGGTCCCTAGCCATCGACTTCTGGTCCAGTATGTTTCAGTAAACTAATCTGGGGACTGGTTAGTAGTTTATTAAAGTGTGCTGGCAGAAGAAATGAGCAATTATATGGAGCGATCGGGGTGACCTGAAATGGTGAAGACATGCTGTTGATTTTCGCCAACCGGTGGCGGTCAAGGCAGCATCCCTGAACAGACTACTAACAGACATGGCCGAGCATAAGGTCAAACCCAATGGCTCAGAGCACAGATCCCCCTACAGCATCGGCCTGGAGCCCAACGGCCACGGACGGCTTGGAGAGCTGCGTCACAAATATCGTAACGGAGTCAAGTGCCGGTGATCTTTTTATTCGTTTTTAATCAAAAGTGCTCAGGTCGCACTAACGACCCACATATTCTACAATCTGCCCGGACCTGGTTTCAGGCGAACCTGGGTGATTCACTCTATCCCTCATTAAAAGTTACTTCAATTGACTGCCATGTTTTGCAGTTGCAGGCCAGAATAATATTGTTCCTGTGCAGTTTCATTATTCAGGTGTTTGATTATTTCACATCTGTGCAGGGAGGGGTAGCTAAGGAAGTACGAGTCAGATCTAGCCCACCATGGTTTCACCTGATATATATACAGCTCAGGTCAAGCAGTGGGATTATGGATTACCCAATGGGAGACAAAACATTACAGAAAGAAAAATGGCCACAGGTGATTGGTGTAAGATCTTTAAGGCCCCGCCTCAGCACCATCCCTCCAGTCTATCCCTGGTCCCTCATTGGCTGAGACACTGAGTCTCAATTACACAACAAACAGAGCATGTGTCCCATGGAATAAAGCAGGGCACATCTCAGCAGCGGGTTTTCCCAATTTTTGGCAGCCCCCCCCCCCCCCTTTCTCTTTGAGGGGTGAGGGAGTTATGTTGGACCAAACTAATGAACACCAGCTATAGCATGAAACTGCACAGCCTTCATCCAGTTAACATGCAAGTAAAAATATTAAGTATCGACCCAGCTGGGAGAATGAAGGGTAATAATCATTCATTTGACATTAAGGTTTAAATTTAAACTTTGAAAATCTAAATGCTGTAAACTTTCATGTCTGCTAAAATCTAGCTGTGATGTCAGCGGACCCGTTCCTACGAATGGGCAGCGAGACGCAGGTAGGCAGGCAGTTTTTGGCCAATGTGGTGCTCATTAGCCGTAGTAGTGCTTCGTTTCGGGGGGGGGGGACTCTGCTGCTCCATTCAACTGCATAGCATGACACTGCACAAAAGAAAAGAAAAAAAGCACAACAAGTCCTGTATCTAACTGGGTTCTGGGAAGGCAGGACAGGGATTCTGCTAAAGTGGATGGGTCGGGTCAAAAGGCCTGTCCCTCAGTGTCGGATTAAGGGGGCGCCTTCCTGGGGTATCAGCTGATTGGGGACCGTGGAGGGGGATGGGCTGTCCTAGCAGAAGACCTACTCCAGGGACTGCAGCATGAGAAGCTGCTTCAGCACCTTGGTCTGGCTCGTCTCCCGGATCTCTCCTGCCAGGAACATCTCATCTACCACGGTGTACACCTGAGAAGGAGTGGGGGTGGGGTCAGTACACCAGAAGTACATCTTGTACATATTTATTCAAGTCATTCTGGGTGGTAAAGAACCTAATGTCAGTTTTATAATACATCACTGGCTACTCAATAATAGTAATTTAATGGGAATCGGTCATTTAATGTATAGCTAATTGCATAGTTATGTAATGAGAAAAACTGTTGGAATTGCATGATTATTTGCGAATGCCACTGAAAATG
This sequence comes from Mormyrops boulengeri, assembly GCA_026781065.1. Classification (NCBI taxonomy): domain Eukaryota; kingdom Metazoa; phylum Chordata; class Actinopteri; order Osteoglossiformes; family Mormyridae; genus Mormyrops; species Mormyrops boulengeri. Next base: position 9,708,967 of record JAODLD010000042.1, on the reverse strand, counting down.
TCCACAAATGGTATCATTAGGGATCATTCATATTCACTCACAGTAATTTTAAATTGTAATTTTAAATGTGCTATATGTTAATTTTACATTATTAATTTTCATGCTTGTCAAAAGGCTTAATGATAATTTCTGTAATGGTATGTAAATACCGCTATATCAGTCTCCAAAGTAACAGGCCGTACATATATTTGTCTTTTAAACGATCCATATACAAAAAAAAAAATTAACTAATTAAAAGCATATGAGGCAACAAAATTCAGTAGCTGGCTCGACCAAACCATTTAGCCAGTGGGAAACATGGTTTGATTAGTACAATCAACTTAGATTAATTTATGCTTAATGCAGTGGCAGCTTCTGTCGTGTTTAAATATCTTACAGGAGTCAATCTGCAAGTTTTTTTTTTAAATGTAGGCAGCATTTTATTAGGGCTTAGTGTGTAGGTGGCTTCAAAAATATCCAGCAATTCAACCAGGAGCAGTGATTAATAATCATCAATAGCGACTCTCTTAATTACTCACTGTTACTGCAACATATTTAAAATTTAATTGACAGATTTTCATAATTCTGCAGTGCTTCTCTGTTGCCATGGCACCACTGAAGTAATACAAAAGAAATATTCATTTCCACCTACAGTTACTTCAGCTCCTTTCGTTACAGAATTGCTTGCGTAATGGTCATTCTCTCTCACCACTAGGGAATGTTTTGTTTTTTTAGGTTGGATACATTTCAGTGAGATATCCTACCTTGTAGAAGTTGAACACCAGATCCAGTTCACACACATTGTGGAAATACTCGTTCAAAACCTGAAATCAGAAATTTCTAAATAAATACCAGAGAGCTTCTTGTGCTTTGTGTGTGCACATGCAACTGCAAATACCTGTAACCATCTCAATCATCCCCACATTTGTACATTGATATGTTCGTGGGAGATTCCATTAAACGCAGCTTGAACTGAACTGAACTGAACTGGGGAGCATACAGCCCATGTGCCTGTATCTGCAACGTGGCTAACAATCCCTTGACCTTCACCTAACCTTCAGTAAACAGCATTAAATACTCCCTAAAAGATATTGCAGAGCGAAATTGTCTGCCCTGTGTTGTAGAAGCATCCTACACTGGAAAATAAACTGGTTCTGGGTTAGCAGAATCGTTACTCGCAAGAATCATCGGAATACGGCGCGCGCGCGCGTGTGTGTGTGTGTGTGTCTGTGTGTTTGTTTGTGTGGAGAGGGGGTAATGAGATTCCAGAATCCAGAGCTCTTGAACTCATGCGCCCTTGTAGTTTAGACTCCTGCAGTTTCCCTTCACTCTGCATTCCTCCCGCTGTCCTCTCGCACAGTGGGAGCGTAACGCGAATGCCACAGCACCCTACTGAAACTCCGTGTTCCTTTTAACTGGTCACATCAATCAAATGTCATCTGAGGTTTGACGTCAAGAATATCAGTGTTCATGCTTCGGGATACTTTTGGGCCAAATTTGCCAAATTGCATGTTGCTATGAACCTTGTCCTTGGTGCTTCAGGAATGAACTGCATTCATGTTCACCGATAACGGTTACAGGACGACTGATTCAAGTGGCTGGTGACCCTTTAAACCTCTCGACTCATCTCTAAAAACAAAAGGCAAATTTGGATTTGGGACAATGAATTTTGAACTAGGGCAAACATTGCTACAGAAACAATATTATCTATACAAAAAAAAAAAAAAACAGAAGGATGCTGGGGAAAAGTGTGCTTGTGTGTGAGCATGTCTGTTACCTCTACAAAGTTGTGAATGCCTTCCAGGTATGCCAGGTTGTTGTCTGTCACATCCACGCAAATACAGAAGTACAAGCCGGCATAGCGCCTGTAGATGATCTTGAAATTTCTGAACTGTAGAATGTGTTAGAGAGAGAGACAAAATAAGGACATGTGCACAAGTGACAGAAAAAAACAACACTTTTGCATGGCTAAGCAACTAGGATTTCAATGAATTATTGCATTCGGGCCAGTCTTCATCACGCATCACACGCAGATGGAAGAAGGCATTGCGGTTGACGGCACTACTAGTGAGGCTATCTGGCTAGCTGTCTAGTTTCGGTCTTCATGCTCAAAGCCAAATTTCAATATTCTACTTAGAATAGCAGCACTAGACTGTACATACAGATAATATTTTAAGGAATGTGTTTATACCATATTGACCGTGCAAAGGATCATGGCCTTAATGTCGTAGAGCGCTTTGCATGTTTTAGCAATCCACAAAGCTTTGTCGTCTAGAGCTTGATCTCCTCCCAGGGCTTCTTTTGTTGAACAGGTATGTGAGGAGAACCCAGACTAAAGATGAAACAAAGATCCTCCTGAAATTAAGCAGAGTATCCTGCATGGAATAAGCTTACCAGGACCCACTGCTTGACCCGGGCCTGATGGTGCTGTTCGCACCAATGGTGAAGGAAGTAGTCAAGCTGAAGGAGGAGGCTGCCAGGGCGATACTTCTTTGGGGCATCTCCTGAGACAGTTGAATGGTCCTGAGAAGCCAGAAAGGCTACAGAGAATGCAGTTGTGTAGGCCAAAGTTCATACATGAGGAGCTTGAAGAGGCCATGGAGAGAGACTGTCAGGTGACCCCAAGGATGTTGTGGCAAAGCCTTAGGAGGAACAGGTAGGGCCCTTTTCAGGCTGCGTTCAGCAGGAATGGGGAAGTGCTGACTAACTGGGGATATTGTGAATTAGTGGAAAAGACGCTTTGAGAAACTTCAACTGGATGGATATACATTCTCACCAAAAGGTAGCTGGAAGTCGCTTGGGTGGTTAGAGACCTCCATGGTGGAAAGGCTGCAGGAGCAGATAAAAACCCATCCGAAGATGTTGAGGTGACGTGACTGACACACCTCTTCAATTTTGCATTGAAAGCAGGTAAAGAATCTCTGGCCTGGCAAACCAGGGTGGTGATCCTCAGTTTTTAACAGGGGGACTAGGTGTGTTCCACATGCCCCGGCACATACTGTGAGAATCTCTGCAGGAACATGTGATGTTGGGACTGCTCCTGCCTGTATTTGGCCCCTGTATGAACATAGCAGGAGTTGTGTCTGCATACTTGGCACAAAAGTGAAGTAATTTAAAAAGGGTACTGGCCTCCAGCGAGGGTACAACTCATCTCCATTGCAATTTGTGATTTTCATGAACAGGATATCAGGCGGACCTGTGCCTGAAAAGGCATCTGGTATAGAGAGTTATAAATCACATGCCTTCTGCTTGAAGATCATTCCATTCTTTTGGACAAGAGTAGATGGCTCCTTTCGTGTGAACAGGAAGAGTATTCCCTTAGTGAAGAAATTGAATTATCCCGAGATCTTGTTAACACGTGATGGTAAGAGGGAAAGTGAGATTGAGAAGCAAACCAGTTTGGTGACTGCATCATCAGCCATTCTTTTGATTCGTGTTTAATGACTGAACAAACAAGGACCCAGGTACTACTTGCTCCACAGGGTTACAGGTTCCCTTTCAACGACAGTGTGAGGAGTCAGGAGATATGGAAGGACCTCGAAAAAGAGCCAATGCTCCTTTGGTCCAAGAGCCAACTGTGCCAATTCAGACTGACAAGGATGGCACCAGTTTGGCTGACAGGTAAGATGTTCTAGGTGCATCCCACTGGGGAAATGCCTCAGAGCAGACCCAGGACATGCTGAACAAATGATATATCCTACCTGGCTTAGGAATGTCTGGGGAACCCCCAGTACAAGCTGGATTCTAAGACCATGTGAGCGAGGTCTGGTCTTACCTGCAAGGTATTTTGCCACCATGACTCTCACCGAGAAAAGCGGTGAGAGAAAGATAAAGAGAAAACCGTATCTCACATTTATATAGCTGGATACGTGCTTGAGGAACTTAAAGAGTCTTAGAATGTAAGGGTAAAAGTGCAACAACCCTTTCTGAGATTCTATAAAACATTCGGTACAACAAAAATAAGGGGTTACACTGTCGTTAGATAGCACCACCAGTGATTCTGCACTCCAAATCTCATGTTCTTACCAGTCATGTTTTTTGTTTTAAAAACGATCTTTTTAGTACAGCGAAAATGTTGAGTATTCATCAATATCTGATGAATGCTGAAAAGTGTACACTGAAGAGTGATCAAAAATGTGCCCTGACAGATGATTGGGTGGAGTGACAGAAATAGCACCATTTTATTCTAAGAATCAAGCTGGGGTCAATTACCCAGCTAAGAATCTCTTAGAAACGTTTGGCCCAACATTACTACAGACTGTTGTATTTATGTAACTTTGAAATAGACTGTTTATATTGTAATGTGGTTTATATTAGTAGAAATCAGAATATGGATTAGAGAGGGTTTCTTGCTGCCATGGCGCATTTTCCAACAAATTCTTTTTCCCACATTCCTACAGAGTGCTTGGGTAAACCAACCAGTGAAAACTGTTTTGCCTGGAAGTGAAGTACTTTCTACTGAATGAGGACCTGATTGGTGTGAGTGAACCCATTCCAAAGGTCACAGTTCTTGGAATATCTTGGAATTATTTAGGAGTCACTTATGCAGTGAACAACTTCTGATTTCAAACTGGCGATGTGTAAACAATGGGCACGTCAAACTTTCCATTTTAACACAGATGCACTCCGTGGCCACATTCTCACGCAAAACAGCTACACAGGCACAGTACCTCCACGAAGTTGGTGTGCTTGGCGTCGCGGACTGTGACCACAGCATGCACCTCCTCAATGAGCTTCTGCTTCTCGTCATCGTCAAACTGCATGTACCACTTGGCCAGCCTGGTCTTGCCTGCACGGTTCTGGATCAGAATGAAGCGGATCTAGAGAAAGGGGTGGGAGAGGGAGGGGAAGAGAGAGAGGGAGGGCGGAAGAGATGGAGAGGTCAGTATATTGTACATTAATACAGCTTGCAGCAAAGAAAACAGCCATCTGTTCTCTCAAGCAGGTCATGAATCAAAAGCAGATGGAGAACTAACAAGGTGGTTTTGTTTGAAAATTAAATCTAACTGCTAAATTGTTGAATTTCTGACATCAGAGGTGGCTTCAACTTGGGGGGAGAATCCCTGCCCCCCCAAAAAGAAAAACACAGCATTGTAATCAGTTTTTTAATCGCTTAATGACCAGTTAATAAACTCCTGGACAACCCCAAACAAGGGCAACTCCTTCCTAATGACTTTAATCAATCATAAAAATTAGATTACAATATGTCATGCATCTCAAGGAATGAGTTTCTCTTGGTTCTTTAATAGGTGATAATAAAGAACGGCAGTTAAAATCCTAGTTTTTTTAATTTTTTTTTTAAGGTAGAAACACCTACATTGAAATTTACAATTGCCTTTACGTGAAAGTATCTTTACTGTCATCTTCAGCTGTATGATCCATGGGTCATAGGCTGAGATGAAATTAGTCTCATTGGTCATAGTGCAAGAAAAAGTGATAAATGGAAATGGATAAATGGAATATAAATGACATTTTATACATGGTCTACTGAGGCATGGATGAAGATGTCAACAGATAATTGCAATGGAAAAGTTTAAAACATTTTACATATAAAAGGTATGCAAATGGGGATGAGCTATAATGGCCAGAGTGTACAATAACATATTATGGTTATAGTACTGAATGTGCAGTTTGTACTGAAATCATAACTGTAACAAAAACTCAGACAGCCATTTCAGGAGGTCCAGTCTTAGACTGGTAGAAGTCAGACTGTTCAGCAGTCGAATAGCTTGTGGAAAAAGCAGTTTTTAAGCCTCACTGTCCTGGCTTTGAGGCTCGAGAGCCTTCTACTACACGGCAGTGGGGCAAAGAGGGTGTGGGAGAGGTGGGATGGATCCCTGATCATTCTGGTGGCCTTCTGGATCACATTCTACATAAACCTAACAAAAAAGAGAGTGCTTTCTTAATGTACACCTCGGATGGCCAATCTTATCCACAAAGGGCCGATGTGTATGCAGGTTTTCGCTGCAACTCCCTAATTAGGTCACTAATTAGAGGACTGATTGGCTGAAGAGTCCTCACAC
>JAODLD010000042.1:9692417-9702865 GCA_026781065.1 Mormyrops boulengeri | reverse complement strand
CCCCCCCCCCCCCCCCCCCCCCCCCCCCCCCCCCCCCCCCCCCCCCCCCCCCCCCCCCCCCCCCCCCCCCCCGGCCTACAAAAAGGAATCAGTGCAGCAAGGAAGGACTTGCATGCAGAGAACAAGAAATCAAGATCAGACTAGAGTCTGGATATTAAATATTTTTTGTCACATTACAAGGCTGTGACAATGAAAATGTAAAAAGTGCATTTGCACTGACGAAAGTCCAACATGGACTGAAACGTTTGCACCTTTGCACTCTGCACTTTGACATTGTTTCATTATCTGTGTGGCCCTGCAATGTAACAAACCGAAATGTTTAAAATGCAGACTCTAGTATGAATACTTTTTCTCTGCGTGAGTCCTTCCATGCTGCACTGAAACTTTTTCCCTAACTACTGCACCAGAGACGACAACAAAGGACAGTTTTTAAGGTGCAGCTCAACCCTTGTGAACTACAAAAAAATCAATCACATTTTTCATTGTTTTCTCCAAAATACCCTGGAGAATATTAACCACCTTGTAGCAGCTACAGCTACCTAGAAAAAGAAATTATGAATGCAATTTAATGACATTAAGGTTCTCTTCAATCTTTAACTGAAAATGTTAGAATATTTAGCAACTGTTGCAATTTGGATACTACAGTAACTTGCACTGTAGCCCCCTAAAACAATGGGTTTGTGATTTTTCTCTAGTGCTTTATTCAGTTCCTCCTTTAACCAGTGTCTATATGGAGTTATCCAGAGTCTGTCCTAGGGTGCTTGAGTTAGTCTGTTTGAGGAGAGAGTCACCCTCCATTTCTTGTTTACCACATCTAAAAAAAAAGGGGGGGAAAAGGGTTGGGTCAGTGAATGGCCATAAAAATGAACTAACATCAAGAAATATGTAGGGTTCATCTTGTTCACAAAATTCATTCTCCCTCCTCAGGGATACAACAGCAAAATTCAAGTCATGACTCTAGTTCTAAAAAACAACCAAACAAATTTTTCAAAAATTCATGTTCATCTTGTCCAAACTGAAAGACAGGATTACTGTACTGTCTCATACTAGAATCCTATAGTACAGCTTACGCTATTTTCGGTCAAGATGGAACAGAATAAGTGCTAGTCCAGAATTTAGAACTTTCAGCGAAGGTTCACATCCTGCCCGAGTAAATGTTAGTGAGAAAAACCTTTGTCATGGTTCTCGAAAAGAGACTGAATCATGACGCACATTTAACATGTGAATACATTTCCATGTGAACAGATTTCTAACCTGGGAACTGGCCCACTGATTGGTCCATTTCCTGTCCTGTCACTGGGCTGCTGGTCCAGCTCAGACAATAACTTCAGTATATTCAGTGCAGCCTGTTTGGGAACAAGTCAGAAGTGTGAGCTACCTAAACAGAGGGTGCTGTACAGAGAAAGTGTGCACATCAGAAGCAGAAGAAGATGCCAGCACACAGAAAGGTGCACAAGAGACCCACCATGTCATGGCAAGACTCCACATCTTTCCCGATCCCATGGCTGATGAGGGGAGGCTGGGAGGAACAGTTGATCAGCGACACAAACTCGTTCTTGTTATTCTTGGGGAAATCTTTGTATTCCACCTGCAAAGCCAAAAAAAGGCACCAAAAGCCATAGCTTTTCAGTTCAATTCAATTTTATTTGCATAGTACATTTTCACAACATTACATTGTCTCATAGCTTCTGATCACCATTCATTTAACATTGTGATGCCCATGATTGGTCATAACATATCACATAAGCACAGCAAATTACATGTTTGTTTGATTTAATTTAAGTTACGACTGAGTCAATAAGCAAAGTAATCTGTACACAAATTCTGAGGAGGTGCCCCACACTGTCAATGAGTCCCACATACCTGAAGGCCCTGCACAGTGGCCAGGTAGCCCAGCTGCTCTGATGGACGTGTGAGGGGCCCAGGGGGCAGGTGCGACAGGCTGTTGCTGCTCTTGAGAATGGTCTCTGCAGTTAGAGAGGTGCCGGCATACAGCAGCTCATTGGCGATCATGGCAGTGAGGGTGGCCTTGGCAGGGTTAGGCGGCACACGGCTGTACTCCTTGTTGTGGTGGCCCTGGTTGGCACCAACTGCCTGCGCCACCTCAGGCACCATGGGCAGGATGCCTGCAGGCAGCTGCTGGTGACTCATGTAGGGCAGGCGAAACTCATCTTCCTTGGTTCCTGAGACAAGGGGGAAGCAGAGGGCTGAGAATCAATATGCAAAGCCAGTTGTTGGTCGCTATGTCAAAGAAACTACAAAAGATGGTGGTTTCCATGCTACCGCTGAGGTGAGAATAGCATGACTAAGTCTTAAAAAAAACAAAAAATCTCAACACTTACCCATGCTGCTATCTTCCACTGTGTTGGGTTCAAAAAAGGTCACTTTTCGTCCATCTCCTGGTTTTTTGATTGGTGGCTTTAAATATACAAACAAAATAGTATACACATGGCTGCAGAAACAAAGCACCCTACCCAGTTACTTGATCATTATAGGTTATATAGGATTACAAGCTCTAAATGAATTTAGATTGCCTGGGGAAAACACAGGTTATCAAGTAACAAGACTGAAATTATGTATATCAGCTGAAGATGGTTCCATGATGCCGACCTTTTCATCTGTTTTGAGGGCTGGTTTAGGGGGCTGAGGCTGAGGCACCCTGAATCCCATCAGTTCCAGCATCTTCTCAGCCGCGTTGCGTTTGGCGATTTTCTTGCTGGGGCCCATGCCCTCGGCACTCTGACTGCAGACTTTCACCTGGACAGTGTGACACAGAGGCATGGAACAGATGATCGTTCTCTCAGTCTCACTGTGAGTAAATGGCATAATTATCTCACGCCCCCCAGGTGAGACCGTTGGGTGGCATAAATTCTGTCACCTGCATGACAAACTCCCTGCGTCGTGGCAGCCCTCTCTCTGTAACCAGGCTGTACTCGGGCTCCTTTTCCTTCTTGGCCTGCTGGATCTGTGCCAGGCGGCTGATGGGGTTCATGCCCTGACCATACTCTGGGCTGGTCTGCAGCTGGAGAGTGTGAAGGCAACACAGCATCAGCCTTAAAGCTCATACCATCCATGCGCCGCACTAGGGCTGCACGATGTCACAATATGTAAAACTTCCACAAGTAATATTGGAATACAAAATTAAAAAGGAAATAACCTGAAATAAACTATAGCCAAACAGCACTTATTATCTACCAATAGCGTGTATCAAAGAAGCCGGTGGTGCCGCTGCAAGTTGTGTTAACAGACATAAAGCAGTGCCGACTAATGCAATGCGATTATTGTGCATGTGGACATCGCGATGACAGTGTTGAAATGATACACCGTGCAGCCCTACGCGGCACAAACATGAATCGCATTAGGGTAAAATGACATCGGACAAAATTCACATCATTTTATTTGAAATTTTTGCAATAAGTACTGCGAGATTTATAAAATAATAAGGAGGTGAAAATTTACCCCAAATAAATATAGCTAAAAAGAACTTCTAACATCAGAGTCTGTAAAATAAGCACAAACTATGGCCCGCTGTTTCCAGATTCACTCTGCAATGGCTTTACCTTCTAAATTACCCCCCAGACGCGGAGGCAACATGGCCCTGACCTTGATGATAGACTTGGTTTTCTTCTTAATGCGTGGCTGCAGCTTCTCCACGACGGGCAGCTGGGGCAGACGGCGCAGCTCCTCTAGCACTGCTGTTGCTGCACACTTCTTAGCCACCTTCTTACTCTTGCCTTCACCTTCAGCTGAAAATTCACCTACAGTTACCCGTACCACAAAGCTCTTCATGTGTGGGGGGCCTGCCTCCTTTAGCACCTGAGGGGGGGCAATGACCAGACAGTTGCAAAGATTAGTGAAGACAGAGATTTTTTTTTAAAATCATTCGTAAAATTTTATGGCATGATTAACTTAAGCATTTCTTTGTTTTGGACAGCAGGAGGAACATTTCCCACCTCGAAGTTCACTGGCATGTTCCTCTTCAGTGCAATCTCAAACACCTGGCTGATTTCCGATTTATTGAGGTTCTCTTCCAATGCTTCACCATTTACCTGTGATAAAAATGAGCTTGCTGTTAATTTCTTAGCAGAAAATCTACATTTCAAATCAAGCGCAAACAAAAATATTAGGTTTCTCTACAGAGCACATTTAAAACAAATAGGATGAAAATTAAAATGCATTTGGACCCTCAGATTCCAAGCTAATGAGCATCTCACCTCTGGTAGCTGCTCTAGCAGGGCCTCCTTCTGCAGCGTCCTCAGGGCCTTAGAGGCTGCATCGTGCTTGGCCGCCTGTCGCGTGCGGCCTTTCCCATGGAACTGCTGGCCTCCAATTGACAGCTCCATGTGGTACAGCACTGGCCCTACTGGCGGGAAGGGGTAGTAGTACCTGTCCCATGTCAGAGGAAATGGCTTTCAAAAACAGAGATCTTCACAACTTCTAAAAGAACACAGGACAATAATTCTGTAATGCAGTAGCATTACCAACATTTACATTATACTTGCATCTTGGTTTCTACATTTTATTACTGGCTCACAAACTTTAGATTTCTATATGAATGGCCCCTAAATGTCATTTGGAGCTTGTGAAAATCCTAAGTCATAAAACGCACACTTTACACTGTCGTATCTTTTTTGAACATATTGTTTAAACCAGGGGTGGCCAATCTTATCCGCAAAGGGCCAGTGTGTATGCAGGTTTTCGCTGCAACTCCCTAATTAGGTCACTAATTAGAGGACTGATTGGCTGAAGAGTCCTCACACCTGGGTTTGAACAGCTGACCTAAAGGTTATCCCAAAAACCAGCACACACACCGGCCCTTTGCAGATAAGATTGGCCACCCCTGATCTACACCAACAGCTGGCAATACATAAAGTAAGAAATCATTTTAGATTAACACATTTACCTAGTTGAAGTTCAGAAAAAATACCTTAAAATGTCAAACTTCTTTAGAAATTTACATTAGTTCACAACATGCATAATAACTGCCCATGCTCAGAAGCTGAAGCACTGTTTTCAGCAAACTGAGGGACAGGTAAATCGTTTACCACACAAAGGCCTTGCAATGCACGTAATGTTGGGTGGAAAAAAAAAAAACCTGGATATGTGTAGTTATTTAATTGTTTAAGTCTCCAATCCCGAAGGTTTCCTGGAAGCTATGGGGCAGTTATCATGAACGAGAGGGAATGTAGTTAAACATCCATTAGGCCTACTTTGAGAAAAAGTGCAATGGCCGACTATTCCCCGAAAAGTCAGTTGATGTTTACGTTTTAGAAGCGCCGGATGTATGGGGAAATCTGTTAAAAGGATAAAAGTCGCCTCAACATGCAATTCCGAATTCCTTATATAATTCTAGTTAAAACTCTACTGAACGACCACCCACAATCAGAAAAAAAGGCGACAATAATTCACCACATGCCCGATCCTTGATAAGCAAATGTTGCTGCAGATAACGAAGTTAAGCGACGAAACAAAGACCTGGAATAGCCTATAACCCAGCGCAGTGTTACCACATCTTTAGTCTTAACTCAAATGTTGGATTCTGGAAAATGAGATTATTTCGATTTAGCTAAATTACAAAATATGACATACAATGAACCGCACCCAGAGTCGCGATTTCTCAGTGTCAGTTTACTAACGTTGTCTAGTCAGTAACGATTTATACTTTCAGTACAAATTATTCACTGGCCAGTTAAGAATATCTTCACCTTATACAACGTAAAATTAACTAGCTACACTTCATTAATGTCACGCGCTACGCGTCGGCCTTCCCTCCATTCATTTAGCTACCTAGCTAGCCAGCTTTAGCCTGCTCGAAAATACCAAAAAAAAGACACTCACCATTGTACTTTTCGGGTGACAGTTAGTTCAAGAAGTGTAAAACAACGATATGCCGTAACCTATATATCAAATTAGCATAAAATTTAGTATTTATGTATTCGCTTTGAGAAGACCTTTCTTGCTTATCTCCGCCGTCTCCTCTTCACCGGATGTCCTGAAACACTTTCGGGCGGCATTCTGGGTAATGTAGTTTACCTTAGGGAATCGAGGGCACGCATTGTCAAATTCCGAAGGGATATCCTTTTATATTGTACTGCAATTACAAGGATATACGGTCTACTAGTTTGCTGCCTAAGCGCTGTATTCGGTAATTAAGTCGATCTGCTTGATCAGTTATTCTGATATGATGCGGTGGAAGCAAAAGTCTCGTGAATTTAGAATCTTGGATGTTTTACCCGATGCAGAAAGTTCATTTTGTCACCGATTACACGTAAATGAATTAATTAAGGTCGAAATAAAACCGACTTACAGTATTATTTTGCTTAGAATACGTTTTCGCTTGCTGAAATTTCAGTGTCAAATCTGTGTCCTGCCGTCCTCGCCTGAAAAAAAGTTAACTACGTCACATGTCTAATAGAAAACGTGGTCTTTTAAGCCGTGTGATTTTTTTACGCCTGTAAAAGAAAGTTAAGAATATTATCCGTGTGGCATAGCGTTGCAATTTTAAGGCTCACTAATGTAGCGTTACAGTACAATCAAAATAAAACACTTTTATTAATGTTAGTAAGTTTATTCATTTTCCCTGTTAAAGTCAATGTAAGACTTAGATCCAACTTGCGTACATGCAGGCTGCAGATATTTCAAGAGAATTAAATAATTGTAGTGTATATGAGAAAAGGTTAAACGGTGTGCTACATATACATAAACACATGCAATTAAAGTCAGCTTTTCATTACATCACCAACTGTTTCCATAACAGAGAAAATAAAGTTTCAGTCGGTCTGTTGGATTGTTTAGCAGGAAACACCCACAACTGAACATTATCCAGACAGCCTGGATAGCTCTTCTGTGCTTTTGGGGAGGTAGGGGGGGTGGAGGTCTCACTGATTGTCAGGGATTGCAAAACTGTGAGTGAGAAGAATGTGCTGCCCCCCTGGGAAATTTCTGCTGGAGTACTGTGGGGGGATAGAGGGGGTCAGCTGAACTGTGAGGACAGCCCTCTGGAAATGTGGACAATCTGCAGCATTATCTACTTTGGTAAGGCAGCTTGGCTGAAAACTGACCAACTAGTAGCGAACAACCAGGGGTAAAGTAACCTTTATGGAGTGAACTGGGGAAAGTAATGACAGTGGACATGGGGTGGAATTTAATATAACTCAACATCTCCCCTGATTATAGATCAGATCTTTTTGGTTCTTAGATCCATGTGTCTTTTAATCGCGAAGCACTGAAATGAGAAAATGTAAAATAAAGCAAACTGTAAAGTTTAATCTTTGACCCTTTACACAGACCAAATATTTACCCTGCTGCAAAAACCCTGGACCTATTAGTAATCAGAGACTGTTAGCTTCTGTTTTTTATCACAGCAACCGTTGAGGGTTTAAAATTTTGAGTCAAATTGTCTTATCTTAGCGGCGATTGATTTGCAGAGTGTATTTTTCTAAAATGAAAAAAGAGTGTATTGATAAGATGTGATTTTTTTGTTTGGTCACCATGACCAGATAACTCATAATAAAAAATGGGTAGAAATATGGATGAATGAACACATGGATGGACTTATTTGTTTTTCAGAAAAGATGCATAATTACAACACATTTTTAGAAGTCATTACTCGTGTGAGTAAGAGCAATAAGTAGTCTAAGGTCAGGCCTGACAAATTTCCTATTAATATGTTGGCTTTGTTAGACAACACTTATGTCAACGTATAATAAACATATAATGAACACCAGTGTTCTAACTGGGTACTGAGACGTCTAATAATTAAACGTCTGTGTTGTCCAAATTTGTGCTTAATATACAAGGATTATACGATGGTCATTCAGTATATCAGTTGTTTTTCGTTGTCCTTTAAATGGGCAGCTATATACTGTATTAACCATGTCTTAACAACACTGAAAATATTTATTTGAAAAAAAAAACCAATTATGTTCCACGGAAAAGAGAAGATGTAGTTTTCAAATAAAACTCATTGCAATAAAGCGGAGAAAAACAACATCGACATTATCGATTTTCTCAGAGACTGTGACGTATAGTTTGCCAACGTTGTCTATACATAGTTTCTGACGTCGATAAGCGAACGTTCCGAACGGTATCTGCTTGTCTCCTGCATAAATTCTTTGTGCACTGATGTGAGACAGTGATAAGTGATTCAGCGTTGCGTGTGATACACTGTAATAAATGGACGTCAAGCATTGCATCTCTCAATAAATATGTTCACCGCTGTGGTTATGGTGGTGCGAAACGTGGACAGGGCATCTAAGTAATGCCGACTTGAGAAAGAGAAGCCTTGGCAGCCCATGGAAGTGTATCGAACGCAGCGCAGCCGAAAGAGCACATCGAGAATGGAAGTTTTAAGGCATACGACAGACAGACGCGAAATGCAAATATAGACATAAAATGGGTATCATACTTAAGCATGGTACATATGCCATTATTTTAAGGGTGTTTACTTATGCAAGCCACGCAAATAGTTCATTATTTCCTTTAGTGACCACACAAATAGCCATTACAAACAACTGGAAATTAACGATCCTCAGAAAAGTTATCAATAAAAAAAAATCACTAGAAATTCAGTGTCAGTGCCAGTCGTTGCAGACATTTCGAGTCCTTTTTGGTCTCTTAGCGAATGCATATATTGTTTTGTGAATGTGTGTTGCAATTGTGTCCATGCGCCACTGGGCGAGTCCTAGCCGCCTTTCTATCTCCCTTTTTCTCTCGGAACAGAAGGAGGGGAAATCTGGATTCGGAAGAAGGGCCGCCATTATTGGGAAGCTGAAAAAACACACACTTACACATACACACATACATACGCAGTCTCATGTCAAACGCACGTATCTGAAAACAAAATATTGGGAGGTTGCATCATTCAGCGACGAAATAGTGCGCCGCGAACTGCAGCAAATGCCGTGAATATACATGAGCAACGCAGCATATTATGGGTATAACAAAGGGAATAATAATTGGCCAAAAAACAACGTGGTGAGTCCCGAGGAAGACACAGTGAAACAAGCTTTTTTTAACGCCCTTTTTTCTTACAAGAAGACAGATTTCCTCTGAGCGAGGCATCGAGGTTCTGAAGATTTTTTGTGGGCTGCTTTGCTTTGTCAGAAGAAGAAAAAGATCGAAAAACAGAAAATGGTACTAAAAACTTGGTGCTTGTAATAATGGAGACTTAAAGAAAAAGAATCTGTCAACCGACCGAAAAGGGGAAATATAGAAATCTCTGCGCCTGTTGGAGGTGTATTTTTTTTCTTGTTCTCTTTATTAATTTATTTTTCGAGCCGGTTGGGGCTGCTGCCTGCGCGAAGCCGAGAGAAACGAGAAGGGCAGAGAGGCGAGGAATGCTATGGTATGTATCAGTCTTTCTGCTTTCATTTTAATTCACGAAAAGGAGCTAAACGGGGCTTTTGTCAAAGGACGCAGCTCGGGGAAAGGCAGGGCTTGCACTTTCATGGAGATTAATGTAAACTGTGGAAATTAAGTGATAGGATCGCAATGAACAGAGCAATAAAAAGTGGATCTCGCAGAAGGGGAAATGTGCGGCGAATTCGAGTCTGCAATTTCATTCTGTGGACTAAAGGCCTGGTGATGCGATGGCTGTTATTTCTCTCCCTCCCTCTTGCGTCCAGCAAATATCCCCTGGTTAGTTTTCTTGTTTTGATGTGCGATAGATTATATCCGTTTAGTTTTTGCCACATTCAGATGATCGAATGTTTCTCCGCGTGTATTCCTTTATAGGCTCGGCACTTTGATGTAAATCTCAGTGAAGCGAGGACCTAACATTTTATTTGTTGTCCTTCCCCTTATTTATTTGGTAATATCGAAATCAAAAATCGCACATTTAATTGCGCCGATTCGGTATCTTGATTGGACGCTATGCCGAGGTTTTATCAGTGAATTATTCTTGATATTTCAGTCTCCGGGTTAAAAAGAATTTTAAGTGTAATCGGAGTATTGATGCTTATTGGACATTGTTTAATCCTGGCGGTAGCAGCTGGCGTTTTATTCTGTTAGAGTACTGGCAAGTCAGGCTAGGCCCCGCTGTTAGATGGTATTTCGTACATACGATTATGTTTATATTAATTCGCGAGTTTATATGTATATTCGCAAATCTCCGGTGCGCTTCAGTCTCCAAGTAGCTGCCTAGTGTGTGTCTGTGTGTTTAAGTTACTTGTCACGGCTGTAATAGCAATTCCATATAGACTTGGATTGGAGTCGGAAAGACACGAATAGACAATAACCGCAGAAAATGAAGTCTCTGTAAATTGGGGATGCTGAGGACAGCCCCGGGTTCAATCACATAGACACCCAATATACCACTAGCACTCTCGCCTCTATGAAGAAAAGGGCAGATTGGGGGGGGGGGTGGTGGTGGTGGTGGTAGGGGGGTGTTTTCTCCCGTGGGTTGCTAGTTTGGTCTGGTGCAGATCCTGATATCCTGCCGGCCACAT
>JAODLD010000042.1:9677185-9688486 GCA_026781065.1 Mormyrops boulengeri | reverse complement strand
CATTGGTTTTAACTGGAGCCCCCCCCCCCCCCATGCACATACACACCCTCCCCCTTATTGACCTGCCATTCTGTTGGCTAAAAATGCTGTGCCTCAGTTTGTGCTGGGGGGGGTGACGCTATTTTCTGTGAATGACTCTGGACGGATTTGTGTTTCCGTTCTTCTTACACGTTTAAATATCATCCTGCCCCTTTGCTATAATTGTTCGACTTGTGCTTTCATGCCCCATCAATACCGGGTTCCGTCACCCCTTTGGAACTGGCGGAGACTGCGGAACGCCGGCCACGGTTTTCCAGAAAGCCCCGCGTTTTGTATGCAATGGCGCGCTCTCTGCTTGCTGCGGCGGCATTGTGAACGTGCGAGGCAGTGACAGGTGACTGTGTGTGTGTGTTTAAAATGGCCTACTGTGGAGTCGGCTGTTACCCACTGGAAAAACTGCCTTGGGGTAGTTTGGGGGTCGGGGGCGCATGGGGGGGGGTGGTTGTTTCACAACTCGCCTGTCCAGCAGCTCAGTGATGTAATAGGTTACAATCGGCTCCTTCTGCTAATTACCGATTGCGTCGCAGCGACTGACCTCCACGCTTGGGCATCTGTGTGACTCAGCACTTTTTCCTTGAGAAGCTTACTGGTGAAAGGAGGAAGGAAGGTATGAAGGGCCTTAGGAGGTATTAAACGGTGAAAACAATAGTAATATCGAGTGCTGGTGGGGTGTGTTATCTAGTGTCTGCAGTACATTTCGTGTTCATCTGCGTGCCTGCAGCTCCTGCTGCGCCTTCAGCGCGTTGGGGCGGTGGCGTCCCGTCCTAGCCGTGAGGTTTATTTCGATCTCGTTCGTTGATTGACGGTTTGATTTTCTTCTGCAGCTGTGAGATGGGGCTGGTGGTTTGGTTTTCAAGTCAGGTCCTCCTTATCGATATTGCGGAAGGGGATCAAGGGGTCGCTGATGCCCTCCCCGAGGGGCCTGGGTGTGGTGGACTCCCTGCTAGTGACTTTCTCCGTCTCTTTCATCTCCCCCTGCTGCCATCTTGATTGCTGTGTCGTCCTTGTCAGCCCCCTACCCCAAATGGCATGGGGAGACGGCATTATTGGGATAGCGGGTTCACAGGTTAGGTGCCCTTAGATGGTGGGCCAGTGAATCTTGTAATGGTTTGCGCTGTTTCCGAGCTGATGTACACTTAGCCAACAGCTGGGTAAACCAGTGGGATCTGGAGCTGTTGCAGACCTAGTAGGTGTCAGTAATTGGTCATGTCTGATGATTATCATTCTTTTGACACATCCTTGCTAACTTGTACTGAGGATTTGTTTTATAGCACCTGATTGACCTTAAACACTGGGGAGACTGGTATTGTAGGTGTAGGTGGGTCTTCCTGTCCGCTTTTTATTGGACGAGAATTGCGCCGGTAGTATCTGTGCCTCTGTAGCTGTTACAGGATATACCTGTGCCTCAGTTTTGTATTGGCTGACGGCTTAAATAACTGTAAGATAAACAGCGGCGACGGAGGGGGGGGGATAACCTAAAATACACTTGGTGCCAAGCATATCCTCCTCCTCCTGTTTAGCATTAAGTCACTTAAGATACCGAAACAGTTCTGCTATGCTGGAATGTGGCTTTTTCGGGTGCCAGCTGCCGACACCTTTCTGACTCCCGGGCTGGTTTCTGAAGCCTGCAGCGGCCTGACGTCACTCGGAGGGCCTTAAGGAGTATCGCTGCATCTCCTTCTAGCCTTCACTGCCACTCGCTCTTTATTATCATTTTTTTTTCTTCCCCCTCTCAGGGACGAGCGGATTTAAATGAGAGGCATAAGTGGGATAAGGCGTGAAATCTCCGCTAGTAGATTTTGACAGAGAGAAGCAAGCAGGATGGGTTACGGATGGCGGAGGTGCTATTCCTCTCTCTTCGATGCCCGTCTGCCCGTTTTGTTCAATCCGCTTGTGATATTGAGGGTTGTGGTTATGATATAATGTTACATTTTAGTGTGTCTGTCATGCAGTACTGTTGGATTTTTGGTCTTGCAGCAGGAATTTGGAAGTGCAAGTGGCTGAGATTTTAGAGCTGCCCTATACCCGCACCGTCTACTCTTCTGTCAATGACTTCCACGTCTCAAAAGCTGAGACTAGCTAATAACTAAAATGAAGAATACGAGTTCCTCCCCATGCAGACCGCGAATTTCTGGACCTGTACTGCTCCCTTTTTGGAATTTCACGATCACACCCATGTCTAGTATTTTTGGTATCCTTTTATGAAGTAACTGAGTCGCCTTTAACAGAAAGCGAATAAGCGGGATGAAACTCTGGTGATGTGGCCTTGTTGGTATGTCATTGGTTTCATCGAACGCCGCTGTGGCGTGGACGCAAAGTCAGAGGTTGGCTATAACTCTCTGGTTCCCTTTCCTGAAGATGGTGTTGACTCAACTGGAGAACCTTCAACGAACTCAACCAGAGTCTTCACTATTAACTGGTATTTCTGGGTGCTGATTTGAGTGGAAAACGTACGCACTGTTAGCCCCCCCTTGAGACACAGTAGTGGGGAGGTTTTCATGACCCAGCTTTGTGTAGTCTACAGCAGTCTTTCCCAGACTGATCCTCGGGGATCCTCAGACAATCCATGCTTTAGCTCCGGGAGCTGAGACAGAGTAAAAATGTGGACTGTCTGGCAGGGAGTTGGGAGAGGGCAAAAACGTGGACCTTCTGGTCCCAAGGACCGGGTTGAGAAACGCTGGACTACAGGAGCCGTATGCGCACATCGATTGCCATGTGCCGGCCTGCCATTTCGCTCATTGCTGAGGGCCCCGTGATGCTCTACCACCTTGACAGATGGATGGTGTTCATAAATGACACTGGTCTCGTGCCACCGGCTCGACTCGTCTTCCTTTTCTTTCCATCTCCTGACCCTCATATTAGTTCTATTCTCTTGGCCCTTGATTGCTTTCAGCTGCAAAAGAATGAAACCTTAGGGCTTAGTCATTTTTTTTTTGATAGACACGGTTGGGGGTGTTGAAACAAACTGAGCAAAACCACCCATTTCCTTTGTCTTTGAACGGTGAAAGATGTGATTGTGTTGTCATAATAGACATTTTTTTTAATACCCCTATTTAGCCTGGGAATTTTTACATAACTTTGCACTGCTGTACAGAAACTTGCTGTCAGGATTTTTATGCCGTTGCTTGGCACTACGTTCCGCACAATGTTTGAGAGCAATATTTTACTATCTTAACATGAAAGGAAGCAGGCTGGTGTGACAGCTTTCAATAAATACCAATGTCATTAGAGATGATGATTGAGGATATCGTTTCAATGGCCAGTCTGCGTTTCGTCCTCATACATTGCTCTCGCGAAAGCAGAACTTGATGAATTTGATTTTTGAAAAGGCATTCCGTTTTTATCGCGGTGACGTAACACTGTCGTAAGTGATGTTGGCGCGCTTGTTGTTCGCGCTGTGGCCGAGCCACGTGAAGTGAGCGCTGTGGGCTAATTTTCGTCACGTGCCAGAAGCCCGCTGCAGATGCGATGAGCTGCCGGGGGAATGACTGAGGATGAGGGGTCAGGGTCAGGATTGCGGTGGGGGTCAGGGGGCTGGGCAACACCACTCCAAAGGACTAAATCACTTACA
The DNA here is from genome assembly GCA_026781065.1 of Mormyrops boulengeri. Lineage (NCBI taxonomy): Eukaryota > Metazoa > Chordata > Actinopteri > Osteoglossiformes > Mormyridae > Mormyrops > Mormyrops boulengeri. The sequence continues at coordinate 9,684,876 of JAODLD010000042.1, read as the reverse complement.
GAAATCATCCCTTTCTGTTAGTGGTATGGGGGTGGGTTAGGCTATTTAAATCCAGTGGAGTATCTCAGCATTCACTGAAAAATTTGCAGAATCCAAGTGCCTGTTAAAATGAGCGTCGGTATCAATGCTTTTCATTCTTTTAAAGAACCAGCACTGTAAGGAAAGCATCACACTGTGTTGCAGTGTTGCTCCAGTGCAATGCACCTGCCCTCATGCAGTTTGATTAGTGTTAGCTTCAGCCTGGATGTTATTAACGCTTAACAAAATATTGGCTGAGGACAAACGGGATATATAACAAAACTTATATATATTAGTGAAAATAAGACAGACCTATTCTTATTGTGACCGTAGTTTAATTAATGTATCATGATCACTTTAAAGTACAGCATCAGCTCAAAACAACCAAAAAAAAAAACTGTTAAACTTCATCCACTGACAAGAAAAATCCAATTATTTGCTTCTAAATTTAAATGACATTTTCCACGAAGATTTGCTGTGAAAGTTCAACCCAAGAGTAGCAAACCCTACAGCAACACATGAAGGGAAGGTTTAAAACCCAGTTGAAAATTTGTTGTCTTAAGCTGTATGACTATTTTTTTTAATAGGAATTTCTCCCCAAAGCTATCAGTCCCTCTCCCACACACAATTGATCAGGCACCAGCTGACCCCGAGTGTCCAGAAGGAAATGGATTGCTCGTTCCTTGAACACAAAGATACCTACGTGCCTCGGGAGTAGAGTTACCATGCTTGCATCATCTTGTTACATTTTTTTCTCCGCTTCGTACGGGGAGTAGTTTTTTTATGTGTTCATTAGTTTGTGGAACTTGCTGGTTCTCACCTCAGCATTGGTTTCTGCCACATGCATGATCTTTGATCAGTTATTGGTCATTTTTGTGAAGCTTCTGTACCGTAATGCTTGTTGTAAACAGGCACCCTTACACTTATGTTCTCATGCTTCCAGAAATTCTTAGAAAAAGGCTCCGTTAACATACCTTGAATCTGAACGACGCTTGCTTATCCAATTTAGCGCTTTTACAGAGCGCAAATATGATTGTGAAAACAAGTTGGGCTATGAAAAGGGAAGCATTTTTGCTTCTCTGGGACTTTCAAGAAAAATGAGCTTTATGCAACTAGGAACCATATATGAATTAATAGACTTGTTGAGGGATCCCTTCTGAAAAAATAGATTAAAACAAAGCCTGTAATAATCATTTGGAATACGATAAAGTAAAATATGCCAGTATATTAATTTCTGGCATCCGCTAAAGAATGCGGGCGTACTAGTATCCTGCCTTAGGAAATGGTGTACAGGTTAAAATTTCTGAATGACACTTGGGCTGGGCTCGAACAGGACAGGCCTCCGGTAGAAGATAATGCGAGGCGAGTAATTCTTCCCCTCGCAGAGATGGCAGGAGGCGTTGGGAAATGAAGTCTATCCTGTGTGGCTGGTTCGCTCGTGGCACGAGTCATTTTCTGACTGGGCGCCTAAGTGGTGAGGCGGTACGAAGTGGCAGGCAGAGGAGATGGCAGCGTGGTGTTAAAGTGGTGTCCATGGCAGTGTGATTTTGGGGGGGGGGGGGTGGAGGCTCACAAAATATCGACCGCTGGCTGGCATCTCGCGTTAATTATTCCGGCTAAATTTCAACTGCTGTTTTCGATCTGTTTGTTTGCTCTGTTTGTGCACCAGCGGATACATGGATACACTGCACGCAGTAATCTGTGGGCCCTCTTGCCACTTCCTGTTGTGTTGCATTCTGGAGAATGCGATGCGAGAGGGAGAGGGACGGGGCAGCTGGCCGATTGTGCAACTCCGACACGGGCCCGCGAAGGAGAGGAAGTATGGTGCGCGTTCTGGCACCGTCGCCGTGTTGAGGAATTACTGGGGCGGAGCTCTGTCAGGGGACCTTCTGCAGATGTACGAAATCTCTGGAGCTGAGATCCAGTTCTGGGGAAGAGAGGAAAGAGAGGGGGGAAAAAGTCAGTGTTTGTGAGCTTTTCATGTGTAAAAGAGACGTAATTTTGGGGCTTTGCTTCGTCTGTGTTGTCTGTCGGTCTCTGGGGTCCTTTTCCTCCCCGTCATTCTTTCCGAAAAGTTTTGTGTTCTCCTTCACTCAGCTTTTCACTATCTGGACCTTCCAAAACATGACTTTCATACGTTGACTTATGCTGTTGTTACTATTGTGATTTTTTTTTTTTGTTTTTTCTTTTGTGACTCGTGAGTTCTGCCCCTCCCACATTGATGACTTTTCATAACTGTCATCTGTGCATTATCACGTTCCGTCCGCAATCTGCCGGATCCGCATGTCACGTGTTGGTGAACGCTGGACCGTAGTCATTGGACGCAAACGACTGGGTGATGGCTTCCTGCCGAAGGAGGGAAATCTAGCGGTGGAAAGAGGAGGAGTGGAGGGAGGGACAGAGAGGGAGTAGGGGCCTGTAGGGCTAGGCCAAACTGCAAAAAAGACAGAGCGTGACAAGTAATTAGGGACGTCGGCACCTGCACCGCATCAATCTGCTGCCGTTGGTCATCGAATGGCCGTTTGGTTCAGTGTCTGCAGTCTTAGAAGCTTATGAGCTTGACCTTGATTCCTGTCACTGTCTCCCTGTACAGGTTGTATCTTCTCATATAAGATCTGCTCATATTTCCCACTTGGGATCAATGAAGTCTATATCTGTCTAATAACAGCACAACGCAACCTGTTTCTTTGCTCCCTCTTTATACCTAGTGTTTAGCTTTAACAAGCATTCCTAGCCTCATGGTGGATTTTTTCTTTTGTTTGAATGAAAGGTCTTTGACACGCTGTGGAAGAGAGGAGTCTGGTAAATTTCTGCCCGCAATGGGGAGGCAGCTCTCCGGAGCAGGTGTACAAAGCTGATAGCTGGCTGAGGTGAGGAAGGCAGTGAAGGCTCACGGCTCCGCAGAGGGAGAGCTCAGTGGCCTGTCAGCCATCTTGTCAGCTTTCACTGAATTTCTCTGACTGAAGACTTGCGACCTTGTGCAGATGATGTCCTGTCGCCAGCACCTACGGAGGTTTTCTGCTCCCTGGGACCGTGCCGGGAAAGGATTTTCATAATTTTTTTTTTTTTTTTGAGGAAGCACGATGCGGCGCATTACTTACTGATAGAGACAAAAGCCGCACTGTGCCCTGAGGTTTAGTGCTGCCAGTCGTCTTGATGCAGTTTAAACAGATTAGTGTTGGGCTTTGCTTCTTTAAAATTCTTTTTTATAGGCTTCTCTCTTCTTCTCCTGTCTCCCACCCCCCTTTTTTTGCTGGCTAAGCTGAAATGTCTTTGTAAATGCCCTCAAGCCTTCTGTTCTTGCTGCCGAACAGGAAACACACCCGGCCCACCGTTTTGGGTTTGGGGGGGGTTGGCAATGAATCATGGGATTTGTAGTTCTGGAGGCCCATTCCTGTCTGCGGCAATGGTAATGGGGGAGGTGGTGGAAGTTTCTGTTGTCCAAGCTGTAAATCTAGCTGACAGTTAACAGGAAAAACCGGTTCTGGATCGGGGGTTGTCATGTGGTATCTTGTGGAACCACAAATGTTGTGCTGATTAAATGTTTTGATAGCTGGACCCCAATGACCGAAGGAATCTCGCCCGGCACAGCAAACATGCTCACAGGGACTCAAATCCAGTTCGTTCAGGCCAGAAAGACTTAACACCCACGCACTCAACAAATACCCAAAATGTTAAATTCCCCCCCAGAATGAAGCATTTTAACATCCATCTGCGACCCGCAGGCCTGTATTCTCTGCTGCCCGAGAGCCTCTTTTTGTTCACCCGGCAAGTTTTGTTGAATGCAGGAAATACTGATGCCTTTTGTCTTGCTGCTTGTTAATTAACAGCTTGATTTATTGATGACAAATGCAAGTTTAGCAGTTCGTGCTTTGCCGGGTGCTTACTTTGGTTTGTCATGTGTATGGGCTGTGAACCTGTTGAGAGGATAGGGGGCGGGAAGAAAATAGGGCGGATATGAAGCTAGGGGATTTTCAGAAGTTAAACACAGCTTTCCTTTTTAAATGAGTTAAAGTCATTTGTTGCTAAATGTGTACACTGCCGTATGGCATGGAATTCCTTGCTGTACTGAAGAATGAGGATTCTATGACTTGTTACAAATGATAATTGACAACATCATATCCCCACTCTGGACTACCCCACTCTTTGTAATATAGGTAGCAGTGATCTGTGGCATGCACAGGTTATGGTATTATGGTAGATTTCTGTTAAAGGTGGAGTTGCTGGTAATTTATTGGTTTTAACACCTCTTGTTAGGTCATTTTTAATTTTTATTGCCTCTATTGCTTTTTTCTTTATTGATTTAATATCTGGACCGGAGACGAACCCCCGGGGAACCATATCTGGAGTCGACTATGCCGAGGTGCACCACACACTCAGCACATGGACCTGTGTGCGTTGTAGCACCACCGCCCTGCAGTTAAGGTCTAGAGGAAATGCGGTTTTGTGCTTCCTGCTCGATTCCTGCGCCGGACTTAGCGAGCCGGCACATAAACATGTTAGCTAATCTCGGAAGCCAAAAGGATTCGCAAAGTACGTGCACATAGTTTACCGGTAGAAGGAGAAGGAATAAAATAATCTTTTTAGCAGGTTGACAGATAACTCTTCTTTTTGTATGCCGGTTTAAGCTACGTTAAGCTGCTTAATTAGACATAATCTACAGGCCCCAGACTGAGGCGTAACTAATGAAGTTAAACAGACAAATCCTGTCCCACTCTATGGAATTGGACATGATTGAAGGGCCGGCTGGCTATTCTTTAATTTCTTTCCCCCTGCTTAGATAGTGCTAGAAGGCCGGAGGCAGAAAATGACGTATAAGAGGAGGGGAAATGGGATTTGAAAATGTTTGTGCGAAGCTCGCGTTCACATGTAGTAAGCCGCTTGGTTCCTTCCTTGCTTCCCGGCTGGGATTTAAATTTACAGCCAGTTGAATTTGACAATTGGTCGCTCCTTTGTCAGCCAGCGCGAAGCAGATTTTTTTTTTTGGTTGGACACTGATGACTGTATTTGAAACCGCGAGTCCACTGCCAGTAGTCTACCGCGTAATGAGGATTCGAAACACTTATTAAACGTGTTTGATAAGTAGTGTTTTTGATGATGCTGATGATTGCTATTAATACTGCTGTAACTCTGCCTAAAAGTGGAGAATGGAAATCGAAAATGGGGGGTGGGTCTATTTGTTCCACTACTGAGTCATTAGACATTACGTATTGCAGTTCGGGGAAGATGTGTTTGTAGGACCGCTGCAAAATTGTTGCAAGTATTGTGTAATTTCTCACCCCCCCCCACTTCAGTCTAAATGACAAAGGACTCCTTTGACTGGATGTGTCCTGTTATAGTCCCTGGGGTTTGACAGGGTTCTGTTGGGTTTGCAGAAATCTTTGAATGAATAATTAATTTTTGGTATTGAGGGGGATTATGGGAAAAGCCGCTGAAGCATGCCTCTCGTTGGCGGTGTGAGTGGCTTGGTCCTTGGGTTGCTGTAAAGGAGTGTTGGGGCGGCACTCTGGAGGACCCAGGGGATGCTGATTGGATTCTGGACCTCATATTGACTTTGACTGCGCCGTGCCCAGGCCTACTGTTAATGGACTGCTTGTCTCAGTACATCCAGTAGCTGCAAGGAGACAGGGAGGCAGGGCAATCAGACGTGCTCCTTGTGACAAATGGATTTTGTTCTTCTCGATTTCCGCTGGGATGACATCCTCGTGCGGGAGCGCTCTGTGATCCATTATGACTGAAGTGTGGAAGCTTGTACGTGGCAGCCATTGTCCAAAAAGATGATGACACTGGATTCTGCAACAATATCCGTCACTGAACTGACTTTCTCTGCGTCTGATGTAGTTGGTCCCATACGACATGGGAGTTTGATAAAGGAAGGTGTTTACCATGAGGCTTTGTATTGGGTTGACAATATATTATTACTTGACGGCGCACACATTTTCAGATGCTTTAATAAAGAATTTGCATTGGCCTACTGATGTCATGTGACTATATGCGTTAGTGATGCGTATCATATCAGTGCAGCGATGCCAAATCTAAATGCTTTCATGGCTCTTTATGTTCCTCTGGCTTTATTTGTTCTTTGTCTGTGCCAGGATGTCAGATTATTCTATCAAGATTTCAACAAATTCTCATGAAGGGCCTTGAGTGATTGTCGGTATGGAACACGGTAATGTTCAGGCTTCCAAGAGACGGGCTTCAGGTTTTTTGCCCGGTCTGATGGCACGGCCAAAATTGGGGGTGGGTAGTAATGCTCCAAAACGCCAGCTATTCTTTAATGGCTGGTTACAGCTCCTCAAGGCTGCATTCCATGCACCATCCTGTTTCACCCCCCCGCCCCCAAAAAAGGTCAGAGGTCAGGACTGTCTCCTTATTACCATAAAGGACAATAAGGAAGGTTCTGTGCTTTTCTTCAAGCTTGTGATCTGATGAGACTTTTGAGTTGGGAGTGAAAGCGGTGGATGGTATAATGGAGGTTGTCCACTTCTCCCGTGTGGCTCTGGATAAGGTGCGTCTGCCTCACTCATTCCGCCGTCCCTTTTTTAGCTTGCTGGAGGTCCAGTCTGATCTGGGCCATGCACTATGGCTCACCTGCAGAATGATTCCATTGTAATTTGTAACTAGATAATTGACTTTTCTAGAGAAAGTTGATTTGTTTGTATTTTTTCAGAAACACACCCCCAATTGAAGAATAGCTTGCAGTCCTGATATTCCTGCTTCTATATTCATCTGGCTACCCCTTCCCAGCTTGTACTTCACAGCTGTGCTGGGGGGTCCCCCGTGTACCACAGCGGTGTCGGGGGAGGCCCTTCCACTGGAGCGTGCTCTCCTGGATATTTGTGTTGCTGCCGTGTTTAGTGTGCCCACGGTGTGTGTGTGCGCGTGTGTGTGCATGCATGGAAGCTCATTCCCCCTGCTGCCGGCTCCGTCTGTCCGCCCTCCCCAGGCTGCCCCAATCCTCACCCGTCCAACGTGCTTCCTGGTGATACAAGGACCCACTTCCTGTCCGGACTTACCCCCCCGAGCTTGTCACAAGGCTCATTAGTAAATATTCCAACTCTCCCCCCCCCCCATCCGTGCCCAGTCCCCTTCCCCAGCTCACACGTCAGTCTCGAAAGCCCCGCCATCGTGACCCCATCCTGTCTGATTAAGATGCCTGTCTGGCAGAGTTTTTTTTTCTTTTCTTTTTGTGCATTACAATCAATGTGCAACAGAAAAGGGCGATAAGGTGATGTTGAGGTATTGCTGGCTGTGTGAGAGAGCCGTGATGCGGTCACACTGAGTCCCGCTTCTCCTGGGCGTGGTTCTGTCATCGTTCTAAGCTTTACTTCATTTTCACCTCATATGTATATTTTTTTTTTCTCCCCTTGCTGGTTTGCGTTGAGAGGGACAGACTGTGGCACAGCGAGTGCCGGCTCCCACCCCCAGCTCCTCTGGCTCGTGCCACGGCACATGTCCGCACAATAGGGCTGGCCGCATCACCCCCCCGCCCCCCCAGCCTTGCTAGCCCGTGCCGCTGCGGTCATGCCGTTTTTTTTTTTTTTTTTTTTTTTTATTATTCAATCAATTTTTTCTTTTCTCTTCCTTTCCCACTACCTCCCCTCTCCCCCCCCCCCCCCCCCCTCCCCCCCCCCCCCCCCCCCCCACCCCCCCCCCCCCCCCCCCCCCCCCCC
>JAODLD010000042.1:9655842-9668921 GCA_026781065.1 Mormyrops boulengeri | reverse complement strand
CTTGTCGCTACTCCCCCCCCTTCCAAAGCTATCCTGCCCCCTCCTCTCCCTCCCGTCCGAGTGTGACTCTGCGTATTTCCCTGTCGTTTTTCATCCCCCCATCCTTCTCTCTCTCCTTCCCTCCCTGCCTCCCTCCGTCACGTGGCCGCGCCTGGCAGCTTGTTGGCTCCCGCGCCGGCAGGAAGAGGAAGTGCCCCGTGGCGACGCCTCTGTGCTACTGTGAGTGTCGGCCCTGTCTCAAAATGGCCTTCCTCCAGGCCGGGCCGTCTGCTTAGCGCCGAGCAGAGCACGGTGTCAAAATGATAACCTGGGGGGGGGAGATATACCGCAGATCAGTCACTTTATTTTGCTCCCTGATGCTGCAGGATGCAGCGGGAGGTGGATGATGCAGAAACAGCCTGCAGTTGTCCTGAGCCATGCATATTTTTAACGGAATTTTACACAGTAAGCTGGTATAAATGCACACGTGAGTCTCTTCATAAATCTCTGGTGTGCTATGTTTGTGTAACAGCATTAAAACCTGCTAATACCTGAGCAGTCCCCGAAAACTGGGAGGTGGAGAGGGCTGGTTTAAATCCACAGCCGCGGTAATCCATCGGGGAACTAGCTGCTGGCTTGGGGTTAGATCCTCAGTGGGTGCCTCCGATTGCTGGTGCCCGTTGAGAATGCCTTTATGCAGGTCTGTCTCCACAGAGGTGCTATCCACCCTGTTTCCTTGTAACCACATTAATGCAGTGCAGCTCTCTAGAGAGGGAGCGAGGGTGAACCGGGCTGACAGGGGTGTGAAGAAGGTGTAGCGAGAGGTGTGGATCCTTTGGACACAATTGTGCTGATGTGTGTAAGAGAGAAGACACCAGATTGACCACTGGGATTTTCGCAGTCCTGGCTTACATCATCATCATAATAATCATCATCATGACTCTCTTATTGAACTGTAAAACAGTTTTTTTTTTTTTTTTTTATACTCAAGTATAATGTGAATTTTATTTAAGCATTTTCAGTTTGCATGGGTATCACTTTTAGTCTTTTGGTTCCTGGCATGATCATTCTCCTTGATTCCGTCCCTCTATCCCCGGTACTAGTGGCAGGACCTTCTGAGATTTCTAGCATGTTTTTCAAAAGGGGGAAGAAAAAGCCCATTCCATCTCCAAGGCCCTTGTATGACTTAAGGGTATGGCGATGAACTGTCAAGTCCGGGATCCCCGTAGGGAATGGGGTTGGTCAGAGACGGAATCCTTTATATCCGCTCCCTCGGAATTCTCTGGAGAGCTCGTGTTGCACCCGTTCAGTCCGACGTGCCCTTGGGCTTAATCGAGGCTTAATCGCTTTCACCTTCACTCATGCTGTGTCGCGAGATACCAGGAACTAACGTGTGGCCTTTATTGTCCACCCCCCAGTTCTTTGTTTCAGAAGGGAATTGTCTGGAGTCCATGTCGCTGCGAGTCTCAAGCTTATCCTAGGTAGCACAGGCTATCAGGAATGTCATTTTATTGCAGGCCACACATTCTGACACATGGAATCGTGGGCGATTTAGAGACACCAGTTCGGCAAAACCACATTTTCCTCAACTGAAGGAGAAAACTTGCACAAACACGGATAGAACATGTGAATTCCACACATGCACAGCCCCGGGCTGGAATTTAAGCCGCAGTCTGGACGCATGAAGCCACAGACGCCACGCATTTTAACTAGCTAATGATCTTACGTTTAGATACTTGTCATATGCTGAAGTAAACTACCGTACATAACCTGAATTGTCTTCCATATCTGTTGGTGTACACAGGAAGGTTGTGTACACTGAGTTTCGGCTGTAGTTGTTGAACATGAGTCAAACCTACAGCTTGGAAGGATTTTAGGCCACAGTACCAATTACTACTCCACAGGACAACTATTTAACTTTGTTAGGTATTATTTAAGAAAACAATTAGTTTATCATCTCATTCATTGATGTCAGATTTTGTTATTTGCTAGGCCTAATACATGTCATATCAACCGTTGAAGTTTATGGAGTCTGTTTCCTGAAGAAGCTTCAACATCTCAGATTTTCAGCTGTTTAGGAAATCACTGGATTTGCAAATGCAAACCCATTGATATGCAATGAACTTCCTCTAGGAAAGCTGCTGTTGTACCTTTTGGTAAAATCCCGCATTTGTCTAGCTGTACGCATGTATATCGCTGAGTTGTAAAACCATTAACATTTGATTTGCTTGAAAGGCGTGTCGCACACAAAATCCATAATGTTGTGTTTGGGAAGTCATGGATGCGGTCACCTCTCCGTCTGCTTCCCTGTGTCCTGTGTCCTCAAAGCCTGCTGTACATTGTGTCTTCAAGGGCGACAAAGAAACGGGTTAAAACGGGGTCAACGACGCGGGCAAACCAGCTGGGTGTTGCCTCTGTCGGAAGTGCTTATTGATTGCATACTAATTGCATGAAGGCAAACGGTGGTTTGGAAATGGACTTACAGGGAAGCGCCCATGAATAAACCATGACAACCCCAGTCTTAATATCTACCCCATATTGACATGTTGATTAGGACCTGTCAGTTCAAGATGTTTGTCTCGCAGCTCCCTTACCCACAACACGCTATGTACCGAAGATCGTTAATAGCGTTCTGCTCCAACCTGTCATGCTTTTAAAGACGGTGAAATGTTCATCTCATTCCGTTTCGCCTTTGTCTTACTGTACCAGTGCCTACTCTCCTAGGCCTCGCCAACTCTGATTGTCATCAGTGTACATGTGGCATAAACATTTCCTTCTGCAATAGGATGATTAATTCTTTTCAGGATTTGTAAACAACTTTAACTTGGTTAACAGAACACCAGGTTTAGCCCTTGCCCTGCCCGTAAACAGGACCCGTGACTAATAATCAAATGAAACCTTGCTGCATGCTTTATAAGCTGACTCACAGCTTTCTAAGCACCTGGATCTATTCATCGTTAATTGTTTAATGGATGTTTGCTAAACAAATTGTTGAGTAAAGGCTGTTAATTTCACCTCTCGCCTGCCCTACTCGGCCACGTCCCAAGATGGCCCCCTCGCTGTCAGGCTAATGCTGATAGTAAGCATGCTGCTCCTGTGTTCCCCTCTTGGGGTTTTATGTTCGTTACAATGCTGAAGTAGCCTTGCCTCAGAAGCACTTTTAACCAGCATAGGCATTTGCCCGCTATTAAGCTTATGTTTTTCACCCTATAATGGTTACCCGGACCTTTAAATGATGCTATATGTTGCAGAGAAGGAAACGTGTTGCTGTTAATGTAGCTCATTTGCATATGTAATTAGCTGTGGTGCATCAGCCAAAATGAGTGGTCCTTATTTTTGTTCCTGCCCGCAGAGAAGCCTCTTAAACATCTCTCTCACTCTGTGGATTGCTGCCAAATGGTAGTGCTCTGTTTATGGAGGTTGGGTCACCTAATTCATAATTTTTTTTTCATGGGAAGACTAACAAACCGCCCCCCCCCCACCTTCTGCTTATACGTATGTTTTTTCAGTATTCATATATGGAGATTTTATGTTTTGGAACAGATATTATGTATTGCAGATCATGGAAATGGCTTACCTGTCCCCACTTAATCGTTTTAAAGCCATTTCTGTTGCCCAGCCTAAGGCCCAGATATGTTGATGTGTCATGTATGATGTCATTTTTCCTAATTTTATTTCTTTCTTTTTCCCCCCAGGCTGGAAGGCTGTGAAACCTGCTTCCACTTATTCTGCATTACTACAAAACTGAGGAGCACAGATGGGTCAGGCTAATTACTGCCTATCCATCTAAATCTTACGCTGACTCCCCATCCCTTTCTCTCCTCTTCCATCCTTCTTTCCTACCATCTTTTTTTTCCCTTCCTACCCTTACCCAGTCCTTACCCGAGTTTCATCTGAAGTATCCACGAAAAAACGAAGACTGAATTTCTCGTGGATAAAGAAACCAAACACAGATGAGAACCTAATTTCAGTAATTTCCTTCCAAGAATTGAGAACAGTTGCATGGAAAAGCACCCTGTCCGTGTCCTCTCCCGAGCATCTGGGCCTTGCAGGATGAGTGTCTGCATGCGATGATGATGGCAAAAAAACAAGATGCCCGGGCACTTATCTACAACTTAGTTGTGGTTGGTTTGTCCGGGACAGAGAAGGAAAAGGGACAATGTGGAGTGGGCAAGTCCTGCTTGTGCAATAGGTTCGTCCGCCCTAGTGCCGATGACTTCTACCTGGACCACACGTCTGTGCTGAGCACCAGCGACTTTGGTGGCCGGGTGGTGAACAATGATCACTTCCTGTTCTGGGGAGAAGTGACCCGAGCACTCGAGGAAGGCCCGGAGTGCCGGTTGCGTGTTGTGGAGCAGACTGAGTTCATAGATGACCAGACCTTCCAGCCGCATCGCAGCACGGCCCTGCAGCCGTACATCAAGAGGGCAGCCTCTGCTAAGTTAGCCTCTGCAGAGAAGCTCATGTACTTCTGCACAGATCAGCTGGGCCTGGAGCAGGACTTTGAGCAGAAGCAGATGCCTGAGGGCAAGCTCATGGTGGATGGGTTTCTGCTCTGCGTGGATGTAAGCAGGGGTATGAACCGTAACTTTGATGACCAGATGAAGTTTGTTACCAATCTCTATAATCAGCTGGCTAAGACCAAGAAGCCAGTGGTGCTGGTTCTCACTAAGTGCGACGAGGGTGTGGAACGTTACATTAAGGACTCTCACACGTTTGCTATGACTAAGAAGAACCTGCAAGTGGTAGAGACTTCTGCTCGTTCTAATGTCAATGTAGACCTTGCATTTCTCACATTAGCGCAGCTGATTGACAAGAGTCGGGGCAAACCTAAAATCATCCCTTATTTTGAGGCCCTCAAGCAGCAAAGTCAGCAGATCGCTACAGCAAAAGATCGCTATGAGTGGCTGGTCAGCCGCCTTGTGAAGGACTACAAAGAGACCTGGATTAACAATAGCTGCCGCATGCAGTCATCTCCTGAGTATAGGGATTATGTCTTCCTGGAGGGCACAGTCAAGGCCAAAAAGCTATTCCAGCAACATGTGCATCGACTCAAGCAGGAGCATATAGAGAAACGGCGCAAGATGTATCTAAGCACCCTACCACAAGCCCTCATGTCGCTTGTCCCTGACCTCGATGAAATTGACCTTTTGAGTTGGTCAGGGGTACAGAAGGTCCTTGAGACTAAACGGGAGTTTAGTCAGTGGTACGTGGTTCTGGAGGACACTCCCTGGGATGCCACTGACCATATTGACAACATAGCAGATGATCGGATTCCACAAGACCTTCTTGAGACGCCAGAAGCAGAAGCCATCTTTGAAGAGCACCTGGAGCACCTGCGCAATGAGCGCAAGCGGGCTGAGATGCGATGGGAGTTTAAGGAGAAACTTAAATCTTCACCCTTTGTTACAGCAGGGAAACCTTGGGAGGAGGCGCGTAGCTTCATTATGAATGAAGACTTCTACCAGTGGCTAGAAGAGCCAGAATACCTAGACATTTACAACAGGCATCAGAAGGAGATCATTGACCATGCCAAGGAGGACTTTCAGGAACTCTTGCTTGAATACTCAGAGCTTTTCTATGAGCTAGAGGTAGATGCCAAGCCCAGCAAAGAGAAAATGGGTGCAATTCAGGAGGTGTTAGGGGAAGAGCAGAGATTTAAAGCTCTTCAGAAACTCCAAGCCGAAAGGGATGCCCTGGTGCTCAAACATATCCACTTTGTTTATCACCCCACTAAAGACACCTGCCCTAGCAGCCCACATTGTGTGGACAGCAAGATTGAACAGATCCTGGCCACTCGGTTTCCAACTCGTTACCCCTTTTTTGATGGCAACCAGAAGTGCCATTTTGGTGACAGTAAAGCTGACAGGATCAACTTAGTCATCTTGGGAAAAGACGGTCTTGCTCGGGAATTAGCTAATGAGATTCGGGCATTGTGCACAAATGACGACCGGTACGTTTTGGATGGAAAAATGTACGAGCTAGCACTGCGACCCATTGAGGGCAACGTTCGATTACCAGTAAATTCCTTCCACACCCCTACCTTTTCCCCACATGGCTGCCTTTGTCTCTATAACTCAAAGGAATCTCTTTCATATGTTGTAGAGAGCATTGAGAAGGTTCGGGAGTCTACTCTGGGTCGTAGAGACAACCATCTGGCTCAGCTTCCTATGTCACTCCTTTTAATTACCAAACGGGGAGTGGGATCTGTGGGGGACATTGGGGGGGAGACGACGCACAGCTTGATTGCACAGGGGCACCAAGTAGCCAGCAAGCTGCAGTGTGTTTATTTAGAACCTGCTGCTTCTGGCATAGGCTATGGGCGCAATGTAAACGAGAAGCAAATCAACCAGGTTCTGAAAGGCCTGCTTGAATCACGGAGGAGTATAAGTCTAGGTAGCAGCTCGCCACCCCTGCCGCTTCCACCACTGGGTTTCAGAGATTCACACCATCAACATAACTCAGAGGGGGACATTCGGATTGTTATGTGCCTGATGTGCGGTGACTCTTATGATGTGGACCAGCTCCTTGCCCCATTCCTGTTGCCACAACATTGTCGGCCCATGTCCAGCCTGAGCAGTGGCACATCAGTGCTTCTGGAGCTGATGATTGGTGGCCAGAGGCAGAACATCGAATTCTCCATTCTTTCCTATCACTCGTCCTTTTCCTTACGTAAGACCAGGCTGGTCCATGGCTACATTGCAGTCTATTCGGTCAGCCGTAAGGCCTCCTTGGAGACACTGTGCGCCTTCTTGTGCGAGGTCCAGGACATCATCCCAGTGCAATTGCTAGCAGTGGGGGAGAGTCAGGCAGAACTGACAGACTGTGAGACTGCCCATGAGCAGATCTTTCAGGGGCAGGACCTGGCGCATGAGATAGAGGCCCGCTTTAACAACATAGTGTGCGGGCCTAGTGGAGTGGTTGGTGGACTGCATCGGATAGACCTCTTCCAGCAGTTCTTCAAGGAAGTTGTAGATAAGCGGAACATTGTGGAGGCCACACATATGTATGATAATGTTGCCGAGGCTTGCAGTACCAATGAAAGCATCCATTCACCACGCTGTGGTTCACCAAGTCCCGTTACAGCTTTGGTAGACTCGGAAGATGATGTAGAGCCTTCACCTCCATACCACACCCTTAGGGATGATGGCACTCTTGCCCCTCATGGCTTCAAGCTGTCCGACTTGGACACAAGCGACACCCTGTCTGTCATCTCTGATATCAGCTCCTTTGAGAACAAGCTAAACAACAAAGTGCCACCCTCAACGCGGACCAAACCTTCTCTCCGCAAAGTTAGCCTAGGTCCTTACGTGGACCCTGGGACCAACAGGCGCTCACTACCTCCTTCTGTTACGTGGGCACACGGAGGGGATGGTGGCTACGACCCCTCAGACTATGCCGAGCCCATGGATGCAGTTGCTAAGCCCCGGCCCACTGAAGAGGAGAACATCTACTCCGTGCCCCACGACAGCACACAGGGTAAGATCATCACCATACGGAATGCCAACAAGACGCACTCCAATGGTGGAGGCAACGGTTCAGATAGCGAGGCGGACAGCAGCTCCCTGGAACGCCGCCGCAAGCTCTCTTCCTTGGGAGTCAAGCCACGGCTGTATCGCGACCGATCCAAGCGCCTGGGCAAGTTCAGCACATTCCGTACCAGCTTTTCCATCTGCAGCGACGACGAGCTCGGAGGCCCTCCAAAGGCCAAAGAGGACGAAGTGGGTGCCCTGAAAGGAGACAACTCTCTCGCTGATGAGGGGGAGGATCCTAAACGGAGGAACATCTTAAGGAGCCTCCGCAGGCCTGGCAAGGTATGTGAATACATGATACGTATTTTTATCACTATCAATTGTTGAATCTATGCGTAGTCCTGCACTGTGAAGGACAGAGCAGGATTTGGATCGTAGGCCATTTTTGTAGTCATATTGACATGCACAGATTGAAAAGGGAAAAGCTATTGAATGTCAAGTAATTTAGTGACACTGATCTCATTTGAGAATGGAATTAAACGGATTCCAAGAAATACCCTATGCTCCAATTTTTCCTGTTATCTAAGGCTGTTATTTGTGAGCAAACTACCTCCTCCCAAAACTTCATTCTTTGTTTAATTTTGTCATGGTTTTTTTGTTTTCTTTTACGCTTGTCCCGAAATCCCCGAAGATCAGCTTTTTCTTGCAGCCGAGATTAATTAGAATTTAAATGGTTTCATTTTTTTTATGCTTTGAGAAGTACAAGTAGGATTAACATCATGTTGTGCTGTTATTCTGCCTTTCTGCTTCTTCCCACACCTCTTACCTTTGCTCCAATGCCATGGACAGTGTCTGTTGTCCATATCGCCCGAATTCCGTACCAATCTCACAATCAGGTACCATTTGTAGTCGGGCACAAAAGGAAAGGTGGTGAAGGAAGAGATGGCTGCTGTCTCATCTCCAACCTATTTGCCCCCCCCCCCCCTCGCTCGTTCTCTCTCTCCTGCTCTGCATTATCCAGGATTAAATCAGAGCTTTTGCCCATGCTCTGATCACAAAATGCAAGTCTGATGGTGAGGTCTAAAAGCTCCTCTTTGCCCCACCACCTTTTTTTATTGACTTGCTTTTTGGATTAGATATGCCCAAAGCCTTGAGCATTTAGAGAAGTCCAGCCCAGAATTGGACTTCATATTAATCCCGCAGCCTGTGCCTATGTATCAGAGCTGCAGGCTTCTTGGCCGAGCCTTCGTGTTGGAGTCGGGCCCTCGGCAGCAGATGCGTTGACGTTGAATCAGCGCTGTGCTGTGCAGCACTGGCACATATCTGCAGGAGACAGCGAGCTGCCGCAGTGTGTTTAAAGAAAGGGGGGTGAGGGGGGAGTGATTCCTAGACTCTGGTTTTTCTAGCACTTGGTCCCGGTTGACCGGAGCTTGTAGGGCTGCAGAATGTTCCACAGGCCTGGAGTGCAGATGCTGGACACAGGAGGTGGATACAGCCACTGTACTGAAGCGGAAACCGTCTATGCTGCGCAGCACGCAGAGGAATTTCAACAATTCAGTCGATCCGTATTGGTTGGGGTTAGGGTTATGTTTGCTATGGGGAGGCGAGAGTTCCGACCTCTGGTGTCTTGATGTATGGTGCTAAGGTCCTGATCTTTTTTTTTCTTTCTTTTTAAAGCTTTCTTGTTGTTCCCTGAATTGTGGAGCTTGCAGCCTGCTGGCTGATGTCGGCCAACGTTGGGCCGCTCCATTCAGCTGCAGCAGGAGTTTGGAGGCTCTGGCTTTTTGCACAACTTTCGGGGTCTTTTATCACTTAATTGGGGTCATTATGGGACCAGGAACCACCTCCACAATCTACTTTCAAACCCTGAAAGAGTAGCTCTTGATTGAAAGGATCTTATAAAAGCAATAAAAACTAGTGTAGCCAACGAGCCATCAGGGAGTGCAGCAGTTGAGCCCTGACAATAAAATTTTGGGTCTTTAGGTTGATTCCTGTACAAATATCTTTTTCTGTTCTGAAAAGCTGGGATGCACTGCTGCCCCTTTCAGAGTGTCCCCTGCATCATTAGCCGTACTTCTTCACAGGCTACTGACTCACTGTGGTCCAGTAATGGATAAATACTGTGACACCAACATCGGCTGTTTGGGTAGACATAATGAATAAACATGTAATGAATAAAATCTACATTTAGGCATCATATCATTGCATTCCCAAAGTCTGAACTCCCATCTGCCAGTTCCTTGTGAATTGCATGAATTACATCTATCTATCTTCCATGCCATTTATCCAGTTATTGTGAACCAGGAGCTGATCCCAGAGAGCATAGGGCAGGAGGGAGGGGAACACCCAGGATGGGATGCTAGTCCAACTCATAGACATATGAATTTCAGGAATGTGAAATATTGTTCTAATACAATTGTGACACTGTTAATGATTCTGGTCTAACAAGTAGAATCGCTCAGATTCTTGCCTCAGTTTAGGTACGTTATAGAACCTCCCGCTGGTATTGCAGCATGTTGTGTTTGAGAGGCGGGGAGGAAGCAGGCAGGTGCAATTATTTCTGTTTGTCTCTTGTGTGGGCGTGAAGAATGAGAAATGGGAAAAAAAACACTCAAAAATGTGCCAGTTAAAGAAGTACTGGGCTAAGAATCGGTGAGTAGATTCTTGTTTTTATTGTGAATATTTTGACTACACAGCCGGTCAGAAATTTTGAAGAAAGGAATAGTGGAATACGTATCTGATGAGAGACATTGTGTTGCCGTAGCCCACAGAGTGTGGGCAATGTTCACTCTTCTCTTAGAAGTTAGAGTTTAGTAATACAAATATAAATACCTTAGCATAGGGATTATATTAGCGTATAATGCTAATTCCAGGCTGAGCTGCTATCTTTAGCGGTACTGTTTTATCAAAAGTGTGTTAGCTAGTTAGCTAAAAGTCTGGATAGGAAGCAAGGAGAGACCAGGGAGAGAGAGACGCTGCGAATTAACTACTTAGAAGATGACTGGTACAAGGAGGTGGATGCCAAGAGTCTCATAAAAGAAATGGGTGCTGGATTTGTAACAGAGGGCAAGCGGGGGGAGCTTTGCTTTGCTAATGAGTTTCTTGCAGCTTCTACTTCTGACAGCGTTTCAGAAGCTGCTTCCAGCCATCCATGGCACTCCTGCTGGGGCATGGTCTCACGAGTACCGGCCTGCTGATAGGTGCTGATGGTGCCCTGGGCCCTAAGAGTTGAGAGTACTGCGTGGCCCAGTGGGGGATGGTGGAATGAGGGGGGGTAATTAAGGAGCGAGGAAAAATCTAAAGGCGCCGGCTTTCCAAGAATCTGCAATTTCCTTTATACAACAGCCTGTGTGTCGGCTTGTGGCGGTAGAAGTCCTGCCTGTTGGCCAATGAGTCTCCCAACTTTTGTGCGACTTGACGACCTCGGCTGGATTCCGGTACAGGATGCGCTTGCAGCCTTGCAGTGTTTGTGATGAAAGCCTGCCGCTCTCTCAGCAGCAGAAAAGGATGAAGTCCCGGCCGTCCATCTCCAAGCCAATGGAGAGCAACTATTTCGGGGTGCCGCTGGTCAGTGTGGTGTCGCCGGAGAGGCCCATCCCAGTCTTCATTGAGAAGTGCATCCGGTTCATCGAGGCCACTGGTAAGCTGCCTGAGACCGCCTGTATTGTAGGGGGCTCCGATCTTTGAGGTGGATCAGTTGCCAATGTGTACCCACAGTTAAGGGTTAAGGAAGGACTGCTGACTGTGTTGTTTTTGTGACCCACGCCTTGGCTCATAGTTTGGTCAGGGATTGTCTGCTGCTTTACATGCTGCTGCTTTTCTCTTCCTGTTGTTTTAATCCCTCCCCCCATTCCCCATTTTTTTTCTTTACCCCTCCTCTATCATTTCTTCCTGCTGAATTGCAAGCCATTGCCCAGTTGTCAGTTGGCCATGTGAGCCTATATTTCATTGTTTTGCTACCTTGGAGCTCTGGAAAAAATTAAGATACAGCAGTAAAATTTTTAGTTCAACTCATTTCTCAATTTAAAGGCATGCTTCTGGGTAAAATAAACTCCGACTGAGCTCTTTTCCATTTCTCATTGACGAAGGCCTTCTTCCTTGCTTTATGGGACTTCAATCCTGCTTCTATGAGCCTGATATGAACTGTCCTAGCAGGGCACTTCAAACGTGCACTTAATGTTTCCCATTCCTTTTGAAGGTCACTTGGTGTCCTCCTCCAATTCATGAAGCAGGCACTGTCAGATAAGTTGACAGTCATCTCTGGCATTAAAAAGTCACTTTCAGCATTTACCTGGCTGGTTTGTGATTGTTTCCAGTGTCTCCTGCTTCACCTTGCTCTCGTGTCCTGCTGTCTTAGAAATTTTGAAGCAGCCTGCTGCTCAGTGTAGCCTTCTGCCAGCAGAACCAGGATTAAACCAGGATTTAAAAGTGCAGATTAAAAAAATAAAATACTACAGAGTGGTCCCTTAATTTTTTCTAGAGCTGTAAATCCAAACTTCATAATCCACAGCAAATCCTTTTGATTCGTCATCTCCAGTGGGATATCCTTCCACACGTCCCACTGGAGTCCCGAGCCGCAGTGTCATTGGGATAGCATCGAGAGCGCTGCTATGTCAGTTTGTTTTCATTCTTTCCCTGAGTATTTGTGGAGAAGAGATCCTGGTGGCAGGCTTGTGTGGACTCCTTTAGGGAACGCAGTTTATTAGTCTTTGTTGTATGGATAAACACAATAACTGTTACAATGTCCTCGCCTTATGTACGCCTCACTGCCTTGTGTGGTGGTTATGATTATGAGTCAACAAAGCAGAATCTTCTGTATGAGGATCTAAATCGCCCTCATGACCCCTGGAGAATGCATTGTGTATTGGATAGGAGGAGAATTTTGCCCCGGATGGTGATGTAATGATCTCAATGACATATGCTGATCTGAATCTGTTTTTCTGCTGTAAACCTCTTTTAAAAGAACTTTCGATTGTTTGGTGAGCGAGTTTTAATCGTGAATCTTTGATTAGAAGGCGAGGTTCGAGCCCGTCTCGGTAACCGTCGTCGTCGTCATTGTATAAACAGGGGCAGGTGACCAATGAGGAGTGCTTAGGGGGTTTGAATATCACATTGACCATGTGAGAAGCTCAAACGTAAGTCTCCAGAAAGAATGGGCCAGCGGCCATTCGAAAAGGTAAAGGTAATTCACAGTGCAGTGCATTTAGATACAGTGCATTTAGAAAGTATTGAGACCCCTTCACTTTTTTTCGCATTTGTTGTTGAAGCTTTTTTTTTTTTTATAATTATTTTTTTCCTTCATCAGTCTACACTCGATACCCCACAATGACAACATAAAAACAGGATTTTAGAAATTTTGGCAAATTTATTAAACCAGGGTTCCTTTGTATTATGGAAAAGTATGGAATTTCATTTTGTTTGATATTGATATTGTTTTCCAAGTCATGCAAGTATGGAAAAAGGAAGGAAAGTATATCAAGACTAATTAACAATTTATCCTACTGTGTGTTGTAATCTACAGTCACGACCATAAATATTTGGGCAGAGACATAGTTTTTCAATTTTTAAGTTCTGTACATTACCACAATAAAATTTTAAAAGAAACAAGTCAGATGCAGTTGAAGTGCA
>JAODLD010000042.1:9632567-9645116 GCA_026781065.1 Mormyrops boulengeri | reverse complement strand
CTTTTTCCGGGTCCTTTCATTACACCCGTCCTTGGCCCCCCCCCCCCCCCCCCCCGTGTGGGGGGGGGGGGGGGGGGGGGCTGTGTTAATTCCCAAAGGCTTTGCACTTCCTGGGCTGGGGGTGGAATGCTGAGGGCCAGCCAGAGAAGGAGGGGGGGGGGCGGCGCGCGAGAATGAGCCCAGGGAAGCACTTTATTGCACAGAGAAATGCGACCCTGCAGAGATGCTTATGTAGAAACGGGACTGTTTGCCTGGGTGAGACTTTTGCATCCTGGCAGGTTCCTGAGTTCATTTCTTTCCCCTTTTTTTTTTTTTTTTTTAAAGGAGTTTCTATTCATACTCACCCTGTCAGAGCAGCCAATTGCTGTTATCCCATCTGTGAAATAAAATGGGTGGCCGCACGTTTAGGAGAGATGGCGATTGTGTGGCTGAAACGCATGTGGAGGAACCAGGTTTGCGTTCATGTTTTATTCTGAGTTATTCCGGCCCGCTGTGGACGTGGCATTCCCTGTACGTATGCGTGTTTGACGGACTGGGAAGGGCAGACGTTGATCAGCGGCCCTGAGACGGGGGTAGATCAGAGCCAGCGGATGACGGAGCTGGGCTGGGAGGCGGTAAAGGGCTCGCAAGGCACCTAAGAGGTTCCTGCATGATGATCGGGGATGACATGGATTTTGACCCACATCTCAACTCTAACTATGTGCAAATGAGAACGATTTTGGTTCTTAATACACCCTCCGTGGTTGTGTCAGTGGGGTGGGGCAGCTGCGCAGATTACATTAAGCCCAATTGCCACGTGGTTCTTGCCCTTTTTATTTTGTAGGGCTCAGAGAAAATCCCCTCGGACATCCCACAATCCATTGCTGTAGCATGCAAGTCGGACACAGATTCGTTCCTCGGCTGTGGGCGCCTGTGGCAACTCATCTTTGCGGCAGCGGGGGGTGGCATTTATCCCCGAGTGTTTTCCACTCGCCGAAGAATGGAGCGTCACCTGGTCGCCATGGAGACACCCTCCCCAGGGAGGAGGTCAGGGGAGTGGAGGGGCTGGACTCTGTGTGTGTCTACGTCTGCCGTTCGTAGCATAGCATTGTGGGTAGCGCTACGGTGATCCACAGCTGAATGATAATTGAAAGACCGATTTGAAGAGAGAGAGAGAGAGGGATGTAAGGGGAAAAAGGAGGGAAAACCTGCAGCAGAATTGATTGGGGTGAGGTGGCTGGCCAGTCCAGCCGATGTATATCCCAGTAAGGAGTTGAGTAACAAGGGGGGTATAGGCTGCCGTTTTCATTTTAAGAGTACCAATTAAATCCTAACCCTTGGGTCAGAGCTGACTTGCAGCAGAATTACTGATGAGAAGAACAGAATGTTGTCCAGGTCGATTAAAGTTTGCAATATCGAGGTTTCCAGGGAGGAGAGACCAGACCTCTCCCGGTGTCTGCTTGGCACAAAGAATGGGCGACGGCCCGTGGCTCGTTTCAGCCCCTTCACTCCCTCCCCCGTGCAAGTCTTTCATCAGCCGTCGGGCTGGTTGCGCCGTACACGTGAGCGAGCTGCTGCCACCTGCTGGACAGAAATACACATTGCGTCGGGTTTAGATTTTCCAAAGCGCTTGGAACAAAGGGATCGGCCACCTTCAAGGTGAACACCACTGTTCACATTTGCCACTGAGAGGTGTTGCACGTGCAGGACTGAAGCAGTTATTGGGGCGTGTCATTAAATTCACCATGTTTTCGTGAAGTCGCCATAAATAAAGACACTATAGGGCAACCCACCCGAAGCACCATGAGCTGTGCATCCGCAGCATCTGATGCCCAGTGGATCGTTAACTGTTTTTTAGTGTGTTATTTGCTTTGACGTTGAGCAGGTTAAGATTGTTTGTTTGTCCAACATGGTTTCCAGGCGACCACGTGGGTTGTGCTACTGGCCTATTCTGTTCTCTATGTTCACATCGTTGGTTGTACAGTTTGGGCCCAGTATCAGAATGTAGGCTGTTCTTATTATCTCATATTTTCTGTTTAGTAAATTACTACATTCAATCTGGCAGCTATTTTAGAGCGTAACCTGAATTTCTCTGTTCAGGAGTGTGTGGGTGCTGGGGTAGATGCTGGTGGACCAGGCCCAAATCGTCATCAAATTCCTCAATCCTATACTTAAACCTTTATGTTATTCCATGTTCATTCCTATCCCACCCACTGCTTCTGCACTGTCACATCATTAGCTTTCATTTTATACAGGCCCCGTCCACAACTGCAGTTAAACAACCGATATCCAGTCAGACATGCACCCTTTAGATTTGATGTTTTCACTGCATTGATGTTGATAGAATTGGTTGTTAGCGCCTGCTGGAGATTTAGCTTTAGCATGAAGGAAAGCAGTGAGATCATTTGCTGTAAGGGGGATTAACCTCTGTTGCCTAGCTACCATCGTCTTCCAAGGTCCAGATCTTCAGAAGTGAAGCATTTTAAAGGCAGGGCTGGTGTCTTTTAAACCCCTACGAAATGTGGCCTTCCAGGGACCAAGTATTGCATAATTGATTGACGATTGCATGCCTGCTATGTAAATTCGCTCTGTTTATAGTCCACAATATTAGGGAACGAAATTCTGGTTCTATCAAGGGACGGAAACACACATTACTCAACGGGGAATTAGAAGCTTCTGGTAGTAACATTAAGTCTGCTTGGCATCCATTCAGTCAGGTGAGCAAACATCTGGTGGATGACCGTCTTTGGATGCAAGGATTGGAAACGTGGAGCTGCCCGGTTCCTTCCAAACCCCCTGCCATGTGCGTTTCACTCATCGCTAATCGCTAACTTAGCGGAGTTGACCAGTCTACCTGGAATTAAAGCTGAGAGCCTTCATGATGCAGGCTGTTGATTGGTGGTGGTTTTCTTACTCGAATCTGTCCTTCCCTCAAGATGAAAGCCCAGCTAGGTCACCCATCATTTCCTGGTGTTTTGAGTGTTTTGCCAGGCAGAAAAAGACAAGGCTGTTTTAAACATGGTCATCCTACAGTCCAGTCCACAAAGAGGCCAACGGGGAGAGAGGGGCTGTTTTTTTTTGTGGCTCTACAGTTGGAACTCAGTTGCGTAACACAGTTTATCCTGTCTGCCCATCACCATACAGGCAAATGCCAGCACGCATTAAAATTCTCTGTCCCTAGGATGGGTACATGGGGAACGCCCAGCCAATCAGTATAACAGAGCATCCCACCCATGCCTCATCATCCGCCCATGCTGCCCGTGTCACAAAGGCCGGCCCCCTTCTGCATTCTCTACCGTGGCTCTTACTTGAAGAACTCTGCTTGTAATGAAATCGCAAAAATTCCATTTTACGAAGATCGGTCCAGTTTGTTTTGATTTTTGTTTTCCAGGGGGTAAGTTGAAGTGGCATTTTGGGAGATGGGGGGAGTTTGAAGGAAAAGTGGGGAGAGCACGGAAACCCCTCTGGTACTTTTTGGATGCCGCTGTAGCGATTCTCTTTGTGCTAATTGACGACTTAACACTACAGTGAACTGTAAGCACAGGCGAGGGCACGGCTACAGGAGGGAAACAAAGAGCGGGATAGGCCTGAGGTTAAGGAAAACCCTGAAAACGGTTTTGTTAAAAAATGTGACAATGGTTCAGCAATCTTCTGTGGCTGCCTCATGTTTTTCTTTATTTTTGCAAACAATGGTCACATTGTCCGTTAAGTTAAATGAAAACAAGCAAACTATATTCAAATGGCTGTTTATTTGTATGTTAGGGGTCTAACACTTTGCCCTTTAGTTGATGGTGATAGCAGGCATTTCTTTTTATGTTTTATTTTAATAATTAAAAAAGACGTTTTTTAACAATTTTGTGAATGGTGTTAAGGCCAGTTCAGTATAGTGCATGATTTAAAACCAAGCCAGGGAGAGGGGCCCTACCACTCTCAGTATTTAAAAAAAAAAAAATAGTAAAAAAAAATCAAAATGAAGTAAAGTGAAAACACATCAACAACAAAATCATATTATTTGCTAAAAGTATGGTAATTTGTCTCAATGGGAATGGTGTACAAACATTAAGGCCTTACATGACCTGTATAATACTAAATAAATCAATCTTGTAAAATCTGCCTCCTGTCAGGCTCTTTTGTTTTTATTTTCACAAAGGTCACATTAAGCTTGTATCCCACAGGACTGTCAATATACTCAGTTATTTTGTAACACTTTGTGGTACCAGACTTAACTGTTTAATAACAGGCTTGGCTTCTCTGCTTTCTTAGCACCACTGAGCTCTGTATCCACTTTTGGGATGAAGCTTTTCCAGTCGGAGCAGCTGCAGTCGCGTTAAATTAGCTCGCTGTGGACACTTTTAATGTCGTCACCATAAAGGGACTACGGCGTAAAAGGATATTCAACTCACCTGCTTTTTTTTTTTTTTGATGTTCAGCTCAAAGATTAAAAATTCACTCCTTGCCTTTAAGGAGCTGCTCTGATGTGGATTCTGTCTGGCATCAGTTAATTTCGTCCATCTTTACCAGAGCTGTGTTTGTTCAGCTATTATACCAGCTAAAACTGGTGTATGTACCCATGCGCAAATAAAACCATGTCTGACAACCTAAAATTCGGCTTTCCAACCTGAAATGGTAAGAAATTAACTGGTATTAAGTTGGTTAAGGGAAAAAAATTAGATATAAGGGTTTTCTGTGAAATATGGTCCGGACTTGTGAAGAATTATGAATTTTGTCATCTGACTTGTTTTGGAGGGTGCCGCCCTCATTCTGTTTTGGAAAGAAAATCACTTTAAATGACCTTTGTTCTGTCTAATCTTATTTTTGATCTTGTAGGAAAGAATAGACAGAATAGATAATGTATGACAGAAAGCTCAGGCAGCTTGTGTGACCATTGAACTACAACCTTTAAAACTGCCAGGGTCAGCCTGAGAGATGTTTACTGCACTGTACGCCATTGATCCGACGCAGCTGAGAGGGCGTGGCAGCCTCAGAGACCTTGGCTCGCAGCCTCGTGGTTTCTGCCAGGGTATTGGGTAAATTTTGATTGGTTGGCCAGCTGTCACATGACCAGCCTGGACTCTGCACTGAAAGAAAGCCTTTCTGCTCACGTCCTGACTGCTGAAATACCTTATAGTTTTGGGTTCCTGTGCCGCAAATAAAAGACCTGGTTGTCCCGATTCTCCGCAATCATGAATGATAAAACCAGTTCAATTATAATGCAAGATTTGAGCAATGGGCATAATTACTTTTAGTAACTGCTTATCAGGGTTCTGATCGCTGTAATCCAGGAAGTACATGACATAAGGCAAATTACACCGCAAACCAGACAATTGGCCAAACCACCGCGGGTGACCGGCAGGAAATTAGGTTTCTACCGCTTCCCCTTTTCTGAAGATATGTTTTTAAAATACGTGTTATGTTTATTAATACACTGAAAGGGTTCATGAACTAAAAAGTTAGATTAATTAAAAGATTAAACATTTGGGACGTCATAAAACGTTACATGAAGTCAGGGCCGGTCAATTCTACAGACGACATAGGCGGCCGCCTAGGGCGCCATCTTCTGATGCCGACTTAGCAAACTACTGACAAAGCGAAACCGGATGGTGAAATTTCCCGGTGGTAAGGGGGCGCCGGTAGTGAAGCTTGCTTAGGGCGCCACATTGGCATCGACCAGTAATGTATAAAGTAAACACGTAATACGCTTTCTAGGTCGACTTTTTTAGCTTCATTTTTGTGCGGATGCAACAAACGATCGTTGCTTTGTTTCAGGTCCTGCCTAGTACATCGTTTTATTGTATGTAGCTGCTGGAAATGAAAATCTTCCCGTGGTATTTATTCTTTAGATATCGATGGCGAGGATATCGGTCCACAAACTTTCCGTAGCGTCTTATATTGATACGCAGTGTCAGCAGTAGGCGGCGCTCTTGTCACGTTTTACTGGGTTTGTTAATCTTCGTGGACTACAGACTAATCAAACCTAGGGTTTACATGTGAGCATTTAGGGGTACTGACTCTGAGTAACACTGAATAGTAATAGTTTCAATCGTGAACGTTGGCATAAATACAAAGGAGACGGTGAAAATATAATAATGATCCCGGATGCTATGGAGAAATCTGTGCCACTGTGTAAACTCACATGCCCATACACAAACGCGCTGTATGTCAAATTTTGAAGTTTCAAGCTTCTAGTAATAGGCTATATTTTATAAGATGTTCCTGTTGTTATTCACAGAAGGCGGAATGAATTCGGATATTATCCCCACACGCAGAAATATTTTCATCGATATATTCATAAGACTCGGGGCGATTTGTTTCTGTAATAGCTTTATGATCCCTGATTCCCCCCCTCTGTCGAGAGGCACATTGCCACACTGTCACGCATGTGTTAACGAGGGTTACGGACTGCATGGTCACTTACCGTGATTGTTGATTTTCAAAACACATCCGTGACAATAAAAACAAATCTTTGTTGTGCGTGGGAAAAAGTGTAAAATTACGAAACACACTGAATCTTTAAAGGATCAGACTCCGTTCGTCTTGAAATTTTGTATTACATATACGCATGCACCAGTGTAAAGGCTGAAGACAGTTAACTTCAAATGTTACAACAAATGTTACAACATCCGAGTTTTTGATTATGACTTACCAATTTCTCCGTAAGATTGTTAGACATGTTAACCTCTTTCACCGACATCATAAAAACGAAATGCTAATAAAAACAAAAAAGGTAGCCTATATGTTGTTCTGCCCGATCTCAGAGATAAATCATTGATAACGTTAATTCACAGACCTAATTTGTTAACGTCTTGTAACATCTCATTTATCTTTACGATTAAATGATTTGATAGTAAAATTCATATACCGTGAATAAGCAGGCTAAATACGTCTGTTTAACAAGATGTAGGCTAGCTAGATATTAATTCGGGTAGGCCTACTAGTTTTTCAAATGACTTTGAATGAACAGCCGTAAATCCCGAAAAGTGTCATTGTTTAATATCTGAGCAGTTTACATGCGTTTTTGTAAATTAATTAACAGTCCATAGGGACATTCACAAACAGGGTGAGGCCCAGAAAGGGGAGGCTGGTTGTGCGTCCAAGGCATCGACTGCACGGCGCAGGGTTGATTTACGTTAAACTGTGTAAGACATAACCTAATTATGTATATAATGTACGAAATCCACACTTTACTATTAAATAATCTTATTATAATTTAATAAAAAGGAAAGTTTGAAGGCCAAGTACTTCATATAGTACAAACTATTTAAGTGTTTCAAGTCAAATGCTGCCCAGAACTTGAATTTTACGCGCAACACTTGTCCTCAATAGTGCACTTGTCACGTAAATAATAATACCTGTGTTTAGGAACTGTTTAAAAGTGTCGAAAAGCCAAAATAATGTAGATAAGCCACGTCCTAGATAAGTGGAATGAGGAAAAAAAAACCAAGCAAATGTCATTTTTTCTGGTTATTTTCAGTAAGTTCCTTACTGCCCGTAGAGGGCAGGCATAAAGTTGGTGTTAAGTGAAAGCCACCATCTTGAGTGAATGATGAATGTGCGTTTAAATCGGCTGTCACGCGCACTACTTCTGGATATACTTCAGAGCTGGAGGTTTTCCCAGTTTAATATAACAGGTGACGACACTTTGTTAGCTAATTACGCAGTATTGAGAATTAGGTTTGATTTTTTTGCCTTTTCTTTTTCTAAAATCTTGCGTCGCTTTTATTTAACGTGTATTGAACATTTTTAATTAATCGCCATTGAAAACGCTTATAAACTATTCTGTTTATTTCTAACAAAATCCTGCTATACTTTACACTAATTTGCAGAAAGATATATTTATTTGCTGTATCATACGGAAATTATAGCCATACCACACCACTTTTGCCTGTAATTAGTCGCTGTATTCCTTAATTCGTCTGTCTTCAGTAAATAATGGAACGATCCCCTGACTTGTCGCACATCCCCGACACCCAATTTAATAATCTGAATGGAGTTTACTGTAATAGTCCTTTATAATTTTACCCCCTGATATTTCAATATTGATAGAAGGTTTTTCTGAAGGACAAATACGTAGTGGGCCGACTTTTTCTTCGTGGTGCAACTTCTTCGAAAGGAAAACGCATCGAACTGAAACGAAGGAGCCGACAGCGGCGACCTGTCACTAACAGCTGATGGCTGGAATATCAGAATCTAATGTCCTAAAGGATACCGATATTTTGGGAAAAATGTGAAATTACAGAAAATGTTGAAATCCCTACTGCGGAGACCGAAGCCCCCATCAGCAAAAGTGTTCGACCTGGAATGGGGCGACGATTAGCCGATGCCCCCGCAGAAGATGCCTGCGCCAGGATCTAACGCAAAATCCACATGCAGACTCCGTATATAGCCTACAAACCTTTCCAGAATTTTTTTGGCTCTATAGGTTACAGTCTCCCCTTCTGGCTAAACTGCGTTCACATCTACTGAAAAATATAGTACCAGACGCTCCTCTACTTACGAACTTTCAGACATACGAACGAAGAGGACTCTAAGTCCAAATTGTGTTCACTGGGCTCCCGTTTCCTGTCCGCAACATCGATTATTTTTTCTGCGCGCCAGTTCCGCCTAGTACGACGTCTGGCCGCTACTCCCACTGTGCAGCAGCGTAGTGTACGTACTCCCGGCTTCCTAGTTCTTAGTACTTGCGTATGCTCTTAAAATGATGGTGAATAACGACTTACGAACATTTCAAGTTACGAACAACCGTTGGGTATGTATCTCGTTCGTGGGTAGAGGAACGTCTGTGTATATAGTTCGTGAAAAAATTCGCGCACCAGTTGCAAGGACATAGTGAGCTTAGAGGCACAAGGCTGTGGAAACTCTGGACAGTATGGCAGTCGACTGCAGGGTGTACCCTGTCCCACACAACGGGCCACTTACAGACACTAATTCCCCAACTGAGAACTAAGTTTGACCTTGGGAGGAAACCCACTTAGACACTGCGAGGTTTAAGGTAATCTTTTTTTTGTTGTTGCTTGTTTTAATGATGGTCTAATCCACCCATATTGCAGCTGCTTACCCTATAGGAAGCAGTCTGTTACGGCACTCGCCACAGCAACTGGAATCCACCATCCACCCTAACTGCATGTTTTTAGACTGCCAAGGGAAAGCCACAGACAATATGTACACGCACAGCAGGGCTATGGATGTGTGAGGCTAGCATGCCAAACAAAGTGAAATTTTCCCCAGGAAAGCACAGGATCTTGCCTAGTCGTGGATGAGGCCGCATGCCCTTGATGCGTGCACTGACGCCCCAGTGACTCAGCTACTGGAATGAATCACTGTCAATCTACCGGGACCAATCACATTGCTCACATAACAGCAAGCTATTTATGGGGACTTGAACCAACAACATACGGGATGCAAGTGCAAGTATTTAAACAAACAAGCCTGCGCCCTTTGGCAGAAAAATCGTGTGCCTGTTCTTGTTTGTTTGTTTTTTTAAATTTTTTTTACAAGCACACTTTTCATGATTTTATTTTTTGCAAATATAGAGGCAATTAGAAAGGCAAATCCTTACTAAGGAGGCTCCTTACAAAGAAGATTGATGATGATTTCTCTTCCTCCACAGTGCTGGGGCCCCAGGCAGATGCCTGTTCCACCTATAGCTAGCCGGCCCTGGCAATGAATGATTTATCCTGCTGTATAAAAGAATAGCAGAGAAACACGTAGCACAGAGCTGGGAGTCCCTTGACTTGCACAGAAGCGTTTCCTGATTATTTTCAACCTGAAATTATATTGCTTCTGGTTTTGTTGTGGACTCTGCGGTCTTTGGTGCCACCCCCAGCTGCCGCTGTGTCTCAAAAACAGGGCCACGCCCCTTAGTTCCACTTCTCACCAAGTCGGCTCTGCTCATTGGTGCATCACAGGTCAGAGACTGAGCTATACCTGACCAGAAGGTCTAGTTTATTACCACTGGCAAACGGAGGACATCTTGGTGCACTCAAGGAACAGAAACTTTGAAATGAGGGCAGGTACATGTGTTCCATCCCTGAGGAGCTCCAGGTCTCGACTGACAGGTGACGAGTCGGGCCCGATCGATGGTGTGGGACTTGGAAGGAGGGAGGTGTCAGCAGGGGAGGGGGGAGGGCACTTATGTTTTTCGCTTCTTGTTTCCCTGCCAGTATCAGACAGTACTGTGGCAGGCATCACCTCAGTCCTGCAGTCCAGGGGGCTAGGTTTTGCAGTCTGGTGTTGAGCACATGAGGTAAGACATGCCGATGGGGTTGGGGGAGCGGTGGGGGGGGAGCTGACTCGCAATCCCGTCGTGCGTGTCTGACAGTTTCAGGTTAGTATCTATCCTCTCTTCTCTGGCTCCGCTGAGAGCTGCGCTCAGATCCAGGCGTTTGAACCCCAAAGCCCAGTGATAATCTGCAGCATCGATCGCCCTGAGAACTTCCATCCTCATGCGGCAGGCAGCTGCAGAAAATCCCCCCCCCCCCACATCGCCCAGCTCTGCGCTGTTGTTCTGCTACGAAGACGTAAAAAAAAAACTTTTACATGAATCAATCAGTGCAACAATCATGAGTATAAAATTTCTCAATGGTCGCGGGGCTGTAAAGCACTCAGTCTGCCTCTCGTGCTGCCAATAAATTGTAGGTTTCAGTTCCTGCTGCAATTTTGTTCTGTTTCATGCAATTTTTCGAGGAGGGGGGCTGTTCAGTGGATTTTCACATTCCTGCTCCCCAACATGAACATGTTTGTGGTCGAGAACCTGATAAACTGATAAACTCAATCAAGCAACCAACTAATCAATTAGTCATTCGATTATTAAATAATTTGCATTTGTGACATGTACTCCACGTAGGTTCTGCTGCAACTGCAAAGGGGCACAACTTATTCATTTTGATCTAGAAAATGTGTGATGTGTGTCCTCCAATGGACCGTCATCCCATTTACAATGTCCCTACGTCATGCCTTCTGTTTCCTGGGTTAGGGTGTAGACTCTAGACCTATACTGAATATATGATTATGGATGAATGGATGCGGGGGTGTTTGAGGGGCATGGATACCCTGGCAGATTCAAGGGGGCCAGCATTTTATAGGGGCCCCTGGATACAAAAAAGTATAATTTATATGCTCAGCAAATTTTACCATTGGGGCCCAAATTAACATTTTGTCAGAGGGCTCAGAATTTCTAGCCACACCCCTTGGTGGCTGGATGGAGGAGTAGAACAAATCTGAAAAATAATACAGCAATGGAAAAAAATAAGAGACCACTTTTTTTCTGCATTTTATCGTCCTCGTTTAATCCTGGATCTGCTGGCAGAAGGCTACGCTGAGCAGCAAGTCGCTTCCAGGTTCAAAGTTTCTAAGACAGCAGTACAGAAGAATAAGGTGAAGCGGGAGATACTGGGAACGACCAGAAACCAGTCAGGTAAAGGGCAGAAGCGACTCTCTAATGCCAGAGATGACTGTCAACTTATGTGACTGTTTCTCATAAATCGGGGGATGACCTCAAGTGACCTTCAAAAGGAATGGGAAACATTAAGTGCAGGTGTGAAGTGCACTGCTAGGACAGTTCACAACAGACTTCTAAAAGCAGGACTGAAGTCCCATAAAGCAAGGAAGAAGCCCTTCATTAATGAGAAACAGAGAAGGACCAGCTTTCAATTTGCAAGATAATATACATTAATCACAGACGCATCCCCATAAATTGAGAAATGAGTGAAACAAACAATTTTTCTCTGGTCTCTTATTTTTTCCCAGAGCTGTATGTTTCCAAAAGTATGTATTTGTCTGTCAGCAGCTTCATGTGTAGGTTTTACAATCCCGGATTTGTATAATTACAGCTGTCTCTTATAGCTCCTACCTGACTGTTTCCTTCTCAGTTTATCTGTTCTGTCATTATCCCCTTTCCCCCCCACCACCACAAAGCATCACCGCCACTAATGAACACACACATGCCGATGAGCCATCGGGGTCAATGTCCCACGCTGCCCTGGACAGTCTGATGTCTGACCTGCAGGGGTCGCCCTTACTCGCATGGGTCAGTGGCACCTGCCAATCAGGTGCCACCTCTGCCCCCACCCACCATCCCTTCGCGTGCACCCAATTCCAACAAGAGAGCAACCTGCCGGCCAGGGGCCGCGGAGGACTCTCATCCGTATCGTCTGAGGAAGCGGAAGAGTCACGCAGCTTCGGCGGCTGTGCGTCTGCATTTTTTGTGTCGTCTATCGCTATCCATGTTTCTTTGCTATCTGGTGTGTGTGCGTGAGGACATTAACATGCCTGTCTATGCTTTGGTGCATACCTGAGATTTCCTGTGTGCCTCCGTGTGTCTATTAGCGCTAGCAGCATGGCCCAGCCTTCATCTCGGGCTCATATCTATGCAAAGCCGGGGTCCTGCCAATCAGTTGCCCCGGTGACACTGGGGGCTCCACCTCTCCAATTAGAACTGACAGGGCAGGATTAGGTCCTGGGCCGGAGCAGCAGGACCCGGCGGCGTGTCAATCACACGGGAGGCATTCGGATGGCTGTCTGCTGTCAGATCCCATCTCCATCTGTCAGGTTGCAGGCCATCAGGGGAGGAGT
>JAODLD010000042.1:9622244-9632471 GCA_026781065.1 Mormyrops boulengeri | reverse complement strand
TTAATTCAGGAAAAGGACGGGCTGACAGTGGGAGGATGTAGAGAGATTGGGGAGGGGGGGGGGTCATTTAAAACGCAGGGCAGGCTTTCCCGGAAAGCTCCGGAAGATAAATTCCCTCCTTGTCTCCACCCTTGCTCTCTTCTCTGTTCAGTCTCAGCCATGGGTCTGAGGACGCTGGTGCCTTTTTGATCCAGTGGCTGAGCTAAGCAAAGATTAAGGGGTGTCGGGACTGTGGTGTTGCTAGTTGGCAATGGGCCGTCGGGGAAGCGTGCAGAGAAGTACGTGTGGGCGGGTGGAGTGCAGCGGGGCGGCGAAGCCGGACCGGTGTCATGGCGAGACAGATGGTGCCGTGACTCTGTTCCCTCATGTCGCACTGTTGGGTTGGTGGGAACAGGCCATCATGAGCTTATCAATGCCCCCCCCCCCACTCTCACTAGGAGCGGTGATGAGGGTGGGGGGGAGTGGTTATTTAGGTGGTCTAGAGCCGGCCTGTTGACTAAGACAGAGAGAGGGGTGGATGAAGTGGTCGCACCACCTGATTACCATGCGTGTGGGCGGCTCCGTGTGAATGTAATCACCGCCCACCTCCCCCCCCCCCCAAAGGAGGTGCGTTGTGACAAGCATGATTCTGAAACTCCCCAAGCCCCTAAGCCCCTCAGCACCCCACCACCCCCAAAGCCCCACATCCTCTTTCTCAGCCCCTCTCACCCCACTATCCTCCGGTCCCCCGGAGACTTGACTGCCTGGCCCTCTAATCCGGGACGAGACCTCAGCGAGACCTCCATCAGCAGGGGGATTAGAGCCGGTCGCACCCGGGCCAGCACCGGGGCGGAGGCATTTGGGGTGGCGGGAGGTAGCGACTGTAGAGTCCCTCCGCTGAGAATCGCACAAGCGGGTGAACAAAAGGGAGCAGCTTACCTCCCAAATCAGACAAAGGGGCGGGCGGTGATAGAGACGCAGAGCTGATACAACACAGCAGACCTCTGTTTTCCCCCATATAATGGGCTTTCTTCCCCCCCATCTTTGAGTGAAGGGGGAATTTGCGGCCTAAGAATTTCAGCCCACGTTGCACAGTCAGGGGTTGGGGTGAGATATGAGCGGTACTATATTATAGTACTTTTCAAAAACATGATTTTATTGATTGGTCTTCTGTTTTTAGGGTGGTTCTGGTTTGGGAAAATTTACCCGGGATGTTCAGGGGCACACACGACCTATACATGTGAGATATTAAACGTTGCTGTCCTCAAGAAGAAGTTTTACAGTTTTGCAGGCGACTAAGCATTACAAAATAAGAACATCAGCAGAATAACATCTTATTAAGAAGTTTTTTTATGGGATAGATACCCCAAAGGAGCTAGACTGCCAACAGCTGGGGGTCTTTTGACATTTATGAGATGCTTAGTCATTGAGGGCTTTTCCAGGACTGAGCTCGAGGGGGCAAAATGTTCATGCTGTTTAAGGGGTCCAAGGCCCAGGCTACAAGAGTAGCGTGATCGATACATGCATTCCCATGGGAATGTTCTGGAACAGTGATGTAAAGGGTAATCCTGGCTGCGGATGTTTGAATGATTCTTTGGGGCTAGCTGTGAGCAGTCCAGTTGTTTTAAAGGTGATGTGTGTAATTTCCTGGAATTAATTTATAGTTGACGGAATTTCCTTGGACTTGGGCAGAACTTCATGGGAGAAACAGCATAACATAGAGGGGATAAAAGAAGATGCATAAGACATGCATTTATAGGATTGGCTCCAGAATCCCACGACAAGTGCTGTAGAAAATGAATGAAGGTAAATAACTGTTGGGTAATGCTTTACATTAACTCTATAATGCCTTTATAATGCATTCATAGAACATTCATAAGCTGCATGTAAGTTTGCCTTAACATCATAACATACCTTAACCGGTTTAATACTCAATAATATCAAACATCGAATATTGATAATGCCTGTTATTATCTTATAATATTTGTTATTAATGTGTATTAAAGCTGTTAAGGTATGTTAGGATGTTAAGGTATCCTTACATGTTACTTATGAATGTTTTATGAATGCATTATGAAGGGGCACTGGATGTTCTGCAAATTACTATAAAGGCATTAAGAAGGTGCAGTTAATGTAAAGCATTACCAAATATTTATTATCTCCTTTCCATCCATCCATCCATCCATCCATCCATCTTCCATGATCATTTATTCACTGCATGCTCTCAGTGGGCCTGGAGCCTATCCCAGGATACGCCTGATATAAGGTTAGAGGTGCTTTGGAGGGGATGCTTGTCCATCACTGAGTACACACTATGGCCACATTCCTAGGCTTCTTTACTGAATCAGATGTCTTTGGCATTTGAGGGGAAGCTGAAGTTCCCACAAAAAGGCTGCAAGCTCCATGCACACAGAACTGGCGATGGGAGACACGCGTGACCCTGCGAGTGGGGGCCATGCTGCCACCCAATGAGCCACTGTGACACACCCGCCCTTCTCATAATTAAAGAAGTTTTTATGAGTGAAAGATTCTTTTCTGGATTGCTTGGGTTAGATATTTAAAAGACCAGCAATTACTGTCTGCTAAATGAGCCCTTTTTGCAGGGCTGGAGGAGGCCGAGCCCCCGGTCTTGCTGTTCGAGAGGGATTTGTGAGGTAGGTGTGGGGTGGAGTTTGTGAAGCTGCAAAAATGTTCAGTCAGGGTTTTGATGTATAATTAATCTTCTGATGAAAGGCTGTAGCATTCAGGGAAGAAAATGTTCTTATACATTCTTGACAAATGTTTATGAAGTTTACTTTTGCGAATTTAGCAGACATTTTGGTTCTAAATCGACTAATTTTTGTTTAACTGCAATTTCTCCCTTTCCCATTTTTTTGTGCAGTCTCTCCATGACTCCACTTTGCAGCTGTTTGAGTAACACTTTTTTTCTTTAGCTGTGTGACTTCCTGTCTTTGCTAGTGTGAAGTGTTAAAACCCGAGTTAAGCCTGTCTGGTCCCTTTTACATGTGAATGGGTACATTTATTTCAAATTTAGGGGGGTGGGGCCCATTGGGCTAAAGTTATTGTTGGAGCCCGTATCTGCAGCATAAAATGCAGCTGTAACATCCATAAATAAAAAAAAAAAACATTTTGGGGCCCCTTACACCTTGGGGCCTCGGGCTACAGCCTGTGCATAAATCCACCCTTGTTCCATCCATCTGTCTCCCTGGTACTGCAGGGTTATGGTGAACCTGGAACCTATCGTACGATGCATGGAGAACAATTCAGGAGAGCATCTTCGATGGTGCAGGGACAGGAATCAAACCCAAAGCCCTGGACGTGCTACAGAGCTAGCCGCTTAATCACCATGCCAGCCTAGCACGGGGTGCGTATAATGACTCATTTATAGCCGCAGCAGCGGCTGGGCACACCTGTGTCCTAAAGGTCCATCTGTTCTCCGTGATCCTGATGGCCACAGCTGCCTGCAGATGCAGCGTCGGGCCCCCTCGGCCAAATTCAGGAGCGTCCTCCACTGCGCAGCGCCAGAGGCGAACCGAGTGCTCTGCGCCAGGGGGAATGCTAATACGGGTGGGGGTTTTGCTTCTTTCATCCCCTTCTCTCAAGGGGGGTGGGTTTTGGGGGGTGGGGGTGCGCATAGCCCATTCTGGATGCAGACGCAGACTCCAACAGCCGCAGTGGATCTCTTGGACCGCATCTCAGGCACGTAGAGGGCCGTCGCGAGGCTATGGATCACCTACTCGGACCAGGGCTGCTGCTACGGTCAGGTTCAGGGTGGAGAAAAAGCCCCTCCCCCTTTTCCTGCTCTGGCATTCTGTGTGTCTGTGGCTTAGTGGCCATGGTGATACTTGAAAGAGGGCGGGGTGGAAGGACAAAGTCCGGGAGGGCAATTTCAGGTCAGTGTGCTGACCTCTGCTGTCTGTGTTACACTGTGGGCCTGAGGCCCTCACGTCTACACTCTCTGCACTGTGGGCCTGAGGCCCTCACGTCTACACTCTCTGCACTGTGGGCCTGAGGCCCTCACCTCTACACTCTCTCCACTGTGGGCCTGAGGCCCGCACCTCTACACTCTCCACACTGTGGGTCTGAGGCCCGTACCTCTACACTCAAAGAAAGAAAGAGGAACAACTGAGTCCATGCAAAATGCAAAATTAGATGTCATTCTAAACTATATACAAATTCAATTAAATGTCAAATACAACATATAATTTAATTTGTAAAAACAACTAGGATAAAATAGTAGCACTTTACTTGAAGGGACACAAATAATATAGTATTATGCTATTACTTATGTATTAGTTAACCAGAAGCTAAGCGTTAGTTCAAAACTGATCTCATGTTCATTCATCATTAATGAACCATGATGCATCCATCTAATCATTTATGAACTACTGAAGGAATTCACCTCAAGTAGCTACTATATTTTATATAACCAAAATATGGTTAATCCGCCTCAATATTTTTTGAAGTTATTTAGATATTTAGACTTATATAAAACAAAGTGTTATACATATTTAGGATATCTGTATTGCTGATTTGGCTCATGAGTCGTGCCAGACTTATTCCCTTTAAAACATACATGTATCTTTGCCATATTTAAATATACCTGCTCATTTGTTTATGTGATACTTATAAGTTATTTGATGGTATTTTAGAGACAGACATTGAAATATTCTGATATTGTAATGTCTTTATCTTTATTTAAAAATATCTTTAAACTGTTTAAAGATATATGGAACCACTTCCTGACTTATTAAAAATATATTTTACATCTTTAGACATAAAGACATTTCCAGATATCTTTAAATAGGCAGAAAAGTAAGTTAATTTATCTTCAATAGCCACTTGCCCAGTTAAAGATAATGAATTCATCTTCGGAGGTATTTAAATCATTTAACGATATCTGTGCACATGTTCTGCACCAAGATACACACAGATATACCTTAAAATATTCAGAATTCTATTTTTGGATATCAGTTGGTGCATGGCTTTTGATTATATGTGAATGTGATTAGTAGCTATTTCTGGCTGTCACAGGTCCTTCCGGTCACACCACAAGCGCGAGCTGTACTCAGTGATGCTATACTGCTTGTTTTACCCCAAACGTTTTCTTAATGGGTGATTTGAATCGGGTTCATGGCCACTGCCCCAGATCCCATCGCCCCTGCTGTTTGACACTCCAAATACTCCAGTTATAAATGATTCCACTTTATGCAATCAAAAATGGCTTTACTCTGCAGCAGATCATTTTATATTCTTACATTTTCATTTTACCCAAGACCAAGTATTTGCTGTACTGGTCGTTATGATCAAAAGCGCCTGGTTATTACTTCCTATCAAACGCACTGAAAGTGTTTGAAGAACTGGCTTTTCTCAATGACCTGCGCTTTCTGCTGAAGAAATCTAATCCCCTCTGTGAAAAAGATTCAGAACTTCATTACGCCTTCTTTTAGGGTGGTTATAAGGAAACATGTTGCCTCAAGAAAGTGTGGAACAAAGAGTTATTTAAACCCTTCAGTCGTTGACTGCTCTACCCCCAGCCAGGAAAACATTCTACGACAAAGAGCAAGGTCTGGATTAGACTGGCTAACTTTTAAACAAAAACGAGAAACATATGGTTATCGGGAGAGTGGAAAATGATTCTGTATACAAAGCTTTTTGAATCATTTGAAATGTTCATAAGTGGCGGACAAATCAGCTGCACCAGAGGCGGCCCATTTGATAATACAGAAGCCTTACATCTACTCTCGAGGATCTGAGAATCTTTATTTGTGATATTGTTGCCGTCCCATTAGATAACTCTTCCATGTATCCATTCTTGACAGAAAAACATTTAAATGTATTTTTATGAGCTCATCCTGGTGTTTGACAGGCTGACCCAGGACACGTTGGAGTGATCACATCGCTTTGGTGTCCCTCTGAAGGAGCTGGAGGAGATGGCTGGAGATAGGTCATCTGAGGGCTCGGACCACTGTCCCCGCAACCAGGACCCAGATGACCAGTATAGAATGGATGGATGCTTATTTCAGAGGCCATCTATGTACAACAGCATCATTCTTTTGGATTTGCAGTCTGGCTTGAGTCCCGGTTATGAGTGCAATGCTGCAGTCATGTCTTCAAAGTAGGTCCATCCATTCATTTTCTGTAATTGCTTGTCCTATTCTGGGTTACAGGGGGTTCAGAGCCTATCCTGGAAGCCACGGGCATAAAGCAGGGAATTAACTCAGGATGGGGCACCAACTCATCTCAGGGAATACTCACACACCATTCATACACACTACGCACACCTATGGGCAATTTGGTAACTCCAGTTAACCTCAGCATGTTTTTGGACTGTGGGGGGAAAGCAAAGTACCCGGAGGAGACCCCACGACGACACGGGGGGAACATGCAAGCTCGAACACTGGTCCCAGAGGTATGAGGCAACAGTGCTAACCACTGCATCAGCCTTCAAAATAGATCATAAGCGGTACTGACAATGACATGGTTTGTGTTGCTTATATTGATCTTCTAAAGGCTTTTGGCTCCCATAGTTCATTCTCTTCTGCACAAACTCCAAACTATTGGCATGGTGCGGCTACTGTTTGGAATGTTAAGTTTGAATGTGCTTTATCTGGATCTTTGCTTAGTCATAGAGGCATACCTCAGAGCCCTGTCTGAGGTCCCACATGGTTCTTTATCTCCATAAATTATGCTGCAATGCAGCCTGAGATTTCTATGTGCTGATAACACAGTTCTCTTTGTGAGTGACTTGAACTCAGGTGTCTCTACCATATAGCTCAGTTTTACAGTTGTTCAACCGGCCATTGGTATTTGTTTATTTAATAGACACTTGTATCCAAATTTAGGTACAGTTCAGAGAGCAGTTGGGCAGGGGGGGTGAATTAATAGCTACTCTGCTGACCCTGGGATTCAAACCAACAACCTTCTGATCACAGACACCACATCCTAACCCGCTGTGCCGCACACCTTACTTATCTAGTTTCTGAATAGCAGCAAAATACTCAGAATGACTTTGTTGCCATGAGGAAAGACACAGGATATTAGCAATTACGTAAATCGCAGTACATAATAGCAATGATATCGAGTTTGTTAATTGATCACAGACACTCTGATCCTCACAGACTTTTCCTCACGTTCAAGGTCTCATACGGTCTGGGTTAGTCATTCTGATGCAGAAAATGTGCACTGTGGCTCAGATGACTTTAGTTGGGCAGTTATGAGGATGTAATTCATAGAACAGCTTCAAAACGTCCCTCATCGCATTACTGCATTTTAATTTATAAAATAATTTATTGTCAGACAGTACAAATTAAGATTATGTCAATAATCCCAAGGCCAATGTGTCGTGCCATTTTCTGCTTCCGATGATTAGAATGCACCTCAAATAATTCTCACGTTCATACTCAGGTCTCCTTAAGTATTTAAGTATAAATTGACAGATCCTGCTTTATCACTGTGCTGCTGTTGCACCTGTGGCAATCTGCGACCTATTTACTGTAATGTTTTTTTCCCCATGGTATTTATTGAGCGCGGTTAACGGTTCTGTTATGTTTCTGTATTTGACACCGTTTTATGCTGCTATTCATTGTTATTCAAGCTTGCATCCACTGTGTTTTGATATAATATAATTTACTATGGGTTATTTGGACCTGTTGGGCAATCCAGCTCAACCCTGCATGCACATTCGTGTCGTTTTATACGATTTTCCTCTGGATTACTTTTCTTCTCAGTCCAAAGGCATGTGGTGATTGCTACATTTACATGAAATCATTTATCTGATGCTTTTATGATTATGATTCATGTGTGCTCCCTGGGATGAGCTGATAGCTTTCTCGTAGTACGCGTAGATATGTACATGCATGTGTCCTTGTGACGGGCTTCATTGAAATGATGTTTTATTTGCCATTTGCACAAATATATTGGAATGCTTATTTTCACGTATCCCATTTTGCACTCCTTGGACGCACACACATACAGCTGGGGAAAAAATTAAGAGACCACTCTATATTTTTAAACAAATCTGCATTTTTAAATCCTAGACTTAACCTTGGATCTGCTGGCAGAAGGCTACACTGAGCAGTAGGTTGCTTCCAGGCTCAAAATTTCTAAGACAGCAGTACACGAGAATAAGGTGAAGCAGGAGACACTGGGAATGACCAGAAACCAGTCAGGCAAAGGGCGTCAGTGACTTTCTAATGCCAGAGATGACTGTCAACTTATCCGAGGGTGCCTCATAAATCAGAGGATGACCTCAAGTGACCTTCAAGAATGGAAAACGTTAAGTGCAGGTGTGAAGTGCGCTGCTAGGGCAGTTTATAACAGGCTCAAAAAGCAGGATTGAAGTCCCATAAAGCAAAGAAGAAGCCCTTCATTAATGAGAAACAGGGAAGAACCAGGCTGCAGTTTGCAAAATATCTGTTAAACTATATTAATGACAGACGCACAGCCGTAAATTAAGAAATGAGTGAAACAAAAAATTGTGCTGTGGTCTCTTAATTTTTTCCATGGCTGTATATACAGTTGAGACTGAAGCTTGGGGTCTGACCATTTATCTGTAGCCAGTGGTGCATTTCAGGGGCTTAAGGGCCTCGCACAAGGGTGACATGGACATGTGACTATTCTTCCATAGCCAGGGCTCGAACTGGTGACCTTCCGATCACAAGCCACCCCCATATAGCCACACAGAGTATCCCTTTTTTTCCACTGGTTGTGCCCTATAGCATCTGTAGTAGCCTCCACCCCCCCCTTGACTCCCCACAGCCCTGTATTGGATATGCAGTTGGAAGCTGGATGAATGGACTTCCGTCCCTCCAGCTCAGGTGTTCAGTGTCAGTACTGCTTCTCAGTTCCCGTTTGCATAACCTCCGTATGCTTCAATAAAGAATATATTACTTAGTGCCGTTTTCTGTTTGTTCACCAGTGCTGATTCATTTACTGTAGCCAATCTGTTTGTTTAAAAATGAAATCTGTATTACAGAATTGCTGCTTGGGCTGTGATGAAATATGACATACTCCTTTTTATGAAAACAGCTTGCCTGAATAAGTCCTATAAATTCCAGATTCCTAAAACACACTTCTCATTTTACCAATAGGTTTTAAGTCGGGCGGCGTGATGGTTCAGTGGGAAGCACTTTATCCTCGTACCTCAAGGGCTGCGAGTGTAATTCCCAGCCCTGGTTCTGCGTATGGAGTCTGCATATTACCCCGTTCTTGTGAGTTCCCCTGGGCACTCACCGTCCGGAATCACATTTAGGTTGATGTCTGTAAATTTCCCATAGTGTGAGTGTGTTCCCGGTGATGAACTGGCATCTCTATGGTTTCTGGAGAGCACCGGGCTTGCAGTATCGGACGGTTATTATTTATGAACTGATTTGCACACAGAACCCTTCCTGGAATGACCAGTTCCCCCAGTCCTGACTCTGTTTCAGAGGTAAGTCGAGTAAAAGCCAGCGCCGCCTATGCTCCCCCGAGAAATGATGTGAGCGGAGATCTGCATGTGGATGTTTTTTTAATCAGGCTCTTACTAAGAGAGCCTACTCAGGGGTCCTAGGCCCTCTGTTTATTAGTCTATACAGATAATCCCAATTGGCCAGCTCAGTTTTGGCCTCCCCTGCCCCCTTCCATTGGACTTTTTGTGATTAAATATTTGATGTTTATATTCATTACTTGTCATCCTTCCATCGTCCTCAGCGGCTTATGGAGGTCAGGGGCGCAGAGAGCCAGGAGCCCATCCCTGGGAGCACAGCACACAGGGCCAGGGACACTCTGGGGGTGTTTCTCAATACCCAGAACACTAAGATTATAATCGTGGTCTAGGCAAGAGCGTTTTTGTCAACTTGGGGTGCAGTGAATCATGGGATTGGTCTCGTTTGGTGAGGATGCAGCCGATGTATCCTTGATATTTAGGGTAGGGCAAGAACGACATCTGGGGATTTTTACCATCCTCTGTATTTCTGTTCATGATTATTGGAACTGGTCTTCGGCAATGGAAGGTGATGTAAAACGGTACCTGAGAATACGAGTACGGTCAAGTACGCAAGTTGAGAACCTCTCTGGGTTGCATCCTGATCCATCACTGGACAATGTATTACACAAAAAAGTTGCACATAGACTTTGTCCTTAATTATTTATAATAAAATTTACAATCCCCTAAATAAAATTCTTGTATATACATAAGTGGAAATTAGTGGGAGAACATTTTAAAATAAACTTGAGGAAGCACTTCTTTACACAGCGTGTAGTTGGAGT
>JAODLD010000042.1:9570456-9594746 GCA_026781065.1 Mormyrops boulengeri | reverse complement strand
ATATAAAAAAAATTAAAAACATAACTCATCTTAAATCCTGTTCCTGTGGGCTGCAGCTTATTCAGGCTTTTGTTCTAATGAACAGTCTATTATATACTCATCAATTTCACAAAGAAAATAATTGGAAGATCTACTCCTGTGAACATAAAAGTGTTTTGTGGAAGTGATCTGAAGTGATTGCCATTTGTGTTTTTTTTTTTTTCCCACATTTTTATGCAAAATGATTATATGCTTTATGAAACGTGTTTGATTCCATGACTCCTTCACTAGGAGGGCTAGAGTAAAATTGAGGCTCTTCAGCACCAGATCTGAGATACTCCGCTGTAACTGCAGATGCAACGTTACTTTATCAATCTGAATTGCCCTTCTGCTATGTTTATGGACATCCTCTGTTTAACAGAACACATGAACACTATACTGTGTACTATACTCTGCAATGTATACTGTACACCGGTGGTTCTTCACTGGTTTAGTCTTGGGGCCCACATTCCTTGGTCAATAAGTCACAACCTAGTTTTTAATTTGAACCAAATTGATTTCACAATCACAGCTGATTTTTTCATCCGACAGCAATCGCAAATACGACACAGTGCAGTGACAGCGGCACAATGCATTGATAAAAAAAAAAAAAGTACGACAATAAAAAAAAAAAAAAAATTACAAATAATTTTTTTAACCACACACACTGCGACCTAACAACAGGGGGTCCCCAGCAGTTGAGAAACAGTGCTGCACACTATGCAGTTCATCTGTCCATCCATCCATATGTACATCCATCAGTCCATCTTCCAACTGCTTATTCAGTACAGGATTTGTGGGCTGAGGCCTATTCCAGGCAGAATATGCTACAAGAAAGCAGTGGGGGGGTCCAGACCACCCCAGGGCAACTATATACTGTGGCCCTGTACTGTTTTTCATTGTCATGCATTGCTGCTGCTACTCCCTCGTACTCTTAGTAGTAAAACTGAGATGCCTGCTTTTCCATTTGCAGACATCCTGCACATGTATGTGCATACGATCAGTACCGTTTGTCACGCATGTCTGCTGACATGTGGCGTGTGCCGCCTACAGGATCTCTGAGTACATGGACCTGAGCCCAGCTGAGGTGGTGGGACACACGTGTTACCAGTTCATCCACGCGGAGGATCTGGACAGCCTGCGGCAGAGCCATGAAGACCGTGAGCGCAAAGCGTCCCTCTGCGTGCGTGTATGCGTGTGTGTGCGCGCGTGTGAACGAGTTCACCAGTTTGCGGGAAAATGCAGAAAAAAACAGAATTATTTTACTTTACATTCATTTTAAAGTTAAAAGACCCTTCTGTCATCAACTGACACATATTTCTGAATTTTTTGTGTTAGAAAGTAAACAT
Source organism: Mormyrops boulengeri (assembly GCA_026781065.1). Taxonomy (NCBI): domain Eukaryota; kingdom Metazoa; phylum Chordata; class Actinopteri; order Osteoglossiformes; family Mormyridae; genus Mormyrops; species Mormyrops boulengeri. Next base: position 9,593,379 of record JAODLD010000042.1, on the reverse strand, counting down.
CTTATTACATTCCAACAACGCTCAAGAAGAAGCTTCTAAAACGTGTCCTCGTGCGCGAGTGTTTGTATTCCGAATTACTCTACATGATGGTTGTGTTTTTTGTTATCAGTATTGAAGATTTCAGAATTAATTCAAATATATACAAATTTCCCTTTTTCATATCATTGTGAACAGACATTGTCACTTGACAAATGTGGCAAAACTGAATTCCATAATGCATATATAGAGAAAAGCGTCTTTCATCCGATATATCTTGAATTTGTAATGTGTTATTAAGATTCTGTCTTTGACGCGAATAGTTCTATCTCTGTTAAACATTGAAAATGAATTTTAATGGAAACATTAATTTGATTGTTAAATATTTATAAGTATTCACCTCAGGAAAGAAAAATACTATCCATCCTTGAGCATTAACAATATATTGTAATGTTTTTTATATTTTAAGTAAACAGTTTTTCAAAACGTCTTACACTTTAAAATATAAATGGTTTTGTGTAAGAGTGTAAGCACCTAGAGCTGCATTTTGGTGTGTGTGTGTGTGTGTGTGTGTGTGTGTATACCAAGATATATATGCTCATTTAAAATTCGGAGTGTGTGCTCTGTGGTACATTCTTGCCAGAACCCCCTTTTAATATGACATTGACTGACAGGGAGAATGTAATTTACACTATTACAGATATAATGGCATAACAGTCATTTGATTTTAATAATGTGCTAGTTGTTTATAAGCATCAAATGACAGATAGTATACGTAAGTTAATATTTTACTTCTATTAGATGTATAACTTTGATGGACATAATTCTTCTGGCTACATTTCGTTGATATTGTGGTTGTTATGGCCTGTGGTTCAGGCGCTTAAAATAACCCCAACTTTCTGTTCCCTGTTCCCAAAATTCAGGTTACTTTAAGCTAAAACTTTATTTGTTTAAGTATTTGTCTGCTTGTTCTTTAAAAATATGGCCACATTTTTTTAAAGTGATGGACGGTATCTTGAATCCCCCTGCAGTGCTGCGCAAAGGCCAAGTAGTGACCAACTACTACCGCTGGTTACAACGGCGCGGTGGCTTTCTCTGGGTGCAGTCCTGCGCCACTGTCTCTGTTAACCATAAGGCGCCGCATGAGCGCAACGTCATCTGGGTCAACTACGTGCTCAGGTGGGTACCTGTTTAATCCCAAGCCGCTGCTTTTAGTCGTGGAAACCAATTAAGCCAAGCACAATTTCGTGCCCCGACCCAGAGAAAATCCGCAAAAATCACAGATAAAAAAAAAAAAATCACACATACATCAGGTTCAGACGTCTGATCAGTCTGATCACGGGTTCATTACAGACCGGTTATGGGGCTAGAGAATTGAGTTGGAGCCTTTTACTTTTAGCTGGTGGCTTGTTTATAGAACCAAGAACATTAAAAATGTGTCCATTATGACGCAGCCCAAACTTGTCTAAGCAAGATTACAAGACTGGGTGAACTACATGAACTCTTCCCCCTACGCCGAACTTTCAGGTACACCCACACGCACACTCAGAAGGAGACACACCCTGTCATTGACACGCTCCCATATAAACAAGTGCGCACACATACAAACACACACACACACACACACACACTCAGTGAAAAGAGGCAGATGAAAACAAGGGGAGCATTTGGCATTACAATACTAATTGGACCTGCAATGTATAATTACACCAAATGGATGTGGAAATTTTCTGGCTGAATAGTGTTTTAGTTAATTAACGCTGTAATTACGAGAGCTAATTAACTTCTCCGGCCCCTCCTAGAGTTGAGCTCTATGGCACTAACAGGGGGTTGTTGCGAGGGGCAGAAGCAGAGGCAGGGTGAATCCGCACCGTGTCCGCCCCATTTATTGTTAGTTGAGTAAAAAAAACACACATATTACTTGTCAGCCGGTGTGCGCTGTTTTCTTCAAAAACAGGAATTTCATCTTGCCTGTAGACAAACTTTCAAACAGCCTTTTAATCACAGGTATTTGTGTTTAGAGATGAAATGATTTCTTTGCAAAAAAAATAAAACAAAAAAAACACAAAATTGTGACTGTGTAGCTAAACGTGAATTTATAACAAGACATTTTTATTGGGGTGTGGCACCAGTGGATGAGTATATTGACAGCAGGAATGTATCACGTTCCAAAAGCAATGTATTCCACATAGTCAGATGCCGAATGCTAGCTGTAGCCTACAGTAAACCCAGTTTAAGAGTCTTTTAGCCTGCTGCCCTGATCTTTCTAATTATGCATTGCTTAATTAGCTGTACTTAGACAAGACCTGTTTTAGTGTTTTATATAAGAACATAATTGGGGTCAGTTTGTCCTGTATTTGGCCGAATGTGCAGAGTTTTGCACTTGTTTTTGTGTGTACACAAATACAACATCATGCAAATTCAGTAGCAGTTTAGCTACAATGTAGTGTCTGTGAGAGTTGTGGAAGTGTTATACTGGCATTTAATGAAATAGGAGTGTTGTATTAATTACATTGTGTGTGTGTGACTGTTGTATTAATTACGTTGTGTGTGTGTGTATGGAGTATATTGTATGTTATGGAGTGTGTGTGTGTTTCTATATCTCTCTCTATATGTATGTATATAAATATGAAGTAGATAAATAAAAGAAAATTGACAGGACAGTACAGCTTTGACTGATAGCCTGTCTTGGGTGTGTGCATGTTAAGACAATGGCATGATGCTCCCAAACTCTAGGTGCTTCCTAGTTTTGTCTCCACCCATCAAGGGGAAAGCCAGGTGTCCCCTCTGCCACATGACCAATGTCGCACATGTCTCTCGCCTCCTCTCAGCCGCACGGAGTTCCCGGACACCCCTCTGGACTTGCTTCAGCTGCCGGAGAGCCTTCGAGACGGCCACATGCGAGTGAGCTCCGCCCACAAGGATCCCTCATCACAGGCTCAGGGTACGAGAGCCGTGTGCGTCTCCCTGTTTGAGTTGCGAAATCCCTGTTGGGTTTCTTTCCGCACTCTGCTCAGCTCCACTCCATCCCACTCAAATACAAGAGGATGTTGTCTTTGTTTTCTAGACTAGATCTTCCTGATCTTCTCTGTGATCACCAGTATGTTACTGTTAGACAACGTAGTATATAATTCCATTTGATTTCCCCATATACCTATGAAAATTACACCCATTTTTGTGCCAGAAGTTATCGTATTAGTTCATTGATCATTCCAACAAGTAATACTTCTTGTGGCACTTCATGACAGAGCTGTCACTAGCGGAATTACATCTAAATTAAGTGGATTCTGATACTAAAATATTTTATGACATTTTGACTAAAAAAATGATGTGTCCAGTTTGTGTGAAGGAGGTTAATGTTGGTTGTGGAACTCTTTCTCAGTCCTGAGTCAGACAGAATGATTCTTGTGAGCGGAAGCTGAAGAGTGGATTTAGGTGGCATGTTTCAGTCAGGATGAGATTATGGCTCCAGTCTCAGCTGAGGTTTTCATGTTGGTGATGCCCTTTAGTAAAGTGACATTAACGTCAGCTTATCAAGAGAATAAGAAGTTGCTTTATGTTGCTCACTTATGTCACCAAGTGGTGCAAAATATGAACTGCAGGATCATGATCTCATTGAGTAACTTAATTGAGTTCAAGGTTTTAACAAGCTTAAAGTATATAGACTGCCAGTTGAGGGCAGAATACTCAAATTTTTCCTTGAATGGTATTTTGTCCTTTTTAGGCACTGCTGCCACACAACATATAAAATGTTCTAGTGGCAAAAATGGCTCAGGGTCAAAGGTGAGAGAGGCGTTTTCCCTGCCTCCAAATGGCCAATCAGAGGAGAAAAGGAAGAGAGCACAGCAGTCCAACCCCAAAAGTAGTCCCCTGGAAAAGAGACAGAGAAAAGAGTTCCATGAAAAGAGGGAGGAGAGCCCCTCTGCATCTTCTGATCAAGGGAGCGACAGTGAGGGGGAGGAAGGAGTGGAGAGAAGGTGCCACGCTGACAGCGGGAGGGTGAAGTGTGAGGAAGGTGTGTCGAAACACGGGAACGAGGCCACGCGCAGTGGAGCCGACATGCCGCACAATGGCCGCGCCATCATCCAGCATCTGAAGAGCGGGGTCCCTTCAGCCGCCCCCTGCATCAAAACCGAACAGAACCTCCAGGCTACAGGGGGGCGCTGGGGGCACGTGAAACCCCCTTTGCACACCCCTGTGGGAGCCCAAAATGGCGACGGCCCTGCACTGTCCATACCAGACTCTGCCATGACCCCGCCCAGTGGGGAACCCCCACACAGGGGGCTCCTCGCACCCCCCTCCCCCACACTGTCCCCGCCCGTGGCAGGCTCCCCACTGCCCAGGGAGGAGCGTGGCTTAGCCGGAGGGCGAGGCCCAGACTTTGAGCTACTACAGAGGCTGGCTGTGGGAGGCGCTGCCGGCCGGGTTCTTTTCCACCCCCTGGCACTCGGCCCCCAAGGGACCCAGAGCCTATACGCCCCCAGTACCATTCGATACGCCCCAGCCGAGCTGGGTCCCAGCCACCCGGCCCCAGAGGCTCTCCCGTCAGACCACTCCAAGCCTCCTGCCTTCTTCCCCCATCTCCAGAGGATCGCCGCCCTTCCCCCTTTCAGCGGGTTTTCCTCATCTGAGCCCAGCTTCCCACCTGGGCTGCCGTTCTGTATCAACGGGCTGCGAGGGACAGCAGCCTCAGAAGAGGACTGAGAGAGCCTCAGCGGGGCGTGGAGAGAGGGAAAGCTGGAATGGGATGTTTGATCTAACCCAGAGTCTCTGTAAGAGCCTCATCGAACTTGCAAAGGATTATGGGAGAGGTGGCCTCCATCTCTGTAGCACCTGCACTCCCCTCCTCTGGCATCTCCCAGCCCTGCTCTTGCATCAACATCTTCCCTGACATTGGAAAAGCCATACACACCCTGTACTGTGTACTCTTTGTACTGTCACTGCCATATACACCCTCGTGTGAAGGGTAAGCCTGGGTGGGTGGGCCTGTTCCTGTGACAGAGCCATGTATAAGCCAATAGTAGCATTCAGACACATTAGCAATGGGCACAAGGCTAAGTGCTGAATATAAACACAGAGGAGACTGTCTTGCTGAAACTTCCTTTAAGTTATACTACTCTGAGTTCGGGTTTGACTCCATGTTCAATACGATTTCTGTGTCTGCTTTGTCTTTGCTTCGGCCATTTGTACTCTGTATCTCCCCATCTTTCAGTAACACCATCGCCGCTTTCGAGATGCCCCGTCTCCTTCACTCTATGGATGGCCCGATTCCTGCAGACATTTTAATGGCCAGTGCTCGTAGAAGCCATTTTGCTGTCAAGCACTGAGGTGCTCGAGTCACCCGCTATCCCTCCCGCTCAGAGATTCTACGAGAGCTTAAAGCAAACCGCTGTACCGGAGCTACGATCATGAGCCAGGTTTCAGCCATACTCCTCCAACTATCTTTGTGTCACTGGAGAAAGGGTATGGAATTTTGGGTAGGTCCTGAAGATAGGGGAGAACTTTCTTTTGGGGAAGGCTGATTCATAGCAAAGTTTTGGTCACTTTACAGTATAACCCTCCTGGATGGTTTGGAGGAGATTTTCATCTACATTATCTGTCTGAGCACTTACTGCATTATCTGATAGGGATCCTTGTACAGAACTATGTAAACATGTAGCACTTGTAAATCCATGCCCACAGATTCACGAGTACTTTTGTGCGTGTAAGCAACACCAGCGGGTGTTTTGGAGTGCTTAAAAGTCACTTCAGGGTAAGAAGGTAATTTGTAACCAAGTTTCTCGAGTCCGCTGATATGTTTAGTGTAAGTATAGAATAATACCACATCTAGTCATTACAGCTTGAGCTGAAAAGCTTGTGACCTGGGAAAAGAACGTGAATCCAAATTAAATTTTGGTAGGTGGGTGTATGAGAACTAACGTTTGAACACAATGAGGTGTAATTTATATTTTTTGTTTTTGGTGAAGGTCTAAAAATGATTGGGAATTACTGGTAACGTTTTTCTAGATCGTTATATCCTATTGAAGGACCACTGAAGGTAGGGAAGAATTCACTGTGTATTGTAACCCAGAAGCCCAGATTAAATGTTCTTTTTCTCACGTTAGTTTAGTCGATGAAAGAATAACATCTTAGCCTTCGCATCACTGTGACAACTTTTTTTTAAATTGTTTGTGAATATATCCCAACTCCCAACCCTGACTTAAATTGAAATGCTGTAAAAAAAGAAAAAGAAACGACAATAAAATAAAGTTTTATTCCATTAAAATTCCAAGGTCTCATTTAAAAATTGCTTGCGATATGGTTTTTAGGTGTTTCTAAATTTGCCGTGAAATATTTTTTTTAATAACAAACCAATAAGAATTTTTTGATAGCATGCTTGATATTTGTGGCTGTGTGATCCACTTATGATGTAAATGTACTTTATAAAAATGTCTGCTCAATGCTACAATCTAAGCTGCGCTTCTGTGGGTGACAGCATGGTGCATGCTGGGATTTTTTTTCAGTGTCAATGTGATTCACCCTGGAATGACAGAGGGGCCAGGGGGGAACTTGAAAATCATTTCAAAAGTATTCTTTTTCTGTGTATAAAAAAAAACATCGGCCGTCTGATGCATGTAGGTGTCAGCTGGTTTTGCACAGAAACAAGACTGGTATCAAATTGCGACGTAGCTAGCAGCTTGCTGCGGTGCTGCAGCCGCACGGGAGGGACGACAGGAGCCCGTGACATTGAAGGCAGGTTAAATCCTGCTTTACATTCAAGTGGCAGGGCTGAGTTCATTAGTGTGAGAATCAGTCTCCCCGTCAACCAAGGAACCGCATACTAAACACGAGGAACGCAATTGAGGTTGGGGCTGGGTGGGGCTCGTTTGGTGCGTGAGGGGGTGGGGGGGGGCTGTGTGTTGTTTGCACAGACAGGAATGAGTATTTGGAGTGACCCTCTGGCTTGAATGATAATTTCTTCTTTTGAAAAGATGTCCTTACAGAGGACGGGCTCTAAGCACCGAGTCGTGCTGGACGGCTTGCTTGCATTGCACTGTCTAGCTAGTTATTTGGGTTGAAGCTGCTGCTCCAGTACCTCAACAAGTAAAGCATTACAGTAATGATGCAATGGTTGTGGGTTTGAATCCCAAGGAGCATGCATACCTTGTAACCCTACTCTCTACTGTAAGTCATTTTGGATAAAAGTGTCAGATAGATAAATAAAATGCAACAGTGAAAAGGCTCTTCAGCTAGCATGGCATGATGTCCAGGGCTTAAATCTGCCCTGCCAATCGCTGAGGTTCCACGGTGTTGTGCATTCTGGGTGCTGCCTGGCGGCTGGAGTGCCTGTCAGCGAGAATGCCAATTGGCTCATCTGCCCTTTAAACAGGCGTGGCCCTGCAGGCCACCTGCATGCAAAACAGAGCTGCGCAGTCAAACTCAGCCGCGGGGAACCGGCAGACCCCCTGCACTGGAACACGGCTGGAATAAAGAACCGAACTGCGCCAAATGCGCGGGGGCGGGGCCTGAAGAGAGCAGCCGTAAACAAAAGCTGTTTGAGCACCCCCAGTCGAGGCTCTGTGATGAGCCGCCAAAGCCTTTTGGGCGTGCGTCCTGCATCTCTTGTTGCCATGGCAGCAGCAGCAGAGAGCAGGCGATGGCATCATCGTAAAAACTTTCGAGGTAACAGACTCGAGAAAGCAGATGACTGTATAAAAATGTAGGTTTGCAGGAGCACAGGGACCCTTTAAAACAGAAACGGTTGATCTACCATCTGAATGTGGTTTTTTGTGGAGAAGGTGGATTTAATACCAGCCTTTCTCTGTACATGGGGATTTTCACCTTTTAGCGCTGTCGCATGTTTAGGATGGATACAAGTTTCAAGGCTTCATTATCATGTGCACATAGTATAATGAGATTCTTATTTGGGCATTTCCTTTAAACTGCAAACTATACACAGAAGCAAACAGGTGTCACAGGAACATGCTTGGAATCTGGGGTCACCTCCAAGGGGAATTCTGACAGACACTCTGATCAAGATGCAATTTTTACCACAGACATGTATTTAAAAACACTTAGTTTGCATAGTTTTCTACCACAGACAAAGATGAGTCTTGTCAATGACACATCTGTCCATATATGGACAGGTTGAGGATCCCTGCTTGAACGTACTACAGACTGAGAATCATGACCCCTTCTATTGTTACAAACCATCAATTTTGTTCAAAAATAAGGTCCCTTGGTTCATCGAATTCAACCATTGCCCCCTGGGATCAATAGAGTTAACTAATCTAACTGCTAGCTTGATCCATTAAATTCCTACCCCAGGCTGTCTGTGTGTGTGTGTGTGTGTGTGTGTGTGTGTGTGTGTGTGTGTGTGTGTGTGTGTGTGTGTGTGTGAATGAGCATGGAGTGTGCATGTTCTCCCTGTGTAAAGGCAATTTTTCTCAGTACTTTGGCTTTCTTTCACAGTCCAAAATACACAGAGGACCAGGTGTATCTAAAATTGCCCGCAGATTGCAATTGCGTGTGCTCTACAAAGGACCAGCATCCTTTCCAGGGTGCCCCCCGCTTTCTGGTATCATCATGACCCTACGCTAGATCTCAACGTATGGCAGCTTTGCGCTGGCAGCTGCTCGGGTGGATGTCAGGGCACGGCAACCTGCCTTCCTCCCACTTTGTCTTCCGCCTCGTTTGCACCTACACCTGTTTTATCCTCCAGTCCCTTGGCCCTGAAGAGAAGATGCCAAACCAGTACAAGCTGGGCACAATCTGCCCACAAACCACCTCTGAACGCTTAACGTCTCAAATCGAGCATTTAATATTCCCAGTTTATTTACACAATTATGTCTCATGTGTTTAGCAGAGAACACCGAATGTCACCCACCACTACACAGCCCATGAGAAAACCCAAAAAGCTCATGCAGCCATGATTCTCACACCCCTGTAGTTCAGTTGCCTGTGTTTATGTAAAGTGCCAGTCAAAAGTTCGGACACGCCAAACAACCTGCAAAGGAGAGTGATAGTGTCACATCACATGACCGGGCCACCTGGCCTAAACACAGTAGAAATGGCTTTGGAGAAGTTTAACCAGAAAATGAAGGAAAAGCGGCCAATGAGTGTTCAGCATGTAGGTGGGGCCTCGATCAGGACAGCTGGAAAAACATCCCAGGAGGCCACCTCATGGAACTGGTGTAGCGGAGACAGTAGGGTCTGACAGTCCCTGGAGCAGTTGAGGTTATGAGTCTTGCTCAGGGGCCCAATAATGGGATCAATCTGCCAACCCAGGCAACTTTCCGAGTCCCAAACCACAGAGCTGTCCTCTCCCCCCAAATAAATTATTTTTTGTTTAATTCTGTTTCATTTTGTTTGATTTTTGTTTAAAATGGTTAGTAATTCCATGTATGTTATTTTATAATATGTTAATAATTATTCTAAAATGTGTAGTACAAATAAACCTTTCTATGGGTAGGCACCTCCAAACTTTTGACTGGTACTGTCGGTTTTCTCCGTCTATGACCATTTCCAAAAACGTAGTCATCTCATGTCCTTAAAATCCCAATCACATTTTCCTATCCTGCATTTTGGTTTCCTTAAAGATTTGCATAACAAAATCATAAAACAGACCTTTTCCCTAACTGATTGTAGACTTAAACACATTTAAGCAGCCAATCTTAGCAATCTTTCGTGCCATGCGTGTGCTAGCTAATAATTGCCAGCAAACATGCACGTCCTTGTCGAAAAATCTCTTAAAATGAATAATAAATAAAAAAAAAAACGCTGTTCACAGTTTGACAGTTGAGGTAGGCAACTGCCTACCTGCAAGGAAAAAGTATCAACCCTTAAAAAGTACAACCTCAAATGTCATTGCCGAACAGGCAGAGCAGTTTGCAGGGTAAAAGGGAGAGAGAGAGAGAGATGAGTCATCCAGCTTTGAAGAAGTCTGTCCATGCGGCAAAATTTGTTTTCAGCCAGTGAGGAGAGAATGCAATGCAGCAGCAGAAGCGTAGCTATGCGGCGAGGAAGTCTGGGGCGGAGACGAGGAAGCCATCACAAAGTAGACGGCTTCTGAAAAACTGCGACTGCCGGTATTCTCACGGTTTATTTGTCTCAGCAGAAGTGTCAAAACATTTCTGGTAGTGAGCACCGTGCCAGCATTGACCAAAATGTGCTATAAATGGTGGTATAGTTAAAATACAACATTCTGGAATCGTCTGACAAGCCCACCTGTGTAGTGGTCTACACATAATCTGATTTTGAGACCCTTACTCTAAATCAAGTACTCTAATGTATGGTCGCCTAACCCAGTGATTTCCAAGCCAGTCTTCAGAGCCCCAGACAGTTCATGCTTTTGCTCCCTCCCAGCTCCTGCTAGGAAGCTTGTAGGGAGCAAAAACGTGGACTGTCGGGGGATCCCCGAGGACCGGCTCGGGAAACACTACTGAGTGGTGAACACAGAGCTGATCCCCCGTGCTCTCGTTCCAGAGGAATGTGGTTCCACCTCTCAGCTTTGAAGAAGTTGAAGAACTTGAAGAACCAGTGTTTCTCAAACCAGTCCCCTGGGACCCCCAGACGCTCCACGTATTTGTTCTCTCCCAAGTCCCTGAGAGTTGGGAGAGAGCAAAAGCGTGGACTGTCTTGGGGTCCCCGAGAACTGGTATGAGAAACACTGTCTTTGACACCTGACTCCACACCTCCCTGCACTGACGATCTACCTGCCCTGGCTTTGTCTTTCAACTTCAAGAAACATTCATGCTTTATCTTTCACAGCCGTGAGCAGGCATTTCCTCAGGACTCCAGTCAGTAGGGAGCTGGGAGGGAGCAAAAATGTGCACTGGGGGTCCCCGAGGACTGGGTTGCGAAACACTCTCCTATCCCATCCAGTCTTGTGCTTCCTGGGATAAGTTTCAGACTCAATCAGTCGTTTTGGAAAATCGAAGGATGTCTCTATTCTATTTTCACATGCCACTTAATTTTAAGCAATTGGTTTGCTAAAGGTTGAGCTGCCACTGACATTTTGATATTTTGCCTCTCAGGTTAAGGCAACCCTGCAAAACACCACTTTCAACAACAATGATGCATCTTCCTCATAAATTAGCTGTTTACATCCCCGTCCAGGTTGTACGACAGCCTTGTGGCCTAAGGATGTTTTATCAGCCCCGAGTTCTACTCATCGGCAATGCATATTACAATTACTCTAACCAATAATTACAATTATTCTAACATATATACCCATCCGGAGTTATTCCCTGCTTGCGGAATAGACTCTGGACCCCTGCAACACTACATAAGACAAGCAGGTGTGGAAAATGGATGGATGGATGGATATACTGTTGGAAATACAGATTATTAAAGTCAAACTACTAATTATTTTGACTATGATATACATTCCAGCTCCCTCTTCTCTTGCGTTCCCATGGCAATGGCTGGTTAGCTAGTTTTTTCCTGCTTCTAAACAGCAAATAAGATTCACTCCTCACCCATGAAAGGGAAATAAAAACTATGACAAGAGACTCCACGTTCATGCGATATATTTACAGTGAAAGGTCAGGAACAGAGGCGCGCACACACACGCATGCAATAACTTAGAGCCTCGCACCACTCAGCCCCAGAATATACATACATTTCATCAACTTGCAGCTAATCTCCCACTGTATAAGAACAAAACAGCATGAGTAAGAAACATCAGGTAAATCCATTTACCTTAGATTCTGTGAGGTCTCATAGAGGCAAATTAAAATTAAATCCATATTAATTTAATAATCCTATAGGGTCATCTTGGTAACTGATGGAAAAGAAAAGAGGAAATTCAAAGGGTGCATATGCCAGATTGTGATAAAATGACTTAAAAACCACAGTCTTGATTGACATATAAAAAATAGCATTTGGGTGTGAATATATCAAGAATTTATACATAAAAATACAAACTACTATATATAAACGAATCACAATAAAGAAGCATCATAACTTGAAGTGACATCATTAACTGTTAAATACTAACACTGAATTGAGTAGTTACCAATCGTTTTATCCTTGATTCTCTTCTAAACATGTATATGTTTATTGACTTGGGCACCAGCTATCAAATTTCAGCTATTCCTCATGGGCTGAGAAAACAATAGATGCAATCGGATGCATGTGACAGACAACAATAAGAGACATAATTTATCTTTGTTTTTTGTGTTTGTACAGTCATTTTTCAGCTTTCTTTATGCTTCTACAAGAAGACAGATGGATCTAAAAGGTGCCATCATCCGTAACTGTTACCATGACCGATAAACCCCTGGTGGGGTAGGACATCCGACTCCAACGCGGTGAGAAATGACCATGTGAACGGACACAGGGAATATAAGGTTCACCTCCGCTGACACTGTGCATCATGGCAGCTCATGGCCTAACCCAGTGTTTCCCAAACCAGTCCTCGGCACACACTGGACAGATGTACATTTTTGTTTTATTCCAAGTCCCAGAACACCTGACCCAAGCAATCAGGAGCTCTTAAATACTTTACAGATGTGCTGGGAATTGGGATAACACAAAAACGTAGATCCGTCCAGTGTGCCCCGCGGACTGGTTTGGCAAACACTGGCTTGACCCCTCTCATGGAGAAAATCTCATTCATCCACGCATGCACTCATGCACACACGTGCGCACACACACACACACACACCCCTAAAGGGCAAAATTAAGATAAAAACATCTTCAGAATAGAAATAAAACTAACTTGCACGTGTAACGTCACTTGGGTGCATCACTGTGGCTCCTCCCACGACGCCACATTAAAATGTACCGCCCAGGGAAAGTGACAGTCGAAGAGCAGGGCCAGAGCACGCCTACAGAATACACTGATGTCATGATGACCCAAAAAAAAAAACAGACTCACTGCAGACATACCAGAACTGGAAAGAAGAGAATTCAATCACAAGCTTGTACATTAAATGACAAGAAACTTTTAGCCTATTTAAATCTTGGATAGGACCTGAGGAAAAATAATCAGTTATATTCAAATAAAAAAACAACAACAAAAGCCTTTAACTAACCTTATTTTATGTAAATGGTCTTTTCAGAGTTTCCAGAATGTCATACCTAGAGGAAACCCAGCATACAACCACTCTGTTGTCCATGGTCTACACAAACACACGCACCCCTTATATAATGCAAAAAACACCCAAAAATTAGTTGCCACCACAATCTCTTTTCACATTTAAGACGGCAGTGACCCAAATTCAACCCCCCTCCCCCCAGTCGCCTAGACGCGAATCAGCACCGTCGTTCACTTGTCTCGTCCCTTATCCTCCGGGTGGCGCTCGTCCCGCCGGTCCCCGCACTCGTCGCAGTCCCCGGGGGCCCTCGCCTCGTCATCCTCCTCGTGGATGATCTCCACCTCCAGCCGGCCGATGTAGAGGGAGACGGCAGAGAGCCAGAGCAGACCAATGCTTCCCACCACCATGCTGTTGATCAGCACGGCCGGCATGGACAGCAGCATGATGCGGCGCAGGCTGAAGAGGTTTGCCACGTAGGAAGCGGCGCCGAACGACACGCACACTCCGCCCAGGATGAAAAAGGCTGCGCACAGGAACATGCACACTCACAGGCGCCCACAGACAGAATGCAGACTCCCTCCCACTCCATGTGCCTGCATGTCCTACTGTACCCACTTTCTTTCCACAGTCAGAAGATACACGGTTAAGCTGACTGATGTCTTTAAATTGCCTGTAATGTGTGCCTGTGTGTGATTATCCGTCCTGTAATAGAGTAGCAGCGTGTCCAAGGGATGTCCCCCTGCCTTGTGCCCTAAAAACTAGGTAAAGTATAGGGGTTACCGGTCTCTTACCATATCCAGCTTCTCGGCCTACGTCACTCTGTACAAAAGCGATTACACCAACCCCTGTGGCCAGTAGACCATTACGAAACCAGGAGAGGAATCCTAAAATATAAAAGAGCAGAGATGAGTAAGCAGATGAGCATGGTGATAGCAAGTAGTAACTTAACAGATGTAAACCCATATCTATAACTTATTTTGCATAACAGATGGCAATGAACTAATCGAGATTACTCCCGAGGAGGAGGTATTGTGCATACATGACAGATCTAGAGAAAGTAGCAATTAAAAAACCGGGTTTTACTGCAAGGGGATTGAAAATGGCATTTTTTTTATAACGGGCTTCTTAACCATCACGGTACACATGCATCTTTATGGCGGTCATGAAGTTTCCAGACGGACAAACGTTTACCTGTTTCGTGGGACTTTCTCAGCATCTAGAAAAAGAATAACAATCAGACATTATGTTGATCAAGCAGACCCAACAAAACTGTCAACATAGTCAATACGTGTCAGGTACCATTAAACATACACAGACAGGTCAAGGACGTGCAAATAGCGTGACAGTCTGCGTGAACATCATTCTAGGTTCATCGCGATAAAATCAAAAATCGATTAAATTAAATGCCCTTACGGTTATTGTCTGGTGGACGTTTGCAATTTATTTCTTCGTGTTTTTGTTTCCTTTTTAATGAAATTAAGCCTTTTACAGGTACCTGGGAAACGGCGCAGTGCGGGCACCTTTCAACCTGATGAATTGCTGATCTGGGATCAGTTTTAGACTTTCTTTTCCATTTAAGTCAAGCATTCCTAATAACTCACCAAAGCATCTGCCTTGTCCAGCTCTGTGAGATGCGGCTGCTCCGCAGCGCGGGCTTTGCCCAAGGCGCCCTTCTCTCCGACCCGGAGCCGAGGCGATTCGCTCAGCCAGCGCAGGGGAGCCCGGGGGCCCGGCGGCGGACTGTGCGCGACCCGGCGCCCCACATGGAAAACGGCCCGGGACAGCCGCCCGCACGCGAACCAGCTAAAGGCCGCCATAATCTGCTCGGAAAGAAAACACGACCCCCGGCGACCCGTGACCTTTCACACTGCAAACGACACGGACCGGAATGTGCAAAGAAAGCGCTCGCTGCGGATTTTAACGGGCCGCGTCGTCACATCGCCATCTAGCGTCGACTCGGGATGCCGTTCTAGCGGCTTTCCTGCTATTTCACCACTTTGTTAATTATGAAAAACAAAGCAATATGTTAATTCATTTTCCACATTTAATCCTTTGTTAATATTCCGATTATATATTTGTTTTATACACTTTATTTTGGAGTCGAAGATGACAGCGGTCAGTTATTTCAAGAAACCATAGATGGCAGCATACACTAACATTTCATCACGTGTTGAAATCCTTGTTTGCTGGTGTAATCTAAAGGTCACTTGAACGTTATTGCTTTTTACTTATAATTAGGCTGCGGGGGTTGTGGAGTTTATATTCATTTAGTACAGTACACGACTAGCGATTATTGCCCCTTTATATACGTTACGGCATTTATAGTTAAGTAACTTGCACAGGTAATAACTTTGACAGGCAACGGTCCCTCAGCTCTCATAGGTAATCCATCCATTCATTTTCTGTAACCGCTTGTCCTATGCAGGGTTGCAGGGGGTCCAGAGCCTATCCCGGAGGCTACGGGTGCAAGGCAGGGAACAACCCAGGACAGGGCACCAACCCATTGCAGGGTGCACTCATACACCAGTCACTCACACACGCACACCTACGGGCAATTTGGTACCTCCAATTAACCTCATCATGTTTTTGGACTACAATAATAATACTGAATCAAACATAAAACATTCTGTATGCTGTTCTGTGAATGGTGGTTTTTAATTTGGATCAGCTGATCATTTCTTCCTCATATGAAAACTTTATTGTGATTTATTTCCTTGGATAGCTATTTGAAAACTATTTCGATGGAAGTGTGTGACATACAGATTTTGCAAGTTTTGCACGCTCGCGTTTATGCCTTTCTCTGCTTGTGTCTGTGCTTCTAAATGGTCACAGCCAGATGAATCGTGGGTGTCTCCCCTTCCTCTGTTTGCTGCAGCCCCTTTGTCTTGCCGAGTTCCCCAAGGATTTCGCTCGGCCCGCGGCTGCGCTACCTGATGACAGTTTGCCGTGCGAAACCGAGGGAGGAAAAGCTCCCCTCGCTGGGCCGGGGGAGGGGCTCGGTGGAAGGGGAGCCTTTGATGTGAATAGCAGCCACCCCCATAGCAGACCTCCTGTCATGCAACAGTGTGACTTCATTGATTTCCTATTAGCGTTGAAAAAAAGAGATACCTCCTTGGTATGCCCAGGGAAGTATTCTCAATCCCCTGTGGTGTAATTTGTCTTCCAAAAAACTTGGTGGCGCTCATGCGTTTCTATATACCAGGTTAGGCCATACGCTGTTAAGGTGCATGTTCCTTTAAAGGTTATGCTTAATAGGAAGGAGCTCAGTTGGATAAGCTGGGAAAGTGAAAAGAAATGAAAGGAAAGGTTGGAGGAGAGGATGTTGTAGCGGAATTTTTCCAGTTTTTATACCTTGTATTTGTGCATGTTGTCATCGTTTGTCTCTTCCATACCACTTGAATTGTCCTCCGACTTGTAATCAGTCATTCTACCTGGACCCTCTCATTATATCAATAAAAGACTGTAAAACATTTTTTTCCAGTGTTTGGACAAAAGTGTGCAATGCAACATTTTTGTGGTTTGTTATCTACTGTGTGTCATATGACATTGTATACATCTTGTATTTGTGTTTGTATATAATATACTCAACTTTCACCAGAACGACCTTGTGTTTCATTATTGTATAATCGCATTTGCCTACACCTGTCACAGAGTGGTTGTCTCAGATTGATGTTTATACAAATGACATATAAAATTAAAGGACTTACAGGAGTAATCAGCTAATTACTGTTTTGTTTCAGTTGAAAAGTAATCACTCTGTAAATAACACGAGATTGTAGCAAAAGTTTGACACAGACCAGTACATTTCTTTGTAAAGCGGTGGGCCTGATTTTGAGATGAACTTTGAACAGAGAACTCACTCTGTGTTTTCCAGAAAAAAGATCGCCCTCTGATGTCACCAAGAGACATATTATCCATTGTTTGTATGAAAAGTCTAAGGAATGTAAAATCTGAGCTTAACCATTTGCTCACATTTCCCTAAAGTTAGTTGCCACCCTGTCGATTGTACATGTACACAGAGGTGGATAGTTGAAGTACAGATCCAGTACAAGAGTTTGTCTCACCCAGCCAGCTGAGTCTCTGTGACTGTGACTCTTTATATTCAACTGGTCAGTTGGAACAAAATCTTGGTCTGGATTTTAACTTTCTGGACCTGAACTATCCACCTCTGTGACGTACATCTGGACGATGGTATACTTGATTATGGGAATTCCATTTAGGAGCAAAACAAAATTAAACAAATACAATAATTTTACCTGGCAAAAAATTGACATTAACAGTAACTATCTGAAGAAATAAAAACAATGATCAAATTTCCATGAAGTTCCCCTTTAAGAATTACTCAGCTGTGGCTAATGTAGTTCCTCAAAATAAACTAAATATATTGATTTTTACAGATTCTGGCTTGCTTCCAGGAAAAGAGGCATTGGGATGTCTTTCTTAAAGGTGTTTTTCCAAACAACCTGTTGTAGGCATTGGCGGCCGTGGTTATTAATATTCAGCAATTCTTACCAAGGGTTATCCTTGTTGTCCACATAATGGTGTCTCCACGGCAACAGGTTCACCTTTATTGACCCCATTTTTCTCTTGCTGTTTCCCTTGCCTTCCATGCTAAAGCCTTTTCGCGCAAATATAATTTAGAAAACACTACAAAGTAATGGTTAATGTTCCCAAATGTAATGGATATCTGGTTCTGTCCTGAGTTTGTCCTTCTGACACAGACGCACACTGGTTTGGGGTTTTGGCAGTAGGAGATGTTCTTCTTGGGGCAACAGTTAAATTGTTTTGCAATGATCTAATACCACTGGCCTTTAAAAGCAGCTGAAAACAAAAGAGTCAGAGGAACATTTTTCAAAGGCCATATTGTCTTCAGCCGGGATAGGAATCAGACAGTAGGCAATGAAGCAATCAAAAGAGAATTGTAATTTCCTTTTGTTTGTAGGGAACTCGAAATGAGGAGAAGAATTAGATTCATTTGTAAGAATAAGAGCTGGTCAACACCTCTTCCAAAGTAAAAGGAAATGACTTAGTATATGCGGTTGTACAGTGGATACACTCAGTGTGGAAACATGACTTGGAAATGACGAAAACAGAGGGAGATGGTATTATACAGTACAACGGGCCAAACCCAAGGAATTGTGTCATTTCCACATGGACGGTAACCCTGAATAGGTGGCCACCTTGTCTTTGGCACGTCATCTCTGTGAGGCTCACATGAATCTGAATAAGTTTATGGTAATCAGTTCTTCAGCCTATAGTCAGCGGGAGCAGCAGAGTTCCAGTTCCAAATTACAACAGATATGAGCGCCTTCAGGGCTGACAGTGGACAGCGTTAGAGGTACTTTCTGTAACTCGCGGAAGTGCATTTGTTTGCCTGTAGGCTTGCAGGCATTACTGGGGGAAACATGTGTGTGATGTCAACTCTGTGCATTTCCTCTGGTTAGCAAAAACCCACAAGAATGGTAAGAAACCAAGCAGATTGGCTGTGAGCTTCCAAAGCATTTGAAGACACTAACCTTTAACAAAAGCGACTCTGGAGGGACAGAGCGCACTAAACCTGCCTTTTATCTCCTTCAGTCGTCTCAATCCCCCACCTTTAATGTCATAGAGGAGTATATTCAAATGCACAGAAAGGGGTAAAAAAAACATCACGGAGAAAACAGCAAACTCTAGGGAGATTGTACAAAAACAGTTTAATTAAATACTGCAAAATTCAGAAAAAAATTAAGCAAACTTTTCAACGGCTTAAAATTTCTATTGCATCGAAATAATGTCCACAGCTTAAAGCACGTTTTAAATTTCTCTCTTTTTTTATGTGTCCAACAATAAAGTGCATTTTTCCTTCTCTGTGACAGCCTGCTTAGTCATCGGAAGTGGCTCCTCCCCTAAACCGTTGCCCTCTGGTACTTTGAGATAAGTTTCTCCTTGCAAGAGCAACTCCTCTCAGCCCCACCAAATTGTGCTGCGCCACCACCTCTGTCATGCCCTCCCCTGCATTGTGTGTCCAATTCCCAAGAGCCGATGGAGGGAAGCTCAGGGAGATCCGGCCTGCCGTGGCGTGACGTCAGTTTGATTGGACTAGGTGGCCTTTGCCGGGTCAGGGACGGTAGGGTGGATTTAAGCAAACCAGGTAAAAAATTTTACAGCGTGAGAGGCGTGCACCTCCAGGTAAAGGCCATGATAACAAGATCTGGTCTGAAGTTGGAGCTCTTCATGGCCACTGATGTTCTCGCTTCAAGGAAAGCACATGCAGGAACACAGCAGAACTTGTGGCCTCCTTCCCTCTGCTCAACGCTGTGCTGTGAAATCAGCATGAGTGTATCGGCCGAACAACAGCACCGGCAGCTCTGAATGAAGACATACTGAATACCGGATACCTGCATGCTCACGTAGGGATTTCCAGAGTACTTAACACACACAGACATGTACACTTTGGGTGACCCATATTCTCAGCACTGGGACAACAAATCCAGTTACCCCTCTTGTAAGCTCAAGTACTCAAGGAGTAAGGAGATCGATTGAAAATTTCACTCTGAACTGGTTTATGCCACCTGTTACCTGTACTAACTGCGACTTCCAGCAGGAGAAATCACTGCAGGATAACGATACAGGATCAAATTAGGGTTTGAGGCATTGTTGTAAAACCACAGTTATAGGTACAAAGAACTAGAAACATCCTAAATCTTGAAATGTTTTTAAACTACACAACAAAATCTGTTTATCAAGAAAGGAAACGCAAACAAAATAACTTCAATGGGAGAAAGGCAACATAGTGTTTGAACAGGCGGTAAAGGGAAGCTTCTGTCCACACAAGATAGTTGGTTATCACACCACATCTCAACTGTGCTGTTTTCAGATTGTTCCAATGAATGCTTCATTGACCATATTTGTGTGAAAGTTTTATAATAGAAAACACATCTGAATACACCCAGGCAGCTCCATGTCTCAAAAGCAGGATCATGAATGTAGTTCGGACACTGCCATGCGATAAGTGCACGTCTGTCACCAAATCCACATTACATCAGAAGTCATTTGTTAGACTGTCTGAGTTTTTTTTTTAACTTGCTGGTCTGCTAGGCCTCTGGGCATCAGCATATATGTTAAATAGAGTAGGACATTCTGTCCTGAGTTTGAGTAACAGTAACTGTTCTTGCTGGATCTGACACTCAGGAGCTTTGGCTCCATACAGTTGATGTGGTGAAGCAGAGGGACCAGTGGTCTCATCATGTCCATTTGAAGGCTGCAATCTGCAAAGGAACTTCCCCAATGATGTCACTTCCTGAGGAGCTGATGTCAGACAGGAAGTCGACGCATCGCATCATGTGTTGGACTCTTGTAACTCAGCAGTGTGCCCTGCTGAAAGTCCGGCTAAGGCCCTACAGACCCCTTCCAAGGACAAACATCTAGAAAGTGTAAAAGAAACAACTAATGTAGCCCAGCAATTCTCAACCCTGCTCACACGGAGCCAAAAGATCTGCTGGTGAGTGCTTCCACAAATCTCTATTATATACATAAAACAGAAATACACCAGATACTACACCTATTGTGTACTTGTTTGTGAAAAAAAACATTTTACCGGTTCATACCGTCTAGTCTGGCATGGTTAATTTCTGCCCCTAGACAACTTAATTAGGTGAATGATTAATTAATCCTACAATATGTGCATCATCATAACTCAAATCACTGACCATTAAAAGTTAAGGTGAAGCAAATAAACAAAATACCAAAAATTCTTGAATAAAACTGGGTTTCTTTATCGGTACAAACACACCAACAATTAAGTTTACAGGGAATTCGGTTAACGTTACGATCTGTCTAATGAACGCCGGGATTCCGGTCGGCGTCTCCGGTAAGCGTGAGGATGCAGGAACCCAGCGAGTCCCCATGCGCTGGATTCTCCAGCACCCTGGGATGGGAACCACTGATCTACAGTAGACCACCACGCCCACGGCAGGCAACGAGCGGGGAACGTGTGGTTTCGCGGTGCCGTGGCAAGCACCATGCACAGCATGCCTGAAAAAAGAAAAGGTCAGCAAAAAAATGGAACAAAAAAACAAAAATAGCTTCAGCATTGTGAAAAGATCGAAAGATCCTAGCATTTGTCCTTGAAGGACAGGTTAGGGGGCTTCTTGCGCCTACGTTTGCGCTGTACCGCACCACAGGGCAGAAGACGAAGGCGTCTTTGATGGGGCAGGCATCAGCCTCGAGGGACCAGGGCTGCCGACGAGGAAGGACAACTTGTGCAGAAGCTAAAACGGCATTGCATTGTAGTCTGACTTTAGTTTAAAGCAAGACTTAGAGGGTTATACCCAGAACACATTGGTCCTTTCTGCTGTTTTTGTGGGTCTGTTGCCATGTTCCTTTGGCCTCAGCGAGGAGGTCTTCACCCTGTGCTACTGCAGTAGTTCTGCAGATTGTCCTGACTCCAGTCTCCCGCCCCCAACCACACACGCAGACATCGCCCACTGAGCCGGCCAACCAATAAGATCTCTTCTGGAGAAGTCAAGTGGAAAAGGGTGAGGTATTGAAAACCATGAGTGTGTGGGCATGGGTGTAGGTTGTGACCGTCCCTCCCCCCTCCCCCACAAATTAGTCCAGTAACAGGGCAGGTAGGTGCGCCTTTGTCCGAAGTGCACTGTTGAGCTTTTTTCTTCCCCCGCGCCGGCTGTTCCAGGGTTAGGTCTTGCTGCTTTGTGTGACAGGCACTTGAACACCTTTCTGGCCAGTTGCTGTGAGAACATAGACAGCCAGATTGAAGTACAATGGAAACTGTCATGGGGGGGCAGTAAGCAGGAGATCACACACTCTACATGCACAAAGTTGACCTATTCAAGGGCTGGTCCATATATGGAGCCCTGGGGTACCGTAACCTCCTGCATACCAGCGGTAAAAGACAGAGTCTCTGGATCTGGTGACTCACCTAGTCGGTACTTCTCTTTGGCCTCTGCCCGTTCCTTCGCGTCAAAGTACCAGACTGTGATGGCATAGCTACGGGCACAAGAGGGAATGCAGCTTAAAAAAGGATCTTCTTTCAAGGGTATTAGGCAGTCGGACCAAACAAAAAAAAATTATAATATATAACATCAAACTACACAAGTAGCTACACAAGGGTAGAGACTCTGGGAGATAGAGGTGGAGGGGGGCAGAGACGGAAAGACAGAGGTGGAGGGGGAAAGAGACTCCGGGAGATAGAGGTGGAGGTGGGGCCAAGATGGAAAGGCAGAGGTGGAGGGGGGGCCGAGACGGAAAGGCAGAGGTGGCAGAGGTGCGAAGTGCTGTATAACTGCATCCACATGGACACAGTAGGCAGCGTGTCTGTGTCTGTCTGTTTATTCCTGCCCCTCCCCTGGTAAGGCACGAGAGCAGCCATTGAAGCGGTGGGCGAAACGCATTCAGGAAGCGCGTATTTCCTGTGCCCCACCTCGGCCTCCAGCTGTCAGCCCCAACCCCCCACCAGACCCCACACCCCGCCCGCCACCTCTACTCCATCCTGCTTCCTCTGAACATAACTTTTCACCTTATCCTGAATTTCTCGCACTGGGTCATAAAAGTGTATGGAATGGCACTCTGACAGTGCATGTGATCTGCATCTCTCTCTGCAAAATGCCCCCTTACCCGCAACCGTTTCACTTCCATTCTTGAATCAAAATTAACAGGAATTAGGTAAAGCTTGCAGACCAGCTCTCCCTAACAAGCGACACTGTACTGCTGCAAGAGCAAAAGGCCAGTTTTGGCGAAATAAGCTTTGCCGTCAACATGGAGGGTCGCGTTTCAGGGCATTCTGACTGTGATTAGCACAAAGGCGAAGGGGGGGGGGGGGGGGGGGGGGCCCCCCTTTGGGGTTACCGGGAAACCCCCCACAGTTGGCCGGGGTTAAGGGGGGTTGTTGTGGTGGTTAGACATGCAACCGTGGGTGACTCCGCAG
>JAODLD010000042.1:9543982-9563525 GCA_026781065.1 Mormyrops boulengeri | reverse complement strand
CCCCCCCCCAATACAGATTCTTCTCAGGCCAGATGGGTTAAGGGGAGGATAAGCTCTGGGTCCGTAGATCACGGATGAGTCAGCACCGGGCCCGATCCTAAAGCTGAGTCATGCTGACTGCAGTGGCAGTCTCTCGATGCACCTGACCGCGCATCAACCGATTACGCGGTTTGTCCTTAAGGAGCACCGGAAATCAGGACATGTGCAACTAATGGAAACATCTAAAACAGAATAAAGTGAAATAAAGGCATAATTATAAACAATAAATATCTACTGTAATATTTTGTACTGTGATAGGTCTAATCCCTGTCAGCATGTTGTACATTGACCAAAGGTCCCTGCTGGCTCACAGCTGGCTGGAGTGTCCATCTGTGGGGCACCTATGCTGCCTGAACGTCTCCTCCAGCACACGGGGGGGGACACCCCCGAGACCCAATGGTGGCCAGGGAATAGCTGTGGTTAGGGCTGTCAAGCTAGTGTTGATTCTTCGGGTGAATATGTGCTGTGGAGCTGCCCTAGTTCGCAAAAGTGCTACAGATCACGAGAAACACACACACACACACACACACACACACACAAGGCGTATATGTCTTTGTGTGACCTCTCTATTTCCATGGGCAACACCCAAATTACAGCTATGACAACCTTAACCCCTACCCAGCCCTAACCTTAACCATAAGTAGCCAAACAAAATACCAAAAATACATGACTTTCGGCATTTTTAGTTTTTTGATTGCACAGATTTTTACAAAATTGACAAAAATTGACTTTCCCCAGATTTTTATCACACTGCAGACATTTGGTGCCTACAAAGTAATATATACCTGACCACACACACACACACACACACACACACACACACAAAACAAACACACCAACAAACAAACCATGGTGTCACCTGCAGTCCCAATGCACCAATATAAAGCAAACATAGGATGCAGTGAACCCCAAAGCCTCAGGTTCTGGACCTGACATCATAGCCCTGTCGACAAGTGCCGGATGTGTTGGCACTGGATCGAATCACATGAGCTTCTGGGATCGCATGGTACCACTCTGCTGCTGTTTCCTTGCGGCTGCGCACTGTAGCGAGTTCCTCTTGGAGTGCCAGGATCTGCGCAGGCTGTTCCCAGGCGCTAAAACCATAAACTTAGTTGACTCACCTCTCCCATGACCCCTCCCTAGTCTCGACACGCCCATACCTCTCTACTGTCCTGTGCTTCCCTCTGCTGACCCCACAACAAATGCTAATCCAGATAACGCAGCGCCAAAGTCAGCTGGACTTGCAACCATGATCATAACGCAATAAAACAGTGTCAAATGTCAGGTGTACGGTCGATTTCGGCCTGTACCACTTTGCTGCCCATGGGTTATAAATATAGCACCCGGATCTCAGTGACGGCACACTCTGTGACGGTACGGGCCTGTTAGAGCTCCCCCTAAAGAACAAGGTGTACCCAGTGCTATGATTACCGCTATTGTTTTACACATGACGTGTCACCCGTTTCCCTTTCAAGCGGAAAGGGGTTCAGCGTCTCCCAGCATTGGGATGCTGTGGTATTCTGGTAGCTGGCAGTATTCCTGGGGCCACCCGGGCTGGCTGAGATCATGACCCCTCCCCAAGCCGGGACATAAAAACCAGGAAGCAAGCTTTCAAAAGTGAAGGGTGGCCACTTGTGACATATAACACCAAAAAAGTTTGGGCACACGTCACTCCTTTATAAAAGGCGCCGTGGGCTTGGATGATTCCTGAAGCACAACTTGCATTTCCGTGCTTTGGGGGATGGGGGCTGGGTTTGAACAGCGAATTCAGGCCTAGACACAGACGCTGGCAGCGCTGCGATTCGAGGTCTGGCGCTGAGATACCCCAGCTCTGCAATGCTCTGTGTCCTGTTGCCAAGGAAACCAGAGGTGGTGGTGGTGGTGGTAGTGGTGATGGGGGTGGGTGGAGGCGAGATGGAGGGATTTTGGCAAATATGTAAGTGGAGGGCCAATAACATGCTGCAGAAAGGGGGGGATGGGAAGGGCAGAGCAAGAGGGGAAAAGCGAGCGAGATGTATAGAAGGTGTGTAAAAGACAAAAAAGAGCATGCAGAAAGGAAGACAGCCCCCACCCACAATGTGGCCTGGTGCAGTGACCTTGCTGCCTGGCAGTGCCCGCCCCTTCCGTTTCCCAGAAACCAATCCAGTGAGGACACCAGCAGTTCCCGGGTCCCTGACCAATCGCGGTTGCCTGCAGCAGTGCCTGAGTTGGCCCAGTTGACAGAAAAAAAAAACGAAAACAGACAAAAAAAATTTAACGCTATGGTGAAGACCCTGGCATAAGGGACCTCGATCCAAGGCTTCAGCAGGTCAATGGCCCTTGTGATTTAGGAGTCCTTATGCTTCCACCACAGGGTGAGGCTTCAGAAAAGTATTGTCCCTAACAAAAAACAAGAAAACCTCACACACATTTGTCCTGTCCAGAAACGTTGTTATATTTAAAAGTCAACCGAGCCACATACACCAGCGGTGAGTCTGGAAAAGCACCCAGAATGATCCTTCCAAGCTGCAGGTTCACTGTTTACCAATGATTAATTCAGGCACAGTGGAAAGAGACCAGCACCTATGGAAGGCCGGAGTCGGTTTGCTGCTGATGGCACGCTGTGCACTTATCTTTGATACAGTGAAATGTGACAATCCTCGACCACTACCCCCCGAGCCACATGCCCCACAGTCCCCTACTTCTTAAGGGGGGGCGGGCAGGGTCAACAACGCTCCCTCAATGAACAGCAGAGCCCGAGGCGAGGGGTATCAAATATTCACAAACATAGCACGGTCATGGGTCAGATTCACAAACTCAAAAAGTGTCCTCTTAAAGATGGAAGTCCTCCTGAAAACGTCTTTAAAGTTCTGCCAACATTTCAGGGGGGAAGAGAAACGGGGAGAACTCGAGTGGGCAGACCAGCTCTCAGGTTAGAGTGGAGAAAATAGGTAAGAGCTAAGGAAACACTCCAAAAAGTTGATGGACACTCACAAGGTGTGTTATTGATAGTAAATAGGGGAGCGTGACACGTTTGGGGTGAGATGGCACCCACCTGCCCTAACAGACAACGACAGGCATCGTAAGACTGCCAGGCTGGGATACACAGGCTGTCTGGGAGCCGATCCCACCACGCTCACACATCAATACAGAGTGCAGCTGTTTACTAAGAGTGACCCAATTTGTCCACATGACATGTGACTGCAATTTGGACCAATCCCAGCTAAACTAGACTGACTCATGTTGATTTCATATCTGTGATCCTCCGGAGAAAATAAATGAGAATTACATTACTGTTTCATCCTGGCCAGCACCTTTGATTGATACAAGCAGATCCATCTGCCCTTTCACCAAGGTTCCTCCTGAACCAGTTTATGTACATTGCCTTGTTGAGAGGACCAAATACAGCCATCCCATTTTGGGGCACCGAAACGGGCTGGTCATCAATTTACTTTCTTGAGCTCCCTTCACCTAGTGCCCCGAGTTATTTGCTGAACTGCCACATTCAGCACTTCAGTGCGTGCACACACAACCACGAGGCAAATGCACGCACACAAACTTATGGCAAAGAATGCATTGTTTGCGTACGAGCAAGATAGCGAGATCGAAAGAGCAGCCTTCAAAGAGAGCGGGACTGATGCAGGGGGCTGATATCAAGGCCATGCTTTCACTACAGGAGATGGGAGCATGAACGGGGAGAAGCGAACCTTCACTAAAGGCAGACATGGTACAGATTCCCCCCCCCCAGAACACCAAAGTTTGGTTACCTTGGTGCGACCATTGATGACGCAGTTTCCCAACTGGCCGTTCATGGCACTGTACATAACAGCCTCGTCGATGTGAGCCATGAGGGTCCCGATGCTCTCACAACCCGGCTCGCGACCCTCCACCCAAGTGATCTGGTCGCCCCGGATGTCACGTGACGGGATGGCCCTCTGGCTCACGAGCTGGCCGCCTCGGAACTTGCCGCTCTGCTGTAGCGTCTCCACCTCCTCTAGGACGCGGTCACTCAGCGGCGGCCCGAGGAAGCCATCCTTCACACATATGCCATAGTAACGCATGCAGGGCACAATGTACTGTTGCGCTATGCGCTCCGGCGACCAGCCCGCCACCGCAGACAGCGGGGATGTGCCCTGCTCTGGCGTGGCATGTGGTCTCGCACCCGGGGCTGGGTTAGCTGTGGCCAAAGCCTCGGCAGCTCTGCAGCCTACGGAGTGATCCCTGTGACCTGCACCGTGGGGATGCTTGTCCGTGACGGGCAACTTCATCGTGCCCGTTTCCGATTCGCTTTTGTCGGTTTCGACCCTCCTCCTTCTGCGCTCCGCGGGCGACTGCTCAACCCCAGCCTTGGCTGTTCCCAAACTGTCTCCTCCCACCATGGGGTCGCGGATCCGCCGATGAGGAGGGGATGGCGAGTCACAGTTTGGTCCTTTGAGGTGCGCTGCTTTATCATCCCCATTCTCAACCAGCCTCACACAGTTGGTTCCTTCCGCGGCCTCCCCCTTCTCCGGGTGGCCATTGGGAACCTGGGCCAAAGCGTCGCCACCGCTGCTTGCTGTAGGGGGCGCCACCCCGTCAATGTATGCTGGAAGGCCACTCTTCGCCTGTTTCTTTGAAACCGCCACACCTGGCGAGACCGATCTCGAGGCCAGATCTACCAACAGCTCCGCCTTCGTACCGGAGCCCACGTAACCGTTTAGACCCATGACCTCCTTCAGCTTCGGTTCAGCTTCCCGGACCGAGTCCCTGTGTCCTATCTTGTCCTGCGAGGGTGAGGGGCTACCAACTTCTGACAAAGAGCTTTCGTTCAAAAGGTCAGAGCATCCCAAGCTCTCCATTTCATCTCGTCAAGTCCTAGATACACGTGTAGCACACCTCTCCCCATTTTCTGCAGGATCCTCCTTGGAAAAGGGAGAGTGCAGCACAGCTGGCAGCCAGACAAGCAGAGAGAGGCACTGCAGTGGCGGAAAGTTTCATATTAAAAGTAACCTCTCTGGGGTGGTTCACGTACAGCCTCCCTCTGCCTCTCTTATCGCCCAGGTGAGAGTCTAGAGGCTGGAAAAAAACAGCAATTAATCCTCTACATCAGAAAGCAAGAACGTTTGCACAATAAGTGGCTGGCTAACCAGACATGTCTGCCTTAACTGAACAATCTGCATGAAAAAGAAATACCGATACAGATATTTGTGCTGCATTTAAGGCAAAATGTATAGGGGAGCCAGCAGCTAGAATTAAATCTTCATCAGCCGCATGTTTTCTTAATTGGCGATGCCCAGATCCACTTGGAGTATTCCCCTCAGCGATCATTGACAAGTCCCGGACTAACTTTAACATATGCGATGTTTTCTGCTTCATGACTTCGCCAGCTTCAAATGTTTTAATGCGCATGTCATGTGTGCAGTTTGAAAATGTTACATTTGTTATGTTCTGGGCTGCGATGAGGGATTTTTTCTGCGTAGTGCTTTGTAAAATAACCTTTTAGTCGTTATACCACTGATAAAGCCATACAGTACCTCACATGAACTGCTCGTCATGGTTATACGGTGACGAAGCTGCTCAACTTTTTTGACATTCAAGATTCAAATTTACAAAGAAAAATGTGCTGGGATATAATAAAACCCCAGAAATTTGCCTTTCATAAGCCGATTTACGAAAGCCCGATCACTGGTGTGTTTCACACTCAGGATGCCGGCTAATGCCATTTACAATAAACGACTAGTGCCAGTTTTATACATAATTAGCTACGCGGTAAGAGAAACCCCCATATTCAATCGCCTTAAAATATCTATTGTGAAGTAAAAAAAAAATGAAACATACATAGTTCAAGTTACAAAAAAAATCCTTAAGGACAAAAACATTTTACAAAACAATGATACGTTCGTTTTACCTTTGCCGCGACAAAAGTGAACGTAGGCGACTAGAAAATCGGTGCTACCATAAGGCTTCCGAGAAATCCAATCCACCATGTTGCTATAAATGTATTAAATTCACTATACGGGTAATTTAACCTCTTAAATTATTTGGCTAATAAATCCAATTAAATGAGATACGCGGTATGTTTCTAAACGTGCACACTCCCATACAGTAGAAAATACATAAAATTCTTACCCCCAGTAGCAGGCAGAGATACTGTACGTGACCAATCGCGGGTAGATATGATTTCCGGGATAGTGTCTCTGATATCTTATCTGCTCCCCCTTTTCGGTGGAATTTCTTCCGATTAATTAATGTGTTTTTGCCGTGTTTCCAAAATAAAACAAAAAAAAAACACACACACACACACACACACACACACACAGAACGAGCACGAGAGGGACCACCGCGATGATGGAGCCACCGCGCGAGTCCCCTCGCGTTCGGGAGAGCGAGCTTCGCTTAAGCTCGAGTCCCTCGCTCGCGACTCGCTCCGGCGTCTCGCTCTCTTTCTCTCTCGCTCGCGCACTCCGTCCCTCCCGCTCTACTCTCCATGAGCTACTCTGTCAATTACACGTGCACACACTGTGGTCACGTGACGCCGGGGTTGCTTCGAAAACAAAAAAAATAACAATGATAATAAGCACGGTTCTTGACGGCAGGGAACTGTTGGTACTGTTCAAATTGACGGAGGTGAAATATGCAAATTGTGGATGAATTCCCTGTGTGCCACAATATGTCAATATCACAATGTATAATAAATTAGGAATATTTTATTAGTGCCATTGGAATTTCCCGTTGTTGTTAAAGATCCCAAAATACAGCAGTATACTAGACGTGGGGTCACTATATATTATAAAGCAATATACGTATAAACTTAAAATCGTATTTAAAGAGGTGTTATTGCACGTGAGATGATTTTCTATTTAAACATTTCTATGGCTGAAATAGAATTAATAAACGTCAGTCCCTAAAGTAGAAACGAAGCAGGACGTGACTGTTTTTGCTGTTCATCATAACGTCAGCATTTTACCTGTTACCTTGTATTCAAAACATTAATTGTGGTCTTCGCCGATCGGACTGTATTTTTCAGCCAGTGTATGTGTTTTTGGTGGTGAACAAAAATTGCTAAATGAGAGAGGATCACTCGACCATTAATGATACTATGGAATGTAAGCGGCAGCAAAGCTTGGTGCTTATTCAGTTCAAATGTGAGCAAACAGTAATTTTAGAGACATATTCCTGTATTCAGCCATTTGTCTCCACGGCATGGGCTCAACTTTACATATCCCAGCAAATACACACTCCTGCACAGTGTATAAATACAGTCATTATAAATATATATATACACAGAGTAAGGCACGCTAGAAAATATACAAAATCCTTTTTTTCTGTGACACTGGATTTTAAGCGTTTGAAGAGTGAACAACATAAAATGAGCCCAAAGAATCCAATGGTGAAAAGAAAAACCTATACAGCAAGTGATTTTTGGGATAATTCTTTGCAAAGTCCAGAAAGGCAGGGGTGAAAAGTGGCAGGATTAGGTGAAAGAGCAGGAAAGGAAGCTGAAGAATTTGTAAAAGCGGGTCATTCAACTGATCAACTGCATGTAAGTGTAGGGCAGACATATTCAACTTTGTAGTGGCCAATATTGTTTTACTACAGCAGCACCACGTAGGCCCCAAATTGTGACGAGTCTACTGAATTTTCTACCTTTCTATATTTTTCTTATTTGTTCTATTAGTAACAATGAATCCTCATCAAAAATGATCCCTCCTTTGCTCACTTGATGGAACAACTAATGAAACTGTTACCATGAATTAACCATGGATTTTTCTTCGATTAGTCTTATCTATTGGGTACTATTTATTAGTAATAGCACTACATTTAGTATGGTTAATAGATAATCCTGGAATATGGTGCATTATGTTGAAAGAAGTCTGTGGAAGCCGTCCTACTCATCAAGATTCAAGATTTCAAGATTCAAAGATTTACTGTCATATGTATAGTGTGCAAAGTGCAATGACATTCTTACTTGAATACCTTCTCCACAGACTACAGACTATTAACAGAGCATTGCAATGCCACAAAACTCAAGTACAAAATACTACTATGAGATATCTAATATAATATTCAGCAACATATAATACAACATATAATACTGATGATCAGTAAGTAGTGCCTTGTATTGTTTCATTGTATATTTTAAGTATTTTATTACTGCATATGTTACTGCAAGGATGCTTTTATTGCATATGTGCATATTCAGAATGCAGCTGCCACTGTTTACATTATTAAAAACATTTTTAAGTGTTGGGGTTCCATAACATTTTCTGATACACTACATAATGTTCATATTCATATATGTAATGTGCATACTCATGCAGGGTTTTTCATGATATCTTACTGTTCGGAATCAGTTGTGACAAAAAATAAAGGCTGGTCATTGTAACTTCAGTAGGTGGGGCTGAGGTGGATCCAACATTTATTAATCTTTGTGGACCTTACACTGAGACTTGGGGACTGCATGACTCATGGGTATTGTGGCGTTGTCCATGCCTTTGTGCTGATGGATTGTGATCAGTGAAAATACAAGGATACTCTATTTTTGCACTAAAAAAGTGCAAAACAATGTACGTAATCATTGTGTTTGTAGCGGAGTGCCCCTTTAAGTGCACAGACATTGTATGAATGTGACCTGCCCTTAATCCTCTGCCTAGGAACATTGCTTGCTTTCTCTGTACAGACAGCAGTTAATAAGTGACACACTCCAACCTGGATGGGGAGGGCACATTCGTTCCTGAGCTGGCCTGGCACCCCAAGCATCCATTCCAACAACCATCGTCACCACAAAATCTGGCTAAACCTGCCCCCTCCCACTTTCTCCCAAATGTCTGTAGCCTCTTATATAAGTGCAGGACACAATGAGTAGTGTGACACCTTTGTCAGAATGTGATGCATTTCAGCAGCAATGGACAGAGGGAGCCACAAATCAAAATGGGTGACTAACTGACAGCACACAGCAGACCTGCTATAAGTATGAGGCAACCGGCTTTGTGAATATCATGCAAAATCGTGTTTATATCTGTGTTTGCTTGCAATGTTTATTGCAGACTGTGTTATTACTAGGTGAATTGTAGTGATCTATGACCAGGACTTTTTTTTTTTTACAGTTTGAAGGCTTCCTAAGCAATCTAATGGTTAAACTTTTACATAACAGTATGTAAATTGATCAGATCAGATCAGATGAATGATTTTGTAAAGACAAGATGACAATGCTGTATACATTTATTACAAAATGTCTTGTACCTATTGTATTTTAAATGTAATAATAGTAGCGTGAAAACAAAAATCAGATATTAATGAGCCGATCCCATTATATGAAAGTATCAAAACTCTTAAAGTCTGCATTTACTTAATCAACCAATGACTTGAAAAACAAACTTCTCCAAAAAATACATCAACCAAAAAAAAAAAAATCCACGAAAACAGATATAAATACATTTTAAATGACGCATAAGAAGAAAAAAAACAAAAGGACACAATATTTCCGTAAAGACAAAAAGGGGAACATGCAGACACACACCTGTACACACACACAACAGCGCGACGCGCTCGTAAACACCGGGGCTCACGTCTGCTCACAGCCCATGGCCAGCTTCCTGTATCCCGCTGCGCTCCCGCAGCCTCAGCAAAGCTCCTCGTCTTAGGTCCGGGAACCGTTAACTCTTTGCGACAACTTCATGATGATCTGGCCGTTTACAGTGGAAGCCATTTCACTAACGCTAACAAATCACCCCCGGTACCACCCATTCAGGCGGGATAATTACGTTTCATCGTATGCATACTGATACATGTATATCACATTAATAATAACTAATAAACAATCCTTGTACATAGGAAAATAACTGCAAAGTGTTGCTGTTGGTATAGGCAGAAACAGTTACAATCTGCTGCTGTTGTTGTGATTTCGTCACCATATAACCATAAAAAACATAAAAGAACATCCCAACAGGATTTTGGTTTCACTGGCTACAACATTTCAGTCAGTTTCTGTTACTTAAAAGAAACCACGGAAAAAACAACACATTCCCATAACATTAACAAAACACTTTAATTACAAAATGATTAATAAGTAATAACACATTTTGGGAAATCAATAATAAATGCTAATGCTCTACGCAAATCCCACCCTCTTTTGCTGTATCTATGGCAACATTACGAATGATGAACGCTTTCCGTCGTTGCAGTTGTGACACGTAGGTGCAAATGGGTCTATTTTGAGTAACACTATAATAATGTACAACGTTAAATTGGCTGTTGATGTTCTGACAAATATTCTCATCTTTCCGTTTATTTATTTATTTTTCTGCTGAAGCTGAAAACATATAAGCCATTGCCAAGGTCGTTGCTCCCTGAGCAGCTGGGCTGAGGTCCCCCAGAATGCACCTCGTGGAAGAGTGCCGCTCCGCACGTATACCTCTGCCGCGTGCGCGCGCGAGCGCGGGCACGCTCATTCTCTGTGTCCGTGCGCAGAGTTGCCCGGTCCGCGGTTTTCCCGCCCAAATGGGCTAGTTTGAAAATACAGTTGCGGGTATATATTAGGAGGTCGCCGGTTGTAGATTTTTGGGAGTGCTTTTATAATGTTACGCAGCAGCTGACTGTAAGGGAAAAAAAATTAAATGAATTATTATGGAATTTAATAATAATACTAATCGCCAGCCAGGGAAAGTCAGACGCACACGAGAAGGAGAGTGGGTCCGTTTACGTCATTCATAGTGCACGTCTTTACTGGTAGGTACGGTTATAAAGACGAGCAAAACCGTCGCTTTCTGCACGCGATTAGGCTGAGATCAAGGTATGACTAATTTGCTGTGACATCACATAAAAACACAAGGGAAAGAAGGACAAGGAGAAGTGAGCGAGATAAGAAGAGAAAGAATGAGAGAGGCAAACTTACACGTTGCAAGGTGAAAGAGTTAGGTTAGCTTGTTATCTAACGTTACTTGTCTGTGCTACAGAAATTTTAGGGGCAGAATTCTCATATTACCTATATCAAGTGGGTCCGCCATTCCCTTCAGCTACGTGCATCTAAAGCAGTGAATGTTACCCCTAAATGCGGAGTACATGGCTTCTCAGACCTACAGATTGTTTTCAAATGCTACTCAGCTTTTTCAAAAATATGCAGTTAGTTACACAACACTATAAATGTAGGTGAAAATCCCCAGAAGATACTGCAGTTGTCTGACACTAGGTGGCTTGCAATCAGTGAGTGTATAGAATGCATCTTTGCACAGTGTGAGTGAAAACTACATTTCCACCTGACAAAAGATAGTGGAAGAAACTATGCAGCTGAATTTATCTATGAAATGTACAATGACAGCGTAAACGTAAACCAGGGTTGCCAACTGTCACGCCTCTGGTGTGACACTCACGCTTTCAGACTCACGCTCTCGCAAGAAATATTACAGTATGGCAAATCTATATTATTCCATTGTAAACGTAAGATTAGCTACATCAGAAGCATCTGGCAGTTTGCGGTCCCTACAGACTATATACACTGTAATTAAACTTACGTACATGTTAATGTGAGTGCATGTATGTGCAGACCTGTCTTGAATTGAAAATCTCACTCCATCCAGCTGACCAAAGTTAGCACCCCTGTCAATCCACCTCAAATTTCTCCAACCCATTGTGTCATAATTAAACAAGATTAATAAACTTGAGACGCCCAACCCTGCCCAACTTCTTGAAGAAATCATAACATTTTATCAATCTCTTCTTGAGTGCATAACATTGCCACAGCTGTTTCAAAGCTGGCATGACATCACGGAACTTACTTTGTCTGATGAGCATCTTCCACCTCTTGATGCTGTAGAGTCTGAGGTGCAATTCTGTCTTGCTTTACATGCATCAAGGGGGATAAATGATCAAATGCTGTTGGATTTGAAAGGCTGGTATAAGAACTACATGCTGATGTTGGTCAGAGAAATGAGAAAGAGGCTTCCAGATAACATGAAATAACTAGAGGCTCTCAAATTTCTGTCACCAAGCCATACTTTATGTGCAAAGAGATGATCTTACTTTATTTTTTATTTAAAAGTAGATCTAGGAAAAGCAGGGCAACAGTGGAGAATCCTGCATACTCTGAATTGGAAAGATAAGGAAGACAGCAAAATTGAGGACTTCTGGATAGAAATTGCATGGCACCCAGATGTTGCAGGTGATAGGGATTTTGAGGAACTCAGCAGTTTTGCCCTATCTCTTCTTGCTTTGCGTCTCAGTTATCCTGCTGTTGAGCGTTCATTTTCCCAAATGTCTTTCATAAAGAATAAATTGCGAAACAGAATGGAGCAGACATCTCTGTTAAATGCGTGCTTACATGCCAAGGAACAGAATCTGCAGTCATAAATTAAAACCATCTGCAAGGATGCTCTCTCTTCACTGCAGATATCACTACTCAGCTCCAGCTGAGGAAGATGAGGAAGAGAACACTGATATATAACAGAAGAAAGCATTAAGACTATATACAGTTCTTGATCAAAGCAGAAGGAGACTGCTCAGCAAGGATGTTTGTACAGTTTTCATTGAAAAGCGTTTGTAAAGTCATGACTGAAGAGAACAGGACAGAAAATGGCAGGGAAAGTTTAATGTGTGCTTGTGTTGCCTGCGGTATGACAACTGATAACAGATGGACAGGACAGACCAGAAAACCCATAAATAGTTAAGATAACCTGAAATTTGGAATCATCTTGATATGGAAGGAGACCAGGCACAGAAGAAGAGACACTGAACAAAAGGACAAAGTGAGTGGTAATATGCATTCTAAGAGTGGATATTTTAAAAATTATAACAGGCAAAGTTTTTATGACCTTCATTCCAGTGTAGGACAACTGTGTCAGTGTTGATGCTTGCATGTAGGTAACAGCCAAGGGGAAAATGTGAGTTCAAGTCATTGAATCCTTTTATGGTAACATGATTGTATTTAACTACGGCGTTAAAATGTTAAGCATTTGAATGTGATCAGCATGCAAAATACTTCTCTTTGAGATACTGGGATTGTAAGTGTGTGTGTGTTTGTATGATATACAGTACTAGCGACTAAAACTGGGAAAATCTGTACCATTCTTTTGATGTGTTAAAATATGAATGTGCATTTTACAGCACTATTAAGATGACAATATGTCTATTGAACTTTGTTAAGGCAAAAATAATGATAGTAAAAATTCCTTTGAATGAAATAAATACTGTGGATTTTTTTTTGCTTTGGTGGCAGTAAATACTTTTTAGATGCTACAAGGGTATGTTTCTCCTCATGAAAAGATCTGCAAGAGTGGCCAATACAAATGTTTTTCAAGAAAGAAGTTTAGAAACTGATTTTGAGTTTTTGGGTACTATGTTTGAATTCTAGAGATGTTTACGTAAGAAGATGCCTTCATGGGAAAAGATATGGATTATAATGTTTTCTGATTACTGCCAGATTGGGGAAAAAGGAGGAGTGCAGTCATATGCATAGTTGTGCATTTGTTGGGGAAGATACAAGAATAATAGATATAAATAGTCGTGAGGGCAGTGTTTTCAGTCAGAGAGGGAGGAACAGAAGATTCACAGAGGGAGCAACAGGACAGAAAGATTCTATGAACGGCCTAAATATAGCACTTTCATCTGAAATGGCTGGTCTTCCCAATAAACATTAATTACTAAGAAACACATAATGAATAGACAATATATGACATGAAAAGACCGAAGGAGTATGAGAGGTTGAAGGAGAAATTGTACCAAAGGAGCAAAAGAAAGAGGTCTATCTTTTGTCCTTTTCTTTTTGGCTTTTGGGAAACTGGCAATCCTCATGTTTCCATTTAACGAGTCACTGCCCAGTCATTTTTACATTATGCCTCTCGGTTTACTATGACTCAGTTTACTATGTGTTGCTGGGTAAATATACATCAGTCTATGTGGTGGCAAAATGGTTCGCTGGAAATGACCTGGAGAAAGCCTGTGATTCGCATAGCAGGAAACATAATTGAAAAATCGACATTCATCAAAAGAAAGGAAATAATTTATATGCTGTACATTGCTATCATTGTAAATATGAACTGTATAAATGAACTGTACTGGGTATGTATTCAGACTTATGTACAGTTCTCTTGTGTATGACTAGATGTTTATTTATGTGCTCTGTGTGTTGACTTTTCCCTCCCCTTCTCCTAGATTATCTGGAAAAAGTTGTCATGTATGGATGATTCACTTGGAGAGTTATTAATATTACTAAGAGCACTCTCTGGGCCCTGAATCACACACGTCCTCCCCCTGCTCCCAGGCGTCTCCTTGATCTATGGCATTTTGGGAACTATGTAACACGACCAGACAGGAGGTGCTTTCCAGCTCTTCCTTATGCAGCAAGAATGTTAGAGTCATGCAGGAAGGCTTCTTTTTTTTTGGACTGTGATTCGTCGTAAGTCAACACCGGTGTCACTGTAAATGTTTTGTTATCTTGTAAATTAAGAATACTGTAGCACCATCTTTTGGACATAAAGTGAAGTGACAGAGAAAGGAAATCCCCCATTCAAAGAAATGACTTCTTAAATTCTTCGCAATGGTAAATACCTCATGTGTTCTGCAAATTACTGTGGACATGTGGTGTAGGTGAAGTGTCTTGACTCTTTCCCCAAATTTGTCTTGGTCTGCAGATTAAGACTCTGCTAATAATTGGAAGGTCGCCGATTTAAGTCCCGTGATTTCAGAAATGGGCCCTTAAGCAGGGGCCTTAACCCCAAGTGTTGTTGCAACTGGCCGCCCCTACACTCTCATCCTCTCTTGGATGTCTATTTGGACAGTAGTGGCAATTAAATAAATATAAAAATATAGTCTGTAGGCTTCCCATAGACTTTAACTGTTCCATACATGAACATACACTGTTTGTGTGAGTAGTGAAATGCATTTTTTTGCCTGCTTCCTGGATTGTGGTCAAAAGGTAGTAGGTAATAACAAAGAAAAATATATAAGTTGAAATTAAAATAAAGACAAATGAAATAAAATAAGAGAGGACAATAATGATAAACAGTAATGACATCAGCAATGTACGGCTGTCAGGAAGATGTAAAACGTAAAAGAGTTAGGAATAGTGTAACATGCAGAAGAGTGGCATGTTAGCTGCCCTTATTTAATCCTTATGTTGTATAATATAGGCGATAACCTGAGTTAAAAAAAAAAAAACTCATTCAGGTTGTGGTAGCATTTTTCCGAAAAATCTTCGTTATGTTTTTACCTACTCTAGCCATTAAAACTATGGCAGGTGCGTTTATTATCAATTGACCATCACCAACTACATTAATTTAACTGGCCCTAAACATGGTGGAAGATTTCTTCCATTACTACCCACAGCCAAAGTGAAATAGGGTGTGTTCTGGCGGGGTACAGAGAGCCAGAGATTTCTGAATCCTCTAATGAACCCTAGTGCTACATAAAACCTGCCTGCATCAGCATGATATAGACAGTCCTCTACTTACGAACGAGATACGTTCCAAACGGCCATTCGTAACTTGAAGTCGTTATTCAACATCATTTTAAGGGTATACGCAAGTACTAAGAACGAGGATGCTGGGAGTACGCACACTACACAGCTGCGGGGCGGGAGTAGCGGCCAGAAGTCGTATTATGTAGAATTGGCCTGCAGACAAAATAATTGATGTTGTGGACAGGAAACGGGAGCCCAATGAACACAATTTGGACTTACAGGCCTCTTCGTTCGTATGTCTGAAAGTTCGTAAGTAGAGGAGCGTCTGTACTTTAAATATAGTGGATGATGATGGTCATCAGTTACCTCCCATTTTTTTGTCCAGGAGTGTTTATTTCACAGAAAGTCTTGGTACACTTGCTTAATTCTTTATCAGTGTTGCAAAATCCTTGGTTTAATAATAAAAGTTCATTGACCAGTAATGTTTAACATATCTACACATATCTTCCACACAGACATTTTTTGATTGTCATAATTTTTTGCCGACTCATTCAGTTCTTTTCTAGCCATAATACTGTAAGTTGAAATTGTAGTTATTGGCTCCCAAATGGATACGAAACACAAATGTTTGCTGGTTTTATGTTATTGCAAAGGTGTTACTAATTAAAAAGCAGCCAATGAGACTGCTTGGCAATGAACTTTTAAACTCGGAACAGCTTTTAGAAGTATAATTTGGAACTCAATTTATTACTACTTTAAATGAATGTTTTACTTAAATGTAGTGATGCTATCTAATATGATATATAATTTTTGTAAACAAAAGAATAAAATAATGATTTTGGTATAAAGCCAATAAATTTGCTAAATTTTACTGAATGAAGCAAGCGTCCCAAGACTGTGGGCACTGTATAAAGCGCAGAGATAAACAATACAAGTGCAAAAAAAAGATAAGAAAACAATCAAGATATAACAATATAGAGTGACAGTGCTGGTTGACAACAGAGTTAATGTAAAGTCCAAATCTGTGGAGAAGGGCAGCAATAGGTTTAGAGTCTGGATAGCCACAGGGACGAAACTGTTCTTATAGGAAGGTGTTCTCCACTGCTTTGCCAATGTGTAACATTCAAAGTGTCTCGTGAACTAATTTGTAACAGTTATAGCCTTATGCATAGTAATGCATTAATTCAGTAACTTTTATTTATATAGTGTTGAATGTGAGTCTGGATTGCAATCTGGCAACCTTTTAGAAGCAGTAAAACATATGAAAACAGTTGCAACAGTTTGTTTTTGCTCTGTCTTATTGGCTTCCTTCTGAAACTGGTTTGCTCCCACAGTTTAAAAACATTGCAGTTAAGTAAACAGTGTTCATTACATGTGTGTGATTCTGTGTGTGTGTTGGCCTGCAGTGGTCTGGCATTCCATCCAGGATGTCCCCTCCTTTATACCCTGTGTTTC
Organism: Mormyrops boulengeri; assembly: GCA_026781065.1. NCBI lineage: Eukaryota > Metazoa > Chordata > Actinopteri > Osteoglossiformes > Mormyridae > Mormyrops > Mormyrops boulengeri. The sequence continues at coordinate 9,546,682 of JAODLD010000042.1, read as the reverse complement.
CTGAGATAGTTTTCCCTTCTCATAAGCACTTAGGAGACGGAGGGATGGTTTATGACTGGCGACTTTTCCATGTGTCCAATAGATGGCGCCAATATTTAAAACCGCTCCTTACGTTTATGGGCACCAGTACAACTGTGTAGCACTTGTTGAATGCCTGTAACTAAAATATACAGTAGTTTGTTTTAACACGCTTGCTATAATTGTAGAAGAAGGATGAAATAAATCAGTGAGCCATTTAACGAAACTTTCCTTTTTTGTTATTTGTGCATACGGTTATAACAACTTCCTGTTGTTTTACAAGATTCAATTCATTATTTACATACAGCAGTTAATGTTTCTTTAAGGCTCGCACAGTTAATAGGCGCCTAGTCAAGGTAATAATTCATCTTCATTCTTCATCTACGATATACTATAGCAATATTTTGGCTGGAGTGCATTTAGATACAGGTGGCACAGGGAGATACACTCAAAATGTAAACCAAAAAAAAAAAAATGCAATGACATAATATTTATTAGAATTAGAAGCCTGTTCCCCATAGGAGCTGAATGGCAGATTATTTCCTGTAAAAGCCTAGAGTACCTACTCTGGAGTGTGATGCTATTGATGTGACTCCAGAAGGTGTGCGAGACTTTGCAAATATAAATATAGGGGGTATATGTAACACTGAGAAAGTTAAATTTCCATACAGGATTTTGGAAACAAGTTTCTGTTCCTTTATACCTTCCTTTTATATAAAGAAATCATATAAATATGATTTGTTATTTGCTGTTATGACAAAATGTCAAGGATAGTCTGATTTATGTAGAAATAGATTTTTGTGGAAAATAAGATCTCCACAAGACAGTGTTTACCATAGTGGATATATTATTGTCAAATCCCACCCTCTGTGGCAAGATTTTCAAATCAATCAATGGACAAATAGTTTGTGATCAACATAAGTAGTAGGTCAGCCAATGTGCTGAAATGCCTTTTAGATAGCTATTTTCTGTTACAATATGTTTTACATTGTGTAAAATCGATAGATTAGTGAAGTTGATTTTTATTTTGAGATGATTTTTTATTCACTCATTGTGTGTGGGGTACATCTTGTCCCCCTCTATTAAATGCTGCATTGAAGCAGATGGCATCATGTCCTTGGTGCCCTTATGCCTTATGCTTGGTGATCCCTGCAATCCAAAAATTAATATATGGTTAATGAACCTGGGTGGCTGGACAGACTGTTGCATAATATTTGAGATTTATCTTCAGTAAAACCATTCTGACACAGACGGTCAGGTATATTTTACTACCTCTTTGCTGTCTTATAATTAGCTGAAATTCACAGCCAGGCTTTCAGCTCTTCTGCAAGATTCCCCTGACTAGAAGGTGATGGTCTCAAACCATTGATCTGTCGTTTCGAATAAAGCATGAGCTGAGTGCCTTCATCTTAATGTCAGTTAGTGGGGCTGTGTCTTGTTCTTTTACACCTTGAAGCGGATTGCTGCCATTTTAGTATCCCGCCAAGTATAAAGTCTCTTTTTTATGTTTGGAGGTTTTCTTGCAATCCCAGGACATACAGCTCAGAATAACTAGTGACCATAAATTTCCGTTTTAATGAACTGTTGCATTTTGCATATTTATACATTCTTATGTCTTATGTTACCATGCATAGTATAGTATAGTATAGTATAGTATAGTATAGTATAGCATAGTGTAGTATAGTACAGTATAGTAAAGTGTAGTATAGCATAAAATTGTGTAGTATAGTATAGTAATACAAACGTATGTACTTGTATATGATAGTATACTGTAGTGTAGTATAGTTATTTAATGTTATTAATGTTATTACGTAGGCACAGGGGTGCCATAAGGGCTGGATTCCAAGGGCCCCTGAGTGAAAGCGGGCCTAAGAACTTTGGAAAATAACTGGATTGGTCTGGACTGGGGAGCCCAATATGATATCCCTTCATGGGGCCCAACATCTCTAGCAATGCCCATGTGTAGGCAGTTACTTAATTTCATTGTAGTTGTGTAACTGACTTGCTCAATGACAAAGAAAAATCATTGATCCTTGATTCAATGTAAACTGATCTCCTTGTTATAATTTGGGAGGGAATTAGAAAATATACTGGCTATATCTCAAGTTTAGTGCATTTTTCTGGTACACGACTTAGTGTGTGAACAAATTCACTAACCTTTCCTTAATAACACAGTTTTTAAAGTGTGCATTTTGGGACTCCTCCAACCATCTTTCTTGGTGCTTGAAATGTGAAAGCAGAGCTCAAACACAGACGCGTTTTTCTGCGCCCATTAATATACTAGAATTGCTATAAAAATATTCAGCTACATAAACAGTTGACACTGCAAGCGCATCAGCTACGTAACTAAATGTAGTTTGTCATACAGATGAAACGCAAAGAAAAATAAAATAACCTTAAATAACCCATAAGTATTTTGTCCTGTCAATAACAAAAGATCAAATATAAATGCATGCTTTGGTGACCTAAGGTGTGGAAAGTTATGCTGTGTTAAATCAATCAAGGTGTGTGTCAATAATTACATCAGTGTGAACTATACTGGCTGAATTGGATGATCTAGAATGTTTCACTGCTGTGCACATAGGATGTTTATGTTATATCCTCTTGAGACCCAAGGAAAAAAAGTGTCTTTCAATTTCAGGTTATTTGTGATTTTCTATGTCTTTGGAGGAAATAAAACAT
>JAODLD010000042.1:9528013-9542264 GCA_026781065.1 Mormyrops boulengeri | reverse complement strand
TTGTGTGTGAGGGCCTGGGAAGGCAGTGGTGAGGGGGCCTGCCTTGGTTTGTGTGTGAGGGCCTGGGAAGGCAGTGGGGCCTATTTCAGCTCTTCTTATGGGAGTGTTTCTGCCTGCCATGGTTTGGAATAGACAGAGGTAGATTAAATAAGGAAGGAAGCAAGGGATTAAAGCACATTAATTAAAGAAGTGAGAAGACAAAAGAAGGAAAAGCCCTATATAATTTTACCTCCTTGAAAAATCCAGGGATCTTTGAATTACTGTGCAGTGAAACATTATGATTGACTGGAATTCCATATGAGGTCTTCCCCAGTCTTCCCCAGCTCTCCTATTCTTGGGATAGGCTCCAAACTCACCACAGTCCTCTTCTGGATAAATGGCTCGATCGATGCCACATCAGGTGGTAGTGTATCTTCTTTCCATGAGTTGGTGCCAAGATCATGTCAGATAAACGTCAGTGGGAATCGATGACGGCAGTTCACTATTTTCGTTTGTTTATGAAAGGAAACAGCTCAGTGTTATAAATGCCTGTAATGAAATGCCTGCCTTTTAAAGATGTTTTTGTATCGCCTCTGGACTATCTGTAGTATGTGTTATTACTTTTTGTCATCTTTTATATGACATTTGTTTTTTATATGGCATTGTATTTTTATCCTGGCTTTTTAATGACAATCTTTAAAAAGATAACATGTTTGATGAGTTGCTCATTCCTTTTTGTAATAAACGTTGCTTTCAGGCAAATTTTATTGTAAGAATATGTTCCTAGTGCAGATAAGGTATAGGGGAGATTGATTTTCAGATTGATAGTGTATGAGTCTGAGAGAGTATGTGGGGAATTGGGCAACAAGCCCAGTTTAGAGGCAAATTTTTGCACGTATCATAACTTAAATCCTTCATCATTCAGGAACTAATGGGTGAATGTGTATAATTTTAACAAACCAACATTATTCAAGATTATATAAAAAGGAAACTGCAACTAAATGTGCCCAGACCTAACTTTGTGTCGTCTGTGTACTGGAGACATCAGCTGTTCACAGAGGATAAAATCTTTGATGGACATGCAGTGTCTCTGAGTCTCCGAAATGTGTTGTCTACAGGAAACTCATTGGAACACCGTAACATTCCATCAGAGGAACACCATCTGTCAGCTTGGCTGTAAATGATAACACGTCCAGGCCAAAGAGAGGCAGGACATTGCCCGAAAATCTTCAGTGCAGCTTGGTGCAATTTCAGTCAGTTTCAGTCACATCCCCTTTGTTTATGGACACAGTTGTCATATAGGCCTGCTATCCAAAAGTGAATACATGAACAACCCTTAAAACCAATTGCATAAAAATCGCATGTTACTTCTTTAGCTCAAACTCAGCGTAGAAGTAACACAGATATAATTAAAAAGAAAATTGTGAAACCTTTATAGAAAAATTAAACAAAAGCACAAAAAAGAGAGTGAAGAAGCTCTACTTGTCAGAGACAGAAGATTAAGATCAGTGGTCATTGCATGTATGTACACTCCACTAATGCTTGCTAAGTTAGCTTTATCCTTTAAGATCTAGGTGTAGAGAGATGAGAGGGTCGTATAGTTGGGCCAGGATTTTGGGTGTTGACATGCTGCTATGTCGTTACGCTTATGCCTCTTAATGTCAGGGGTAGAGTGTCCAAAAACAGTGACCACAAATGGATCCACTTCACTATCAAAATATGGGTCCTGTGATCTTAGAAGGAAGGAAACATTGAGGCTGACAGGAGTTATTTATGATGAGCAGCCTTAAGGATAAAGAAGTAATTATAAAATGCCAGGCCTGCAAAGGGATGCAAAAAGAGAGACAAACCCAGAGGTCACTGGATGTCGGCATGCTGAGGTTCCTCCGGAGAACAAGTTTGTTCCAGCCAAGGTCGACGTTTCAGTGGGAACAAGATGAGTGATAAGCCTCTGTGTTATTCTGTAGCATATTTTCTGAGTGGATATTGCTAACAATTTGCAGGCACTGGGTGCAGACACAGCTGCAGAGAGTAACAGCAGGCAGATGAAGGGTTTGGGATATTTCTCAGGGTTTATTGTGTAAGAACTCACCAGAACAAAATATAGAAGGTCCCAAACACACAAACCACTGACCCACAGCTTGCAATTAAGTGGCTTACTCTCTGCTCAAGATTCAGGATTTGGGTATGGAGGCACAAAACCTAAATAAATTGCCCCCAGGTGGAGATACTTATCTACACATGATGTTATTAATAGTATTACTAGATGGCCCAGCCTTGCCACTCTACAGTAACAGGGCAGGTCATGACAGTTAAGGGTGGGTGAGAAACAAGCAGTGTAATAAAGTAGAACCCTTTAAGGAGCTTCCATAGCAAGAGAACCCTTCAGAACCAGTTCCAGAATCGCAACTTGTATCAAAGCTCGAAGAGATATCGCAACATGTATACGATTATCTTGTGCTATTTTCTTAACATATTGTTCTTGAATTATTGAGTTGCTTATATCACATAACTTAATTACTATTTATTTAGCTAACCTCTTGAGAAGTTGGAATTTGTCAGCTGTCTCTGTGTTTTGTTATCTTTGCGTAAGCCAGCGCTGGACTTCATGGATTCTGCACCTGATGATCCTTTTACTCTGTCTGGTCTGTTATGTGTTCTGTCTGTGTATTTGATGGAGGGGGGTAAATTAGACTCTAGCTAATACCCACGGACGTATCTTCAGTCTTGCAGAGTCTTGTTTCCTCAGCTAAAGGATGAATTTGTTCAGCCAATAGCATGTGTGTGCTTGTAAATTTGTTGGCCTGAATGACAAGAGAGCATTTGTGGGTGTTACTGTCAATGGCAGTGTCTTTCAGTCTGGTCCTCAGGGACCCCCAGACGGACCACATTTTTGCTCCCTCCCAACTTCCTGCCAGACTGTCTTCATTTTTGCTTCCTCCCAACTCCCTACCAGAGATCTTTGTGTTTAGGGGGAGTGTTCTCATAGTGCTGGGCATAAGTGACTCAGTAACTCTGCTGTGGCGTGTGGATGGGGGGTGAGGGGTGGCAGTCGGCTATGTGGTACTTCCAGGTCATCCTCATAGGTCACCTGCCAGCTCAGTACCCTTAACTACTGCTTCATTTCACATACTGGGCTGCAGACACTAGAGGTCCAGTTGATCCATTTCTCCCAGTATCTCCCTTAGTCTTTCCAGTAAGACTTTCCACCTATTCCATCCTGATGTCTTCCACCTTTCCAATAAAATCGCACCTCCCTTCTGATCTGAAACAAAATAAAACAAAATATTAATGACACACAGCAATATTAAACTCAGATGAACTTTGATTTTGAAATACCCACTCACCACATAGGGTGAGACAGTATATAATACTCTTGCCAGACGCCCTCAGGATTAGAGGTTTGACTCCCACAGCTATTTGTGGAATTTCTGTGATCGCCCTGTGTTTTGCAGGTTTCCTCCTACAATCTGAAAACGTGCCATTAGGTGTTACTGAGCTGCCTGGTGGTTTAATTGTGTATGTGCTCTGCAATGGCCCGGAATCCTGTCCAGGCTGAACCTGACAGATCCAGCATCTGTGCAGTTATGTAAAGCATTTGAGTGAAGTAATGGATGTGTGCAAATACAATAAAAAATGTTTATCTATAAATAGAATACACTTTACAGAATCGTCTAGAAATAAAAAGGGGTCACTAGCTAGCACGGTCAAAAAACTGTCCTTCCATCCAACTTTCTTCTTCCAGCCTAGTGACTGTGCATCTTTATGCACAGAGTGGTCACTATCAACATAAGGGTCTCGATTTACATATTATTGCTAACAGAAACAGATATTACTATAACTTCAATGAAATATTTAATAGTAAGTATACAAAAATAGGACAGATATGAAACTGTTGAATAATGCACAATAAAAGACATGAAATAAAATTATTATCTATGCCTCTGACCAAGAGGAAACCTCTTTAAACATAGGGAGAATATACAAGAAGCACACATTTAATAACAGTTTACCAAGGAAGTAATCTAACAAATAACTAAGTGGATCCAAAATTTTAGTAACAAATTGTGTTTTCCAGGCCCCACCCCAGACTGGGATTGGAATAATCCGCACAGTGGCACTGCCTTTGTTGCTGTGCTGCAGTGTGTGGATTAGGCAGGAAAGTAGGCCAGCAGGAAAAGCAGTCTGTGACTGCACTAGTGGTGCTGACACTAGGATTATGCTGTCAGGTGAATCCAAGGCTGAGCCACAGGAGCACGGCCAAGCCACAGATATGTGTATGAACCCAGCCTCCGTTTCAATGCATTCTGTCTATTTTAAAAATGTGCCGGTTGGCTTGTAATTATTAATTTCTTGGTGGCTCTGTGGGCACAGGTTTAGGGATGGGAGGTGAGGTCCTGGCCTAGTACTCTGTGGGATTGTGGGATTAAGAATTGGCCTTGGACTTTTGCCCAGACAGGCTCACCACACCAAGATAAATTCCTCCACGATAAATTTTGCCAGCCCGCAAACCCATCAGCCCTCTCCCGTGACCCAGAGACATGCATTTAGGTGAATTAGTGTTTATAAATTGCCGACAGACTGTCCTATCCAGGATATTCTCCTGTCTGTATTGCATTATATGGGCTTCAGATTCCCCACAGCTCTGCACTGCATGCACATCATTTAAAGGTGGTTGTTTTGCAGTGGCCAATTATTCCATTAAAAATATGAATAGATCAGCATTTCATCAAAATGGTCAGTTTCAATATACAAGCAATAAATGCAGATATATTCTAAAGCTGTACAAACTTCAGACAGATGCTTGGGGTCAGGCTGAATGAGTTTTTGTTGATAATCCACCTGTGGCTTATTCCCAGTTCCTGTTACCAGAAGCAGTCAGAAATAATAATCCCTGGTCTGGTGCTCCCTGAAAGTACCCGTGAAACACCCATAATGACTGCTGCCGATGCTTTGGTTACCACTGTCTGGCCAGCTCCACCTGAGAATGTACTGGAATGACTGGCCTTTTGACCTGAGGAATCACACTTAGCGATGTTTACAGATCGGACAGAAATAGATGAAAACTTGTTACTCATCAATTCAGTTAGTTGAATTCAAATGTACTGATACAGCACTTTCGACATGGGGTATTATCGCAAAGCATTTAGAGGGTTCCAAGGTCCCCAGAGACTCTAGGCGGAAGTCCATGTTCTTCTGGCCTGCACTGGGCAGTGCAAGTTAGCAGAAATAAGCAAAAACGTGAATTCAGGCAGATAGAGCACAGGACAGCAGGCGCATTACGGAGCAGGTGAGTGGGTGGGCTGGCACAGGCAGACAGCAGGCAGGCAGAGAGGCTCCCTTGTGTCTGGACCTGTGATCCTGGAAGGGGGGGAGAGTAAATGGAAAGTGTGTCAGCCAGAGCAGAATAGGAGAGAAGCAATGCAAGAGGGCAGGGTTGGTGTCAGAGTGACAGCACTGACAGGACAGTCCATTCAACATCAGCAAGAGGCTTTCGGGACAAATTCAGCCACCATTCCTGTAACAACGCGCAAGAGGCATGATGGGAAGGGAAGCTCGGGATTCTGGGAATAAGGGGTAAACTTGGGGTTTATTAGAGGGATGACACAATTGGGAGCACAGAGAAACATTAGGGGGGTGGAGACGTTAATGATAAGACTAGGGAAACATACTCGAATGCGGTCTGAAATACACAGGACTAATCACAGCAACAAGAAACAGCTGGTAAATACAGGGATTCCACACGAGGTAGATGAGGGGGCGTGGCACACAGGAGGAGAAGCGTGATTGGGCTGTGACAATTCCTCTGTAGCTGGGTATCTGTAATATGGCCATAGTGGGGAAAACCCTTGGTATACATACGAAACTTGGAGCCCTTGATCCCATGCATTTGGGAGCAAAATGAAGAGTCTAATGCTCAGTTTCCAAGGCCAGGTTTCCCATCAGCCTTTGAGGTGGTGACGGGGGTGAACCTCTAAGTCCGTGCAACTTGACACTCTCACTACACAACACAGTTCACGTGAATATAACCACAGTTATAAATCATACATTAAATCCTGATGTTACATTAATTGCAAGTGTGTTGTACGCAAATAAGATCCACAGACCGACAAATATAAAGAAAATGTAACAGTATGATTCCCGTAACACGTCGTATCATATTTCAACTCCAAATAATATTTAAGAATGTTAAAAATGACCAACTTGCACATTTCATGCCCTGTACCATCTGTTGTGCATTTGCATAAACACTTTACACAATGATTGCCATTGTGATTATTGTCAAATGCTCTCTGTGACTTTGCTGTTTACTCTTCTCACCCCCACAAGAAAACCCCTTATCAGGATATACAGATAGATATGGCGAAATTGGCCTTACTCAAATACTCTGAGAAATCTGAGACCTGTGGCCAGTAAGGTTAGTATTCAGGCCAAAAGAATCTCGTTGAGATTAACGAGCAATGCAGAGACATTTTGGGTTTGAATGCGTTAGATTATACCGTGAAAGTGGAAAGGGTTGGAATTCCTGCACTTCTTCACATTTCTCTCGGCTCAGAGAAACTTACAGTAATGGCATAACCTGTACACTGACTTTGTTTTCTCCCTGATATCTTCAAGCCTCACTAAATCTTTTCATTTGATCTTTATTCTCAGATTACAGGTAATGGACTGCTGGCTCAAACTTTCTCTCTGGTCTTTTGATGGGTAAATGTTGGCCTGGACATCTATCATGTTTCATTCTGCAGCTTCGGCCCAGCTACTTATTTGTTGGGCAGTGGCTATATTTTCTGCGGTGGGAATGTTACACAAAATCAACATTGAATTTAAAACGCCGTGGGGAAGCATTTAAACAAACAAACAAACAAACCAAAAGTTCGGTTTGATAAGGCATTTACCAAGCTAATGAATGATGACCACAATGATGATTATCAAACAAAATTCCAAAGCAAAGACCAAACCTACAAACCACATGTGGTCACAACAAAACAACATACTTCACAGAGTGGCACAAGGTCAAGCCAAAGTGTCTTTTATTGTCAGCTTCAGATATATTACGTGAGAAGTCATACACTGAGGTGAAATATTGTTCTCACTGGTCGTAGTGCAAATGAAACTGTAGACACTGACCTATTCCAGTAGGCTCGACCTTGGAGAATGTCAATAAATTTAAGAGATTATCATAGCCTCTACAGCCATTCTGATATGATCTGCCTTTTCATGGTGTCTGGTACAGAAACGAGTGCATTTCAGAAAGCTATGAAACAGTCCCTATTCTGCCAAACTTAGGGATTATAGCACTATAACGATTTCTCAAAATTATTGTTTACTTACTTGAATCTAATCCAGCACCACTTCTGTCATGAAAGTCCAGACCAGTGACATTTATCACCCATTTGCACAGCACAACAAGACTAGAGCACAGAATCATTATCTATATCGCTGCAATATAATCACTGTTCTTCAGATAGTGGTTTAATTGAAATATGTGTAATTTTAGATGTTAAACATTAATTCCTTCTACAGAAAAGGAAAGTGGGAGTTGTGGAATTCACTCATAGCATTTCTGCGAGCGAGGCAGAGATCACTGATATGTGCAGGTCTGAAAGAAAAGCTGTAAATTGTTGGAAGAGAAAAGATGGGAAATGAAATAGGACGGGAGACTTGCTTACGAAAGAGTGTTATATCATTTGGGGTTGGAGACTGAGAAGGTGGATATTACAGGGGGTGTGCTTCTTTTAGCCAATCCCTGGCCTCTTTGTGCTTCTTATTCCCGCACATTCTTTAAGGAGACATTCCCATTTTCCCCACAGGGCTTTCACATGTCCAGTCTTCTTTGTCACACATTTTAACATCTGTTGTAGTTTAAATAATGCAACATGCAAAGATCCCTGCATATTTAGTCGGGGTTGGTATTTCTGTCTGTGGCAAACTAATGGCAGGAGCTTGTGTGTGTGTGCGTGTGTGTGTGTGTGTGTGTGTGTGTGTGTGTGAGTCAGAAATGTCCCTAAAGTTCAAAGCAGCGTAGGAGGTGCCAAGAAGTTTTCAGCGCACACCCGTTGATTTCGGTGCACTGTCTCACTATCGAATGTTAGCCGAAATGAGATCTGTCATTACCACATTGCAAATTTAGACCATCGATTTTATCACAGTTTTTCCAGAGCAGGCAGCACAGGGCTAGACTACCCACATCTGGTCAGCAGAGCCTTTCTCAAGAAATCCTTCAGGACCCAAGTTTTCTAGGAAGACCTCAGCTAACTCATCCATTTGCTATACTTTGTTTATGGTGTCTTGGCAACGCTGGACGCCATTGTATTTTTCACTTGACTTATAAGAACTTAATCCTCATGGTGTTTTGATTTGTCTAATTCCATGGATGGTAGGATCCAACAATGTCTTGTAATGTGTTGTATCGCTCTTGCTCCTCTACTAACTTGTACTTGATTCTGGTTACTCAGCTTGATTCTGGAAGCTCAGTCTAGCAGTGCTTGTACTTAAGCTGTCTCCTTGACAGCTACATGCTTGTGAAGTATTCTCTGCCTCACTTGTATGTCGCTTTAGACAGGTAACACATCTGCCAAACGAATAAATGTATTCTAGATGTAGAGTGCACCTTGGATGGGATGTCAGTCTATTGCAGGGTGTATACACTCACCTACTCATGTATTACAGGCAATTTAGAGATGAAAATTAGCCTAACTACGTGTTTGTGGACTGGAGGAGGTAACTCGAGTCGCTAGACAGAACCAATGAGTGGAAGACTCTACAATGACAGAGCGATTCAAACCCCCCAGCCCTGCAGCTGTGATGTAACAATGCTGAGCTGCTATGACTTAGACCAGCACGTAGAAAACTTTATCTTGAATTTATAATAAAGGTCAAATTTCATTAGTATACAATTCATGGTGAGTTGCATAAAATGCAAACAGGCGTTAATTTGGGCGTGTAACAGGAAAAAAGACACTATTGGATGTCTTGAATGGGAAGGACCAATCACAGACGGATATTAGATGTAACAATATTCTGTAGAGGCCTACATGTCCACATAAGACAGAAACACAGAATGAATCAGAAAGGGAAAAAGAAGAAAAAAGAGGGTTGATTATAAGATGAGTAAGAGGAAAGAGAAATATTTAAAACTCTGTTGCAATATATTTATATCGTGGCATATAAGTTTATATTTCAAAATCATTCGTTTGTTTGTTTATTTACTCATTGGTTGGCCTCTACAAAAAAGAGGTTTGAGGGATGCCTTCTGTATCCTTCTGGAAAATAGAGCAGTGATAAATATTTGGATTTTTATGTTAGCTATACAAATAAAAGGAATGAGTATGTAGTTCAGCCTGTAGTATGTGCGTGTATGTGCCCTGTGATGGACAGATGTGCTCTGTGATGGACAGATATGCCATCTAGGGTGTATCCCAGCCTGGGGCCCTCTGCTGCCTGGGACAGCCCCCCCTGCTCTCCCAAACCGTTTACTGACTTCATAGGAAAAGTCACCAGAGACATGAATATTGCTGCCGAGGTAAGTGAACCTCTCGATGCGGTCGACATTCCCTCCGCAAACAGACAGACTGCTGATGGCTGTGCCCAAGTGGTCATTAAAAGCCTGGATCTTGGTTTTTATCCAGGACACTCAGAAGCCCAGACACTCAGACTCCTCACTCAGTCTCTCGAGAGCCCCGATCAGAGCCTCCATTGACTCTGCGAAGATCACAGCATGGTCGGCAAAGTCAAGATCAGTAAATCTTCCTTCACTAATGGACGCCCCACAGGGGCAGGACCCCACGACCCTGCCCAACACCCAGTCCATACAGGCATTGAGTAGGAGCAAGAACACACCCCTGGACTGAGCACTCACAGTACCGGTGTACAGGCTGGCTATGACGTCCAGCAACTTTCGGGGAAAACAGTCCTGTCTGCTTTGTCAGAGCTGTGTGAAGTTTTTACCGTGGCTGGAATGCCAATCCTGCCACCAAACCCCAAATATTTCCCTACAAGTTGGAGGACCGCTTGCAGGTCCGGATGCAGTGTGACATCATACCCAGGACTGTCCTCTTGTTATATCTAATGCTCTGGTTGGTGCAGCTTAAGCACTGGACAACAACAAAACATATCAAATGTACATGTGTACAGGAGCAGGGATGAGTGTAACCCTAAATGCAAGGTACATTATAAAATGCACTGTTCGTCTTGCTGTCAATATGTATAATTCCTAAATTCACCCCGATAAAACAATTAAAAACTGGCTATGAGAGGGGCTTTTATTGCAGATATGTTAAGGCCTATCAATCATACGCTTAGGCTACTCCGTGACAAGGCAAATTCCAAACAATAGCATATTTTGTGGAGTTTTATGGAGATTTCACATAGGAAGGAAGCAAAAAAAAAATTATTTGTCCACATAAACACCACTGTAGCCTCTGCAGAGAATCCTGTGTCCCAACCACAGGACAACATTGAGAGCAGGAACTTAGCCTGATAAGGACTATATTTATAGTTTACTATCCTTCTCCAATAAAATATGTAAACATACATACAGATACACTATCTCATGTGGCTGCAGAGGAGGCTGCGTAAGATAGCAGACACACAAACACCAGCCCTTTCCTTGCCACGTCGTCATCAATCATTGTCAGCGGATCAATGCATCAGCCAAGGTCCAGAACTCATGTCTTCAGTCATTGATCTCAATTAATGACGTGAATTTCTATTTATAGTCAACCTTAAAATCAGAGAATGACCTTGATCAGCACAGAACAACCATGACATGGGTGCATGGGGTAAAGAAAATGATTCTGAGTATCTATATCGATAAAGTGACATCTCCAGAGCTATTGCACACAAATGATAGTCCACCAATTAAATTAATTACAGAGGCTTTTTTCAGGTCAGCTCAGTTCTAGCCTCTGGTAATGTGTGGCCTCATGTTATGCCCTCCTTTGTACTTTGTGTTTTTGTAGAGGGTATTAAGTTGCATGGCTAACAAAAAAATCTAAAATCACATGCTAGGATTGAGTAAAACTGTAACAGGTTTCGCTGAACAGCTCAGCATTAGGTAAGTGAACTAAATCATTTTAGCTGATAACAGCACATTTATCAAGCTAACATTGTGATGTATTAACGAGGCATTTTTTCCATGTCGTAGATTGGGGGGGTGGATTTTTAATTGTTTGCTAATAAATTTTGTAGGGTCTGCAAGTGTCTGCTCACTGTCTGTAGTTACTAACCTCTTCTGTCAGCATTCTCACCCCATAAACCATTAACTAGAAAAACACAAGCCAGCCCTGCTTTATATTGGGCTGTCCTATACCAGTCAAGAAAAACTGCTCTCCTACGCAGACAGACACCCTCCCTTCGTTTCTCATTAATTAACCCTGTAAAGGGGAAAAAGCATTAGCCATTTACCACCCCATGTGTGCGACAGCTGACTAGCAGCCCTGATACGTCTCATATTTTTCTACGCTGCCTTTATTTAGAATCTGGCCCTGTTATTACTCACAAGTTGGAAATCACAGGCTAATCCTGACATCTCCTTTTCTGCAGTCCCTTGAGGTTTTCACTTGCCACCCTCACTGCTCGGGTGCCAGGGCTAACTGCAGAGATCATTTTAGCAAAGCCTTTTTCCCATAATCCTCTAGTGTTGATATTAGGTTTTGTCGTTTTCAGTAAACACTTCCATACATGTGATTCAGGGGCAGGGGGCTCTGATCTTATACAATGGGGCATGTGCTTCAACACCCATATGATGATGATTAATCGATGTCCTGGTGTACATGGGCAGGTTGCACGTTCTTGTAGGTCTGCTGTTTAAGCTGTTTTAGCTGCTTAGATGTTGATCTCATGGGGCCGTCTCTCCTGGCCCGGCCTCCTGCTTTTAAACAGCGGCAGTGGCATCGGATTACGGTGTGCTAATGTGTAAATGCTTAGAGGAGCCTTCTGTTGCTCAATGTAGAGGAACACACCCTGATGTGGTAAACAGAAGGGAGGGCAGCAACGCAGGGGAGATGGGAAAGGAACAAGATGAGAAAGGCACATAGCCATGCATTAAGATACCGGGTTAGAGCTGCCTGAAATGGAAAAGTGTTGCTGGAAACACAAGATCCAGTTCAGTAATCAGGCCACCCCCATATTTCTTGGCAATCACAGGCCTCTCATGCCACAAAGAACAAGAGGTGCCCTTGGTGCTTCATGACATTTATGACATTCGCTTTCACTCTGACTCGTGTGTTGACCTGTAAAATGTGATTCTGACCAGGCAGCATTTTCTAAGTACTCTGCTTTTGAGATTATGCTACAATTCCACAAGTCCGTATGAAGTGACAATTTGACAAAAAGGCAATATCTCGACAGTTCCAACCAGGTTATGGCGTGCTTGTTTTGTTGCCATCATTGGGGTCCTCCCTAACCTCAAAGTTTTCAGGACCTTACATTGTTGACTCTAGGCTCAGTGACACTAACTGTGTTATTTGCACCCACGAGCGGCGACGCAAATTGCGGGTATGCCATGTCAACATGCTTAAGGCCTATCATTCTCGACCTTGTCCTCACTTGAATTCTGAAAACAAGTCAAAGACTTCTTTAGTTGCTACTGTGGATGCTCTTGTGCCAGTATGTGCTGATGTCAGTCTTGATGCTGACGGTCTTGTAGGAGTAAATTCCTTGTCTGTGTGTGCTCACTTGTGTAATTCTGAAGTTTTGTCACAATTAGCATCCCATTTTAGCCATTTGACTCAGGAACAGGCACAAGACCTTATCAAACTGATTGAGAGTTTCCCCTCTTTGTTTGGAGATGTTCCTTCCCAAACCACAGTGTTAAAGCATGACATTCAAGTAACAACATCTACTCCTATAAAACAGCGTGCGTATCGTGTGAACATGCAAAAACCTGAAGCCCTTAAGAAGGAAGTAAATTACCTCTTGGAGCATGGTATGGCCGTGCCTAGGAGCCCATGGAGTTCCCCATTGTAGTTCCAAAGCCTGATGGAACTTCTCGTCTTTGCACTGATTACCGGCGCTTAAATTCTTTGACAATACCTAACTCTTTTCCTCTTCCCTGTATGGAGGATTGCATTGATAATGTGCGAACGGCTAAATTTATTACAAAGTTAGATTTACTTAAGGGTTACTTGCAAGTTCCCCTTACTCCTAGAGCTTCTGAGCTCTCTGCCTTTGTGATACCTGATGCTTTCCAATACACAGTAATGCCTTTTGGTCTTCGAAATGCCCCAGCAACATTTCGACGACTTGTGAATTTAGTGCTGTCTGATGTTGACAACAGTTGGTAAACTGGTCCCACACACTCATGTTCGCATCCCTGCCCTAGATCGGCGAGTGTGTAACAATCACCAAAAAAGGATAAAAGAATTATTCGTCTTAATTCTTTCAGCTGAACTCTGTTTTACATTGTATCTCTGGTATGTTGAAAGTAAACTTCTTTTTTATTCAGGTCAGATTGCAGCCGGTTGAAGACATTGTACTTAGACCATCAACATTTCAAGTAAAACAAAGCTGTTAACTGATCCTTTGTCAAGTATTGTAGCAAGAAATCAGGTAGGCCTATAGGTATAATCCATCTATCATCTTTAACCATTGCACAGTCATGGTGAGGCTAGAATCTATCCCAGTAAGCAAAGGGCACTAAGCAGAGGGGCACCCGCCCATTACAAAGTATGCAAACACAAGGAGAGCGTGCAAAGTCTACATGCCCAGGGCTGGGAGCAAAATCAAACCTACAGCTTAAAAGAATGATGATACTTTTCCTTCTAACATCAAAGGAGCTCACAGTTTACACCGGAAAAGTGAAAAGGCAAAATCATCAAACACAGAGGCCGGCCCTGCTGGCTCGAGGGAGGGATCCATTGCTACATAATGATACACACCAGCATTTCACACACTGGTCAGACGTGCCAGTGAAGAGTCAGAGCACCAGTCAACACCAAAACATATTGTGTGTTATTTGGCATATTTCATTCGGCAGTCATCTCAAATGCTGTATCAGCTGCAATTAGTATATAACAAGAAAACTTAGTACACCGACAGAGACTGAGGCACACCATTTTCTTTTGGCAGTCTCACTGTTAAATCACAAGGTGACACAACAGTTTCTTCATGGGCTCTGTGGTTCTGTGCTTTGGGCGGGGGGGGGGGGGGGTGACTGTGCTAGAAGACATGGGGGGGGGTGTAAATGGCCGGGTGCAGGGTGATGTTTTCGGCCCCGCCGGGCCTGTTGGGACTGGGGCGGGGCCCCCGCCGTTGCCTTGGCCATCCAGTG
>JAODLD010000042.1:9501319-9515233 GCA_026781065.1 Mormyrops boulengeri | reverse complement strand
ACACCGGCCCCAAAGATCGTTTCACTCCGCTTGGACTTTAACTCATTAATTTTGACAAAATTTTTAACCCAAATTAACTTTAATATTTATTTTTTTAAAATAAAAACCTTTTGAACACCCCCCCCCCCCCCCCCAGTTATAGGTGTCAGTTTCTGGTCCGTGTCCCAGAGGCACTATAATGAATGTGCAGTGCCTTTTTCACTGTTAAAAGAAGGAGAAATGAAATGGCTGACAAAACCTCAGGTTATCAGAAATGATAGTTCTACCCATATTACATGTAACATCCCTCATTCCTTGTGTGAGAATCTTATGGAGGATAAAGTGTCCAGTACTTCATTTCAGCTCTGGTTTGTAGAGTCCTTTTGAGTTGCTGTAGTATAGTACTGAAAAGTTGGCACCGGGACAAATGTTTAACCCGTTATGTAAAGCCCTGGTGATTATTGCGCATGTGTGAAATAATCGCGAATAAATTGCGATGTGATATTGCGTGGCCCTGGTCAGGTGTTACGGGTAAGATCCTCATATTTTTTGGATGGTGGTTATGCATTAAAAAAAGAGGAATAGATTAACTTGGGACTCCTAACCCTTTTCCGAAGCTCAGTCGTCATCTGTTCCAAAAGAGCTATATATGTCATGTGACATTGGAAGAGGTTATTAGGTTATTTCCCACCAAATTAGTCGCCTGGCATGACATTGAAGGGCAGTAGAGTAGATAGAGGCACCTGCTACAGTGTTTGCGCCTCATGAAATCATATCATATTGGGCTCCCAACCCAGACCAACCCCATAGTGTTCCAAATTTTTTAGGACCCCTGTTATTTAAGGGGCCTTGAATTGTCCTTAATCCTGCTCCCCCACCCTTTTACCGCAGCCCCGAGTAGACGTGCACGTTGGTGCTTTGTACTAATTTAGTTTGGATGATTGTTTTTCTCCAGCACCTCCTGCTTCCGTTTATTCATATCGCCTGAGTCGGTTCAAACCAGAATAAGCTAGATCAGACTTCTGCACGCTGTCTGCGATCTGATACCTACCACTTTTTTTTAAAGGGTGGGTCGGGATTTCACACACGTAAGGTTGGTTTTGGAACCTGATATCTCTGCGATGTAGGGCTCACCAAATTGGGTAGTTCCGTGTATACTTTTAAAAATATTTCCAAAGGTTTTTAAGATTAATTTTATAGAATCCGTTAATGATGCATTTTTAATGCATCGCCTTGATAGTACGTGATTTTTTTTTTCTAAGTTATTTCAGTTAATTGTCCGCGCGTGTTTGTATGTGTCTGTTAATTATGACGTGTATGTTTAATATGTGAATATGTTGCTCATGCGTCGAAAAATTGTTAGTTAACGTCCGTGGCGCCATATGTGTTCATGAGCGCGTTTGCCATGTAGTTTGTCCGATATTGCGAATACATTTGAAGTAAAAGATCTGTCTGATTTAAACGCTTTAAGAACATTCCGTACGCTTTCTGTTTAACGGCTTCATAAGCCACAGCCAAAGAAAACTGTCGCTGTCGAATTGTGCTCCAGTTTTTACTGCAAAATAAAATAGTTTTTATTTACTCAGTTTCGTAAATTCTTCAGTTTCTTTTTCACGGCCATCAATCCAAGGCTTCCTTATGATTTGATCTATTTAATATACATTTCGTGAATACGGCTCTCATTTTATAGTATCTGGAATGTGACTCGGTCATTTCAATGCTGAGTTCCGCGTACATTTTTCATCTGTATTTAACAGCTACTCCTAGTCAGAATCGCTGTAAGTTTTTGACAGTATAAATAGTATGACTGTTATACAAAGAAACGTCAAATCCCGCTTTACTGTTTCTTGGTATGACTTTCTAAATACCAACATTGTTCAACCGAAAAATTCACATGTAATCCGGCCATTCATATTCTAGCCATTTTCTCACAGGTCTATTGTCTGTCTATTTCACACGAAGCACATTTTTATTTTATTTTACAAAAAAGCTGTTTGGAAATCATATTGTGTGTATACTTAAAATAAAAATTGTTTCCTATATCATGTTACTGTTTTGTTGGGTTCTGATTTTATAATGGAATATGTGCCGGAGTGAATGTTTAATTTATATGGCTCCTCTGCCACCTGCTGGAAGCCGGTGAATTACACCCTAGACGGAATGCCGGTCTGTCAGTGCATTCTCACCATAGCACACTACTGGTAATATGGAGTGATCAGTTCAGCTAATTGGGGGGAATATAATGCATAAAGAATATGCAAATTATACACAGAGCTGGGGGCAGGAAGCCAGCCCGCAATCCCACAGATGTCACAATGTCACTCCATAATTTAGAAGTTAACATCTAAAAGTCAAAAGATTGTATCTAAATAAGGACACCGATGTATTGCAATAAGATTTTTTGGTGATCATCGTAGCTGGACAACACGCTCGGAAAACGCAACGACTGAAGCGATTCTTTTTTATTTGAAAGGGGTGTAAACCGGCAGTGGTCAAACGAGAATTGTGTTGAAACATCTAAACATGTGGTAGGCCTATTGTACAACTTGGCACAATTAGCGCTTCACCACATTCACCCCACGGTGAGAATGAGACTTGGCTGTGGAAAATATGTACCAGACAGCTATGTACATCTACCACTTTAAGAAAAGCAAAAAAGGAACTATTTCATATGCGTGGTACCTTTACTGGCTGTGTGGCCAATCAGAGGCTGCCATTATTATTTTACGTCTAACACTGGTTCAAGGACATGCTATGAAAACAGTTCAAGTTTTGCATCTGACAGATGGCAGCTAAGTTTCCAGCAACTGGGATCTAGCTTACTGTGCAAATATACATACAGTACATGTTTCGATTGTGCAACACCTAACAATAAAGTGAAGCAGTGCAACGATGCACACACAGTATTCTTTGCTTTAGGGCGGTACACGTAGGTAGCATTATTTAAACTACCAAGTCCAAACACAAATTTTGCTACTTCTTATTTCAGGTAAATCATTTTGCAGTTCCAGTTTATAAGCGAAGGTGTTTGGGATCCACAGGTAGCTACACGTGTAGCTATATAAAATAAATACAAGCAGACGGCTCCATTTCCCTTGTACTGCGAGCACATAATCGAGTTGTGGCCAGAGTACATGATCATATGTGAAAGCCCAGCCTTGCCATACATTTAGAGAAATGGGCCTTTAGGGAGTTGCAAATCATATGGCTGTTATTCTTCAGACAATAAATACAGTGGCGGTATCCTACAGTATGTGTGACCATAATAGCAGAATTGAGAGTCGAAGGACCGACTGATGCATATTCGCATGAGTGCAAGATCTATGGAATTGCTCTGTGGGGGGAAAAAAGCACCTGCGGTGAAGACGTGAATTGTTCCCCAGTGTCAGGCTAAGCTGTTCTAGATGATAAATCAATAAACAAGCTTTAAGAGTCGTTGGCTGTTCATTACTTGTGATGGACTGTTATCTTGGCACAACTTAAGTCCCCATCATCCATTTCTCCCTTTAGAGTCGACTTCTGTCCAGTCGCTTTTTCGTTGGGTTGGGGTATTGAGGGTTCTCAACGACCCCCTCGCCAAATTTGAGCTCCAGGAAAGCACGGTGGTTGTTAGGGCCATAGGCAGTGATGCCCGCAAACTGCATGGGTACCAGGGGCTGGAGGAAGTGTTCGGGGAACTCAACGTCTTGCCTGTGCTCCGTCCAGGTGTCCTTGGTCATGATACCATTGCGGGCGTAGAAAGGCCAGAGGTCCACATGCAGGTGGTTGGACTCGCTGTACTGCACCCGGTAAAAATCCCCCTCCACCGCCCGCTCCCACACGTACCCGTTGGCATCCACCAATGAGCCGGAGTCCAGGTTTTTCAGGTGCTCGCAGTTGGGCACGTCCTCCAGGTAGATGCCCAGGTCAACGTCGTAGTCCCATGGGATGATGTCCTGGTGGCGGGCCGCTCCCAGGAGGCTTCCACCTTCCAGCCAATAGCGCACCCCCGCCGTCTCCAGGATGTTGACGACGTACTTGGTGGTCTCGCGCAGGGCACGCAAGCAGCAGGGCGGCGTCCAGCGCTCCAAGTAGAGGTACTCGGGCGTGTCGTCTTTGACCGTGCCGAAGCAGCGGGCGGTCTCCTTGCCGCAGCCGTACCACTGCTCCTTCCCATCTGGCTGGACGAGGCGCTTGATGCCGAAGTCGTGCATGAGTCGGCCGGTCGCCTCCCGCTGCCTGCTGTCCGCCTTCCATTGGTTGTGGGCAGAGCTGAAGAGGGGGCGGTGACTGGCGGCGAAGCAGGGCCCCTCCAAGAGTTTCACCTTCCAGCCACGAAGGGAGGTTTGTATAAAGAGGGAGGCCAGCAGGGGGCGGGCTAGCGGGCTCGACAAGTTGAAGAGATCCTCGGAGCGCATCAGGATCACCGCGTCCCCCCGCAAGGCCGTGCAGACGCTGCCGCTGCTGCCCGAGGCGGCTGGGGTGTAGGTCACTGTCCACTCCCTTAAGCTGACTCGGAGGTGCAGGCACTGCACGGCAGAGCGGGCCAGTACCGGGGTGGCCACTAGTCGCACAGGGCCGCCCCCTTCTCCCTCCAGCTCTCGGATGAGCCGCTCCAGCTGCCGACCTTGTTCTAGCTCCACGCCGTCCGGCACCAGCAGCACGTACTCGGTCTGAACGTGGAACTCCGGCCGGTGAGCCTGCGGGGGCTGATCAGGGCTGGGGGACAACACCAGGAGGCGAGCTCCCTCTGGCAGAGCCAGCGGTGGGTAGGGCACGGTGTCGGCTACCGCCAGGAAGGGCACCTCGGGTCTCCGCTGCAGGAACGAGCGGGCCACGTCACCCACGTAGTTCTCGAAGTCCTCAAACTCTCGCACCAGCACTGTAACCCGGGGGTTACGGCCGTTTCCCGCTCCCCCGGCCCCACCCCCCACAGGCCCAGCCAGTCCTCCAGCGGCCCCAAGCCCCGACACCGGAAGTGGGGTTTTTTTGGGAGAGGGCTTCCCAGAATCCCGCCGCTTCTCCATCATTTGCTGCTGTGCCCGGGAAACATAGTACAGAATCAGGAGGTTCAAAGCGATGGCCCCAGTCAGGAGGCCCTGGCAGAAACTGATCCGCATTGTACTTCCGGGTTCTCAACACGACACCTGATATAGTTGAAGGATGTGTACACAATTAATATTTTCCGGAACAGAGCTTATCTCAGTTTCAGTGGTCCACAGTCACCTCCAGTGAGCATAGTCCAAAACAAAAGTAGCTACATTTGTGCTGCGGTTTTTGAATCAATGCTATGCCAAGGTTATCTTCGATGACTGATAAAACTACAAAACTATAAAATTACACCAGGGTCACGCGAGGTGTCACCTCTCAAGGTGTAAACAGCAGAAGGTATACTCGATAAGGTGGGGATGGTCACATTATCAATCGGGGCCATCGTATTGAGCTACAGAATTGGTTTCTTTATTCCAAGGAAACAGAATTTGTTGCTAGCAAGCGTTTTGTCTTAAAATCTGAAGACAGAAGATACCACAGTTTCACATACACTTAGGTCCTGAGCATTTTTCCCCCTCTGGCAAAGATCGAGACATCCTGCAGATGGACAGAGAAAGCTTTTGGACTTCTTCAGCCGAAAAGCCATGAAGCGATGTCTTCAGCCAGTTATGGTAACATCTAAAATAGAAAAATAATTCAAATGTAAAACCAAATGCAGTATATAATTCTTTGCTTTTTATTGTGCTTCACAGCATAAAAACTGCACTTTACAGTCAGACACACGCAAATGTTGATATGTCTGTATGGACTATACTATAGCAACCCTCCCCCTTACTTCTTAATTGAGGTATATGAGATAACCAGTCATAACTTTAGTATTACGCCAGCCCAAGTCCTCTTGAAAATTTGCTGGGTAACAGACGGTCACGCACTTAGACTCAATCTGCTCTGTGGTGCTAACTTGTCTCGACCCATGGCAGTCAAACTTAAAGTAAATGTAGGTCAAATCCAAACACATGTACTGTACTAAGACATTATGCTCCTTTTAGATGAAGCCAGCAAATGTAGGGCACATTAAAATGATCACCCGCACCGAGTTAGACAACGAAGATGAGTGAAGTTTACGTTGTCATCTATGGATTTCTATGGGCAACGTTAAGGACACGGCTCCACGTTGGGTTTGATGTACATGCAAACTTGTATTTTGGATTTCAGGTGCTTAATTGCAGCCATAACAAATTTGTTTTCTCCACTTTAATCGTAATAAATTTCGGATTTATCTGGTGATTTCCGAACGTGTTTTTTTTTCTCAGCAAAAATATTTGCGAAATATGCTGTCGGTAGCACACATTAAACGTTACTAGTTACAACACAATTAAAGACGATATTTGAACGCCAGTTGTCTTGGAAATCGTATATTTGTTAACATTTTGGTGCATCGGATTTTTTTCTCCCCCATTCACTCATTTACTATTTGTTTTTATGTACCTAATTATTATAAACCGTTAATTTTGCATTAAAAACGTGGTATTTAAATTCCAACATAGACAGGCAATGTTGTATCTTTCAAAAAATGTAGATCAAATATCTAAGACGTGACTTTTCAAACGTAATAACCCTAGAAATAAAGCAATCATTGAGTTCCTTAATTAGCATTTCCTACAATGAACCTTTAGTACACGGACTCCAGAGAAGTGAAATTAACCGACAGGTTTGATTGTGGGATTTTTTTATCTCATTGCACATGCAACAGCGATCGCATGAATACAAACCTGCCGATCAGTAAATACGTGTTTTATTCCCATTAAAATGGCTAACACCCCACACGCAAAGAGTTGGTACACAATACCTTGCAAAAAATATCGAATCAAAAAACAGATGCGGAAATTTTAACGCAATCGGATAAGAAAACGAAACGTACATTGCAGTGGAGAGGACCGATAAGTCGCCTGCATTCATGAATCCATAAATCCATTATGTTTGTATCATCGTTATTTCCCCCCTCTCTCTCTCCAGAAGGTGCATTCCGCAGCGCCGTAGCTTCTGCATGGCCGCTTCGGAAATGAGCACAGAGAAGCCGTGAGATCATAATGTGGCAGGAAGCTTCCGCCCCGGTTACGGCTGGGAAGACGCTCGGCGCTCAGCAGCGCTGCGCTCCGCCGAGGCCACATCACTATTTCGCAGCCGCTTCCCTATGACTGCTTGCAGGTCCCTTTCGCGATTGAGAGAGTGAGAAAGAAAGAGGGAAAATCGAGCGGTGGCTATTCTGGGTGAAGGGGATCACATCGGCATTCTCTCGTTTGTTTTTTTCCCCCCCCACCGCCTTGTCCTGGAGGCTGATCGCGCGGCGTAATGGAGGCGGAAAGGTCCGGAGGAACGGGCGGCACGAATGCGAATCCGGGAGGGAGCGGCGCGGGGCGCAATCCTAACGGGCCGAAACCGGTGCCAGGGCCGGGGACTGCAGCGGCGGCGGCGGCGGCGGTGACGACGACGGCGGCAGCGGGCGCGATGGCCGGCACTTCTCAGCCGCGGGACCCGCAGGAGGGCCTCTCCTTGCCTGGCATTTTGCATTTCATCCAGTTCGAATGGGGACGTTTCCAGGCAGAAAAATACCGCTGGGAAGCCGAGAGAGACGAACTCCGGGTAACTGTGATTTTTCTGATTTCATTATGATTTTTAAGGAAATTGCTCGAGTCACGACAGCCGCTTATTTCTCAGTAGGTCAGGATAAGACCACCGTGGTTGGAGTCAAGGAGACTGAGGTTTTCATGATAAACGGGATGAGCGGCGATCTCCGGCCGCAACATTGTTTTGCCGTGTGATCAACTAAACATCAAGTGTCCTTTGGTGAGACTGTTGCAAAGGAGGACACCAAAGATTATCGCGATCAACTTATGTTCCCTGGTGCACACATTTCAGCATGATTGGAAAAATCACTGTCTTAAACGTGCAGGCAACAGTTTATTTATACCAAAGTCTTTGTTTTTGTGGGCCCCTATAAATCATTCGCATGTGAGAGTCGCTTGCGTCTGAATAATAATTGCAACGATGAATATCTTTTCTGATGTAGGTTGTTTATAGTATGTGGCTTCCTGTTGTGGAAATGGCACTGGATCGCAGTCCAGAATACAAGCGTGAACTGGACATACAGTAGCAACCCCCCACCCCCTCCCACATTTCCTATCGGAATGCTATCTTATTTTGGATTGGCGACGTAGGTCAGTCCCTGTTTAAGTGTTAGCAACAATCCGGCAAGCAATGTTCATTCGCGTTGCTTTACAAATGGGGCGATGGGGAGGAGTACCAGGAATGGGGCTGATCGGGGTTTATACAGGTACCGTGTCCTGGACCCATTTTCAGACCCTAGTCTGAGAATACCGCCTGTCACGTGACTTAAATTCGGCTACATTTAGTAGTACGGTGAACACCGTCATGTTGTTATTATTATTATTATTATTGTTGATGTTATTATAATTATTCTGATTATTATTAGTGGTATTAATTTCTTGAAAAATATCCCACGTTTAGACAGTATGTTCGAACCTGCCGTGTTCACCGTGCATGGGAAGCCCTGCTCTGCTATTGTACTATGAGCATGGGCCTGTGATGGAGAGCCCGTCTAGTTTTAAACTGATGTCGAGAAAAAAAAACCTAATCGGCATATTTAAAAATTAAAGATCATAGATATAACTGGCTGCTTCATATGCAAGTGAGTGGAAAGCTTAATAGTACTACTGGCATGGGAGACACAGATGTAATCATCTTGCTATTATAAGAAGAAAATTCATGTCTCACTTAGTAGGCTATTGATTTGAGCTATTCCAGTAGCTAACTATTGAATGCGAGGAGTCGGTGGTAGTCTATTATACTCCTACATGATGTTACTGACAATGAGGAAAGGCGTCACAGACTGAGGACTTCAGTCTATTTGCAGGTTGACAGCGGTTACATAAGGCCAGTAAGGATATGTCCTTGTTATATGCAGGATACCTGATACATTTCATTGCTTTTTTTTTTGCTTTGGTCCTCTGGTGCTTATCTTTACCTGAAACGGTACCTGAACTCCATAGAATGCAAGATATTTGCTAGAAAAGTCATTGATGCCCCTTCCGCCTTCTCTCCGTTTCTGTGATGAAATCCAACTCTGGGAAATTGTGCCCAGGTAGGTGCTTAAACAGACTGACTTCGGTTTCTCTGTGCATTTCAAAGGTTCATTACTCATGCTTCTACCTTTACCGAAGAAGGCGCAACTTTCACAGAGGTTCTAGTTTTAGCTGAAGCCAAACAGGTTGATTTGGTGTCAGATAGACAACATGAAGCAGATCACTGTAATGTTCTTAGACGGCCCTTTGTGCTGGAGAGGAACAAGCAGGCAGGTGTTTTTGGGAAGCACTGCCCACTTCTCCACCCCAACTTTGATCTTCCTTGGGCAAATACAGGTCAAAAAGGGTGTGTAATTTGAATGAAATGTTAATCGGGCTGCCGTATTTCAGTATGATTTTAGTTTTCAAATTTAGTGTGGTAGTTGGCCTAATTTACCAATATCCCTAGACTGCAGTGATTTGAATTTTATGTCAATTCTGTAATAAGTGCAGACATCTAGTCACGTGTTTCAGCTGGGTGCTTATCGCGGGATCTACTTTACAGAGGAAACTTTGAGGATCGGAAATGTGCCGGTTGTCATTTGTAAGGTCTTGGAGGCCGGAGGTCACTGATGCTGGCCAAGACTGGCCGAACTGTAAATAAGACGCAGAGGAAACCAGGGAATGAAAACAAAGGATTAAGGTATTGTGGTTATTAGTGTGTAAAGGTAGGGAAAAAAATCCAACTGTAATCGTTTAGGGCGGGGCTCTTCAAAGCTGGACTTCGATTCCAAATCCAGGCCTTGTTTTTAGTTCTCCCGGGTAGTTAGTTTAATAATTACTGATTCTGATTGGCCCCATAGGCTTCACACCTGGCTCACGGGTAAAAGAAGGCTGGAAGACAAGCAGTGCTTAGACCTTGAGGACTCCGATTTGAATAGGGTGTTCTTGGAGGGTAATG
The DNA here is from genome assembly GCA_026781065.1 of Mormyrops boulengeri. Classification (NCBI taxonomy): domain Eukaryota; kingdom Metazoa; phylum Chordata; class Actinopteri; order Osteoglossiformes; family Mormyridae; genus Mormyrops; species Mormyrops boulengeri. Next base: position 9,505,240 of record JAODLD010000042.1, on the reverse strand, counting down.
AAATTACCCTGAAGTAGCATGAGGGCCTTAATTCTCTTTTATACAGGCATGGAAACACAGCATTTGACTGCTGCTGGAAGATGGGTTTACAGCATCAGACAGGACCGTGTGTGTGTGCCTGTCTTGCCGAACCCTCTCTCACAAAGGCTAAACCCACGTCCCAGAAAAGTACTCTATTGGATTGGCTGGGTCTTTGGGGAATAGATGGTATACAGTGGTGCCTGGATGAGTGCCCTTGACCTTGTTGCAAAGCTGAGAGATGTGGTGGGGCTTGGATTTGTACTCGTGCAAGCTGCCACCTGATTGGTGGACCAGCGAGAGTCTGGTGGTTAGGCGACATCCAGCATAGAAGTTTAACTCCAGTCGCAGTATTAGGTGTGTCTTTCTGAATGGGAAGCCCCTCATATTCTCGATATATTCAGGCCTGAACAGCGTGGCGGATTGAGGCAGGTATGTGCATGTATCTCTTGGTGCCGGCAGGAAGATGTCCACCATTCCTGCAGTTTATAAAAAAAAAAAAAAAACGGCATTCCAATCCACCCACTAGCCTGGCTTCATATAGCCTGTGTCACCTGCCTTTTCATTCCTTCCGCAACACATTTGTATTCCTGCAGTATTTGAAGCGGCGATTACATGTATTATTTCTGCAGTTCCGACGTTGATAATTTGGCTTCATCAGGAGACGTAGCACACGTCCAGTCGCTCCATAGAGCAGCAGAGGTGGATGGTTCAGGTACAAAAATTCAAAGTCCAGACCAAAATTTTGCTTCAACCAGCCAGTATACAGTCAACTGCTTGGTTGAAACAAAATTTTGGTCTGGACTTCTTCTTCTTTTACTTTCTGGGCCTGAACTGTGAACCTGCAATTTTCTGGTCTCAGTCTCCGGTCAGCCCTCCGCACGCAGACTTTAATAGACGGGCCTCTGTTTTTTTTGGAGTAAGCTTAGCTGAGCTGCAAAATTGCGGCTTGATGTTTCTAAAATCTTTGTATGCATGTGTATGAACATTTGTTGCCTTTTAACAACCGAGTAAAAGTTTCTGTTTGTCTAAATGCTAAATCGTTAAATATGTCGGTTGTTATGCCCCAGTCTAGGGTTCAGATGTATGGGGCAAAAGGAACAAAGGGGGACACAAACAACCTGAACCACAAAGCACCAAATTTTCACCAAAGTGTATTTAACACTTAATACAGAACAGAAACACCAATCAGGAGCAGCTCAGGCCAAAACAAACAAAACAGGTGACTGACTAGGTACATAAAACCTCCTTACCCTAAACAAAAAGAAAACCTAAATAAAAAACAAACACTAACTCCCTCACGAGCCAAAAACACATATACAGAAACCAAAAGGGCAACCACTCCCTACTCTTGGTGTATGCAGAATTAACAAGGGACACGACACAAAATACGCAAACTTTAAGATCATACTCCAAAGCCAAATGGCAACACAGAGAGAGATGGTCAGATCCAAGAGCAGCATTTACCATAAATGTACCAGAAGTCTAGCACGCCAACAAGCTCTCCTACACACAAAAACCCTCTGTGAACTGCAGGCAAATCGTCCTGTTATTCCGGTGTTGACCAGGACCAAAGCGAGGCACAGGTGGTGTTCATTCTGTTCATCAAGGAGGTGGGCAGAAGGCAGGGGGTAAAACCTGGCACTGGATCCCTGGAGCATGGAACCTAGAAAAGATGCCGCCGCAAACACAGACCGTAACACAGTACATAAACATGCAATGCCTGCGAAAGCATTTAGGTAACCACCATCATACTTAACAAGCCCAATTAATTCTGAGCATTTGTCCTGCAGATATTAATGCAATGGTGGAGCAAAGACCTGCTTTGTGGTTTCCAACTTCAGCATTTCTATCTTTTGGGCAGGACCGTTCAGGATGATTTTTCCACTGCTCTGTGCTGTGTAGCTTGTGCCACTGCCTGCAGTGGAGTAGTGTTATGTTTGAATATTATAATGGAAGGCCTAGTGTTTGAGTTATTACTCTGTAAGCTTTTATGTTTCCTGAGTAGTACATGCCAGGGTGGCAAACAACAGAAGAGTGATTCGGGTAAGGTCAATGTCAGAAAGCCTTGTAAGTGGGAGCTGGACAATTGCATGGTGCTTCAGTGGTACGAGGAAGCCCCAAGAGAGGATGGCAAGAAGATTTCTCCAGTAGCTCCTTTAGGAGATGTTCTCCTAACAGATGTCTGTCAATGGTAGATACAGACACTCCTCTACCAATGAATGAGATGCATTCCGAAAGGCCGTTCGCAACTTGAAATGTTCGTAAGTCATTATTCACCATCATTTTAAGGGTATACGCAGGTACAAAGAACTAGGATGCTGGGAGTACGCACACTACGCTGCTGCGCGGCGGGAGTAGCGGCCAGAACTCGTACTAGGCGGAACTGGAGCGCAGAAAAAATAATTGATGTTGCGGACAGGAAACGGGAGCCCAGTGAACACAATTTGGACTTAAAGCTCCTCTTCGTTCGTATGTCTGAAAGTTCATAAGTTCAGCGTTCGTAAGTAGAGGAGCGTCTGTACTCAATGTAGGCACTGTGGCCTGGTTCCAAAATTTTGGAAAGCCTATTGCAGCCACTAGGGGGTAGTAAAGAAACTCAAGCCTGTGTTACAAACTAAAGTCACCGTATTATCAGTTTACTTTTTCTGAATATATTAAACGCTGCACTTGTTCAGATCTAATATGCTTTTAAGATGCGCTGTTGCATAATTGTCTCCTGGCAGCATCTAAAGCGACTAAACTGTTAAACGCCGCTCTGTGTTTTATGCTGCATATTCATTCAGCGTGAAGCTGCGTTACGTAACAGACCCTGGCATTGAGAGAATGGGGTCGCGGCTGCAGCTGCACGGTGATCTGATGGCCTTTCCGGTGCGAATGCAGGCGCAGGTGGCTTTCCTGCAGGGCGAGAGGAAAGGCCAGGAGAACATGAAGCAGGATCTGGTGCGGAGAATCAAGATGCTGGAGTATGCGCTCAAACAGGAGAGGTGAGAAAGTGTGCGTGAGGGTGTGTGAGCCAAGAAAAGGGATGAAGAAGAACAGGGGAGGGTTTTTTAACTGCGGCAGGAAGGAACAAACGAAAGGGCTTTCGTTTGTGATAAACAGGAGGATGTGGAGGGTGTTGCTGGTGGGAGGGAATTCTGGGGGGAGAAATTTGGGCTGATTCTCTATCCTCCACATGGCTTGCGTGTCCTCAGGGCTAAACACCAGAAGCTCAAAGCAGGAACCGAGCAGAGCGCCGGAGAGAAGAAGGTGGAAGCGGAAGCTGAACAAGGTGGGAGAGCGTTTCCCTCCTGATGGACGTGTGTGTGTGTGTGTGTGTGTCTGTGCAGGGTGGAACGTTTGAGACCCTCAAGTGGTGGGTGAGGGCAGGCCTTCTGCTGAACTTCATACCGTCATGCCTATGAGTGAGTCATACGGACTTCCTGTTGTCCTCTTTCGTCTGGACAGTTCCCAATGGCCCAGGCGAGCCTGATGCTGAACCGGCCAATCAGATGTCCTGGAAGGAGGGGCGTCAACTGCTGCGCAAGTAAAAAAAATAATAATAAAGAATATATATATATAAATATAAATGCTCATTTATTTGTTTTTTTTTGGTTTGATTTGATAATCACAGCACAGAAAATGATTAATAATTACATAGGGACTAATTATATGGCATGCACCCAAAACAATAATTCTGTATATCGTCTTTGTGAGCATTTTAAGAGTTGCATTCAGTTGTGTAATTGGAGTACAGTGACTTAATTAACTTAAAGCGAGTTTTTAATAATTTTTTTTTTCCTGTAGCAATTTAGTTTAACTACCTTTCTGATGGTACAAGAAGCATTTTCTTCTGGGATTTGAAGCAGCAACTTTGTGGTTATGCTGGAAATAAAGGAAGGCAGTGGGGGGGGGAAATGA
>JAODLD010000042.1:9403529-9481099 GCA_026781065.1 Mormyrops boulengeri | reverse complement strand
CATTTGAATGGCCCCACCCCCTTGGCTTGGGGGTGCGCGCGTTTTTGGTGGGGGGGGGCGGGTGTGGGGTGGGGGGGGGGGCTAACTTACCCCCCCCCCCCCCCCACATAACCCCACCACAAAAACCAGCCCTGCGTGATTTCCACCTCCGTTCAAGCACGTTTCTAATCTCCTGTTTACTAACCTTAGCAGAGTTATAGTAGGGCTGCACCATGGGTGTGTTCAGATGGATTATTCTGATTAAACCACATCCTGAAAGTGGTACTGTATTGTTGTTATTATAATAGTAGACACCTTCATCCAAAATGCACTGAAATAGCTTACAACGCATCCATTTTTGTTTATTCTGACCAGCATGTTCTACTGGGGGCGATACAAGGGAAGTAAAAGTTTGTTTAAATGATGAAACTGATTCTGGTGTTCCGGGAGTAGGTGACATCGAAATACTTCGCGTTCCGAAAACATCAGCCGGTAATCATGGGCACACTTTGAAAATGGTGGTACTGCTTAGTAAGCGGCTGTTAGAGTGGGAATGAGACCTGTATTCCCTCCTGAATATTCCAATATCTAGGGTTGCAGGTTCACCATGATTCCTGAAGTGCTGTAGATTTATTTCAGCCTTGAAAGATATTTGGTTTTAGTCGTCCAAAGAAACATGCTTAAAGAATTACCCGATACTGGGATTTGTGGTTGGATTTTAGATGCTACTTGATGGATGATTCTGACAAACCCAGTTTGCTAATCTCCCTCATTGATCCTCACGGACTTGCATTTATCTCAGATATTCTTTGCTTGTTTAGCATATTAGGCGTTTGTGCATACAGTAATGAGAAACTACTGCTTCACCCGTCTTCGTGTGGTCAGCACGTATAACAGCGGTGACACAACACTAAACACAGCAGAACCGGAACCGACGCCATCTGCTTCGCGCGTCACCTCAGTGCACGTGATCTTTGTGAAGCCCAAAAACATGAGCCGATCCTTTTTCACCGGCCCTGCTCCTCTCCCCGCACCGCACCTCCATGCAGTAGACAGTAATGCTCCCGTAACACGATGCACATCCACAAACAGTTGCTCCTAATTTGCATCAGAGCGGAACAGAGGTTCGTATTTCCCGACTTTGCCTTCTCTATCAGCAATGGTGCGGCCTTACATTTGACTACTCAGAACGGCTGTTCATCATGTTGGCATTCCAACAGGAAGAGGAAGGCAGGAGAGAGCTCACTTAGGTCGTGCAAATAGGGCAGAGCAGGGGTGCACCACGTTTGACGTGCCACGCAATGCCGTTGAGATCAGATCGCTCAGTCTTTGCCCGCTTACTTTTTCTGCAACTTTATCTTAAGATCTAGCTCACATATTTTGCCTTTTGCCCATTTTATGAATCCTTCTAACCATGCACAGTCCATATATGTATGCATGTATTAATATGGTCTTCGCTAAAATGCTTAAACTAAATATTTATATTTTCCTTTGAGGGCAAGCATGCTTTTTTAAGTCCTTGTTTGATTTTTTTTTCTTTTGATTTTTTTCTCACCTTGTCTCTGAACAGTCAGTGATGTCTAATATGTATTAGAAGATCACGCTGCTCACACTGTTTGGTCTCTGCCATTTCGATGTGTTTAGGAAGTTTTCAAGTCAAATGTCTTCCAACCCTGTTCGTTCTATTTGCGCTTGTCGTTCCTTTTTCCGCTTGGAGCCGACGCGCTTCAGGCAGTCATTCTGCATCAAGGAACGGTTCAGGAGGACCTCTACTGATGCAAAACACTGGTCAGAAAAATAATATCCTTTGTAAATATTGCGCAGAATGTCCTTGATTGTAGGCCCAATGTAATACACTAGGGTTCGACTAGCCATGCTTTCAGGATGTAGAATTATTGTGAGACAATGGAAGTCAGTGGCTCCCCCTTCCTTTGAGCAGTGGCTCAAACTCTAGTCCTATACAACCAGCGACGATCTAGAGCCTCCCGGCGACAAGACTTATTTTTGAAAACATGGAGCCCCTTCTTGAAATTCATTAACAATGAAGTAAGAAAAATAGATCTTAGTTAAGCCTAATAGACTTGATTAATGATTAATAGACTAAAAATCCTACTGACTCAATATACCTATTTTTTGTTGTTGTGTTTTTTTCACGAAAGTAGTTTGTCAGTCTGTTACCTATTTAATTCTTTATTTGCATCTTTTTATGTGTATATATTTTTCTTCCTTTATTAGGTGTCAGTTAATTTAACTTTCAACTGTTGGTTTGGACGTGCTTGTGTTGGCCGCTAGTTTTAAAGCTCCATAAATAACTATTTTGAAAAATAGATCTTAAGAAAACACAAGACTTTTCTGTGCCTACTATAAGAGCTGGTTGAATTGATTTTAAGTACACTTTCAAGAGGGATTTGACAAACAGGAATCCCATAGAACAGCTTATCTCTGCATCTCACCTCAATCCCTGTGCCTTTCAGGACACAGGGGTCTGATCGAGGTGTTTACTCTTTATTTCTCGTTTGCTTTCTCGTATGTTTATGTGCACCACTGCCCTCTGTGTCATACTGCTTGTCTTTATGAGGTCACGGGTTGGTCTTGCTGTTCTTTATTTACGTGAAACGTCAGGGACTGCGGCCTCTCTGCTGTGACTCATAGACTGTGCATACTCTAACATACAGAGGCACCAGGATACCTGGAGAAGTTTGTCACTCACATCACCAGAAATACAGTCGGTCCCCGGGTTAAGAATGTCCGACTTATGGATTACTCTTACTTACCAACGGACCATGTCAAGCCTATTATTTAAAAATTAAGTTAATTGCAACAGATCATAATAACAAATGCAGGTACTACTTTGAGACATTTGTGAAGCTTCAGTGGCTCGACATACATTACTGTATGTTGTTACTTTTATTATAACTATTATCATCATCATGTACTCTATTATATTTCTGACTTGGCTACAAATCCAACATAAAGACAGACTTAGGTAACGGCTCAGCTTCGTATCCTGCAGACTGCCTGTAATAAGAAATGGAAGACTGAAATTCGTTTCGTTTCTGTGAGGCATGAGAATGTGAGCAGAATGAATGGGCAGAAGGCTGACACAAAGGATAATGCACAAAGCTAAAGGTTGTGTGTTTGTCCTTTCATCCATAAACCAGTTTCCGTCGCGAGGCAGAAGCCTTCAGTTGTGTCAAAATGCAATTATCCTGCCAACTGGGTAGCTATTTTGAACAACAAATGGTTTCATTATATCAACAGTGCCGGCAATAGACTGAATTATAGAAAGGCATAAAGTGTTCAAACCGAAGAAAGCTAAACACATTCAGTTTTTATTCATCCATCCATCCATCCATTCATTCATCAATTCATTCATTCTTTCATTTGTTAATTTTTAATGGAGAATACACTGAGCCTTAGAGGTGGCTTTCAGTCTATTATCTTGGCTTAAGGAGAAGCTACAGTTCATTTGAGTTCAGGTTCTCAGAACCAGCTAACTGCCTGTTTTGCCTCGATGGAAAGTGTTTACATGTTGGAAAAGGAAACACATGCATGACACTTTGACGGGGATCTGACTGCATGCCTTGTCCTTCTAGGGAACAACAGAAGAATGAGAATAATTTATTTTTTGGGATGTGGCCCTGCTGACTGATTGGGCGTGGCTAGAAAAAAATGCAGTTCTCTGCAGGTTATGACGTAAAAGGGGGTGACAACATCACTTTTGAGCAAGTGGACGTCCAGTGGGACAGGCAGCCCTCTGACGATTCCAGCAGGAAGTAACCATCCCAGCTGGTTGGTTAACTATTTCAGCATAGAGTTATAGGTATTTAACTAAAATGGATTCTGTATATAGAAGCCCTTCCCACACAATCACTTATGAATAAGTGGAACAGTATTTCCAGTGTTTGAAATAATGCTTTATGTATCATTTGCACAACTACAGACACATTAGAAGGCTTATTTTCACAAACTCCATCAAGATACACACACATATAGTACTGTGCAAAAGTCTTAGTCAGTCAAAGAAAATGTTTATGACTATTTGTCTTGGCGGTATGCATGTATTTGCTTTGAAAAAAAGCTCAATTTAACATTATAATATATACAAATTAACAATAAATACAATAAAAAAATAAACAAGAATTTCACCTGTTCTCAAAAACTTACTGATATCTTGTTGGACAGCTAGATAAACTTCGCTTAAGTTCCCAAACCTCTCCTCAGGGGCACCTCAGCCATTCCATCTATGTGTTAAATTTCTCCTTCAGCTCAATTAATTGATTTGATTTGTTAAATAACTCAATAAGGTATTGATTAGCCAAATGAGGTGGCGTAGTGGTTGAGTCAACAAAATACATGGGTTTATTGGGCAGTTGCTGCAAATACTGCGGTGATTTTAAGAGAGAGTTTGAAATGGCTAAGCTGACACACTTTGACAGACATAATATCATAGTTTTACACCAACATGAAAATAATTTAAACACAATTTTCAATGACTGCCTAAGACTTTTGTACTGTGCGGTACCTGTCCGAGCCAATGTGATGCCCTAGGCGAGCATCAGCGCCGGCGCCCCCTGTCCAAGGCAAAGTGAAATCGACAGGCAAGTCGCCTCCCCCTCAGATGTCGGCACCCTATAGGATTGACTGGCCCTGGAACCTTGTATGTACAGCTGAGTGTGAAGCCTGGGGTCTGAGCACAGGGGCAGCTATTTATCTGGGGGCCCTGGAGCATTTCAAGGGGTTAAGGGCCTCGCTTGAGGGCCCAATAGACATGTGACTAAGTTGCCAAGAGTGGGATTCAAACCAACGAATCACAGGCAGAGTAGCCTAACCCGCTGAACCACACATGTACCATTTTCTAATTTTTTTGTTTATATGTGTATATGTATATATATCGCCTGGGTTGTTCCCTGCTTTGCGCCCGTAGCCTCTGGGATCGGCTCCAGACTCCCCGCGACCCTGTATAGGACAAGCGGTTACAGGAAATGGATGGATGGATGGATGGATGTATATATGTCTTTTTTTTATCTTATCTCATCTATATTAAGATGATATTTAGAAGCAAAATCCTCCCTTATGTCAATACTATGGGTTGCCCTCCTTCATGCCTTTTCATAAATATTTTCGCAGACAGAGACCAGGCAGGATCAACAATTATGGCTCAGTTATTTGGACTTCCAGCTTACTGGTTGACCTGTACGTAGGTAACCAGCCCAACTGGCAGTGAGTTTGGGACCCGACAGGAGAGGTTGGCTTGTTCGTCTCCATATAGAGACAGCTTTGTGATTTGTGAAGATAAGGACCAGGAAGACCAGCTGACGTGCTGGAAACTGGAGGGAAACACAGACACCAGAGGCAGTTAGAGATGAAAAAAGGCCCGGTGAAAACAAAATTTGAAAAAGAATCACTTGTCAGTGGACACATGTCGCGCTGCGACGTAGGGGCTGCAAAAGCACGGCTAGACAAAGAAGCCATTTCAGTGTGCGGTTTGTTATTGTAGCGCCTTTCGCAAAAGTGACGTCTTTGCGTGTAAATGAGGCCGACAGATTTATAGGGCAAAAGGAGAGCATTCAGTCAGGTCTACAAAAGAGGGAAATGGGGAGTCGGGAGAGTGACTGTGGGGGAAAGACATGCGTGGAGGTGGGTGGCGAAGGAGGGAGGAGTCTACCAGGTCACAATGAGGCCATTCAGCAGCACAGTGTTACAGCCACTGGGGGAGGGGGGAGGGTGTTTACGCAGTTCTGCTCCTTCCTTCCGCCCCGGCCTCCTCCCCTCCCACTTCCACATGTGATGAATTGAGTTGCCAGGAGCCACAAAGACGCCCTGTTATGGCTCCCCACTGCAGTGATCGCTTTATCTTCACCTGGTCTTCCATTCCGGGTCCACCTTAAGCCCCACGAAGCCCCCACTTTACTGCTAGTGAACGGGAAAAATAAAAAAGGGCCTGCCTTGATTGAGGTCCGTGCCGCTTCGCTCTGTGCTCTGGCGGCTAAGCCTGTGCTGTTACAGCCTCTTCAGATTACCCACCCCGTGGCTTTTTATTGATAAATTGAATCAGATTGAAAATTCAGATGGAGTCCCAAAGTGCAGCCTTGTGATGCAACTGGTTTTTAGTGTCCAGCTTTCTCTCTGAACAGGGTTCATTTATGAGAGTGTAATCCATCCATCCATCCATCCACCCATCCATCCATACCTATTATTAAGTACAGGGTTGCAGTTGGAGGGCAGTAAAGAAATATAATGGACTGAACCTTGAAAGGGGTGATGCAGTGGTTAGTACTGTTGCCTCACACCCCTGGACCAGGGTTTGAGTTTTCACCATGGCTCCATGCATGTGGAGTTTGCATGTTCTTCCCGTGTCATCATGGGGTTTCCTCTGGGTGCTCCAATTTCCCCCCACAGTCCAAAAACATGCTGAGGTTAATTGGAGTTACCACATTGCATGTGTGAGTGAATGGTGTGTGAGTGTGCTCTGTGATGGGTTGGTACCCCCGTCTTAGTTTATTTCCTGCTTTGTGCCCACAGGCTCCAGACCTCCTGTGACCCTGAATAGGATAAGTGGTTACAGAGAATGGGTGAATGAAGTAGCACTGGTACTAAAATGATAACATACAGTGATTAAAAATTCCTACATTGCTACTTGCCTATGTTACACTGATGATTCTACTGCTTCCTTTCAGGTCAGGGTTATGTTAACAGGGAATCCTTATATTACATTTACGTGCTCCTAAGCTCCTAAAGGTTTTTGTTTTTCTTTTAACTACCGGAGGATTGGCCTGTTTCATCCAATGTGGCCTGGATGTCAGTGTGTGTCCTGATCCAGGGGTTAGATAGGATTATGCTGGAATTCAGAGAATAGGCGTGTACTCTTTGTGCCACTTCACACGACAATCCAGTTTGTTGTGGAGTTTTCTAAGCAATGTGTGGAATGTTGCTGTTAAAAGAGCAGAACGGGAATAGCACACTGATCACTTAAAGCTTTCCATGGTCTCCGCAGTTTGGCATTCTGTCGGCCCGGGAGGGAATTAAATTGAAACGGAAGGGAAAACCTTCTCTTACATGTGTTACCAACCTATAAAACTACCATCGTTGACAGAGCCATGATATTATCGGTAACACTTTACTTGAGGGAACATGGATAATGTGGTAGACACTCTTACTTACTGTATTAATTGACCAAAAACTGTTAGTTAAGTACTGATTCCATGTTCGTTCTTTGTTAATCAATCATAATGGTTTGTGTATTTTATGCAGTTACTACACAGAAAAAAGGGTACCAGTTTGTACCTTTGTTTGTCACTGGGGTGGTACCTTACAATTCTGTACCTTTTAAGTTACAGAAATGGACTCCCCAAGGTACAAACAACATTAATGTACCCCCAATGGTACAAAGATGTTCCTCAGAGTCCATTTCTGTACCTTAAAAAGTACAATTACCTACAGCTATGGGTACAACTGGCAGACCCTTGAGGGTACAGCCCCAGTGACAAACAACGGTACAAACTGGTACCCATCTTTTGAGAGTGTATATTTGTTCATGATTTGTACTTGAGTAGTGAGTTAGTAAGATACTTGTGCCTTCCTTCTCCAGTAAAGTGTTCCTACAGTGTTTAGCCTTTTAATACTTAGCAGTTAGTAAATGAGAGCATAAGCTAATGTTAGTTAATCTTAAGTTAATGTTACAGATTTTATCTGCAAATGGTTCTGCTTTTTGGGGCTCTCCAGTGCTATTATGAGCCAGGGCGTGTTTGATGGTGCGTATACACTGCACACTGCTTACCTGTTTGTGCGTGACCGAGGTTTACATACTTGTGCACGTGTGTCAGCGCTGTTGCTAAGCAGGATGCTGCAGAGCGCATGATGCCTTTGCTAGGGTTTTGTTTGTCTAGTTTCTAGCACTCCCATCATGCTCTTCTCCCCCGACATCAATTTGACCATTATGATGTGATAATGATGTCAAATTAATCTTCACACCCACACATTTTTTATCACTGGTTATTGATTTGTAGGTCAGATTTTGGGAGATATACTGCCACAGAATGCCTGAAAAAGCCTCATATTTATCATAATTAAAAGTCTAGCTGAGCATCAAATGAATATTACAGAATTAATACCGGAGCGTCTGAGTAATACATACCCCAACCTAAAGTTGGCCAGAGACACATGCTCTCACTTCCCCTTTGCGAAAACAGAGACAATGAGAAAAAAACAGCCAGTAAAAGGGAACATCCGCCAAACATAACCCTCCTGTGAATTTGAGCTTTTGATGCACCCACAGCGACGCAAACAGGAAGGTGAGCAGGAGCCCCGCGCGCGGCTGGTGCTGCGAGCCTCTCTGGGCCCTCGGCGTGACGGCACTTCTGCGGCCATTGTGTGCCTCCGCGTCCTGCTGTTTCTTTCTGACGTAATGCTTCCCGTCACCCCGCAGACCCCAAGGCCCTCACCTAACTATCCCTCAATTCGAGGAGCTAATCAGGAGGCTTCCTGCTTGCTGGAATATTCTTTTTGATCCGAACATGGTGTTTTTATCACTGCAGAAACAGGCCTTTGGCTTGTTTTGGCTTAGTTTTATTACGGTTAGCTAAAAAGGGCTCTGGCTTTAAATCCTTACATTCTGTAACTCATTCATAGCTAAGACTTCTTTTTAACACAAATATTAACCTGGAGTGAAGTCCAAAGCAGTAGCAACAGAATTCCTATTGTGATGTCTTTTGTCTCGGCTTTTCACGCCCCATGTTTGTCTCTTGTTTTGTCCCTTGTATTTTTAATGTGTACTGCTGTGTTGTATTTTTCTTTTCACGTTGCTGGCCAATCCCTGCTTTCCCTGAAAAGGAAACCTGAAATTTTTTTGGCCAAACCCCCATTTTATCAGGTTCTGTCATCCAGCGCTATGACACTCTCACCGTGCCATTAAATGGAGGCACTTTGCTGAATGAAAGCATATTCATAATGATTGCAGAAGTGCTATGTGATTTTTGTCGTCCTGGCTAGCTAACAATAGCACTGTGACCAAGTATAGAAGGATCCTGTTGGATATCGGGGCATGGGAACAACCAGTCCGGAACCAAAACATGCAGCTGACAGTGAACTATGACGGCAAATGAACTGCTTATACTCTACCTTGCAGTTCCAGTATGGTGAGGGACACTCCCAAGATTTGTACAGTTTAGGAGTCCAGCTCATAATTCATATTCATGCCAGCCCTACATGATTGGAGTACATTACGACTCTTCTGTGAAGTGATTGCTTGAGCACCTTCCTGTTTACTTTCTTCGATGTCAGTGAGACTGTCCTTCTCCTACACCTCTTTTGGTTGCGATGCACCAGAAATGCTTTAAAGGAGAATCAGTTGAAGATATCCCGCATTCCTACCATCTTCTTTGTCGTCACTGGGGTCTCACCAAGCTATTAATAACAGCTCTGTGGAAAGGCCTTTTTTTTGGGGGGGCAACACGTAATAGGGTCTGAAATCGGCCACAATCTCCTCCGTGGCAGATATGTGGTAATGAAGGTTAATGAAGGTACCGGTCTGACGTCTTTGCAGCCTCCCTGATCGTACCCCGCAAATCAAGTGCTTTCACTTCCTGCCAAGATCTCCTTGGCAACGTCTTAAGAAACCCCCTTAAAGGCGTTCCCGTGAAATCAGTGAGTCTCTACAGAGTTTTGTGTTCACCTACCAAAGCAGGGATCATTCTTAAGATGTGGCCAGGAGATGAATAACTGTAAATAACTGGCTGTTGATGTTTCTCCGGAGTAGGGCGCTGCTAAATCACGAGTCTGCTGGTATGAGTCGTACTATCGTACCATCGTGCCCACATCTCACACGTCACGCCGGTTTGGACCTTAACAAGCTGGCTGGCTTTGAAGGACAGCACAGGCTGGACGCTTGCTAGCGTTCTGTCAGACAGGTTCTGTTACAGCGGAGCTCAGGAGCCGGGTAACAGATGGACATTTTGTTGGCCCAAGGAGTGCTGCCATCACACATTGGGATGAGAGGAAACAGGCTGAGGGGCTTGTCAGCTCAGGAAAGCCATCAACAGGCAATCAAGTAGCCTCTTCTCAGAGGAATCATGATAAAGCCCAGGAGCCAAGCAAGCGCTGGCTCGGTGTCTGGGATAGACACTCTCTGCTGCTCTCAGAATCTCCCTGCAGCTCCTCCTGGGATCCCCTGGCTTTCATCAAGCTGCATCTGTAAGATCATGTCTGAGGGTCAGTGTTTCTAAAGTTACCTCTCCGCATCCATCCCATCCTTCTACATCGCTGCTACAATTTGGACACCTGTGGTAAAATGTGGAGCAATGAAATAACACCAGAATAATACCTCAATGTTTTTTTTTTACCCAGAAATAGTCAGCGACCATATGAAAATTTTGATCTTTATGGAGTAGTAGAGTACATGCTTTGAAGTCTTTTATAGAAATGAAAATGTAATGTGTGACGTCACTCAAGCTTTCATTGGCCGGTGCAAGTTTATCGTGAAAAATGTAAATCACACTGATGGCTTTAGCTGGATACATTGGTAGAGGATATTCAATGCAGGTTATCTGGAACTATGGGAAACGTAAACCCCGCATAAACCTTTGCATGACAAATGCTTTGGTGTGACTTCTGCGATCTTATCTTGAAAGTGGACGCTTCCTCATTCACAATCACTTCTGTAAACACAGTAGTCCAAGATTACCCCGAGCTTGTGACTAAAACAAGACCACTCTCTGGTTACTTGTAATTTTGATTCCTGTCGTGTGTATCCACGTATGTATTTATGTCATTCCGGAAATATGGAAGCACACAAAATCGTGTGTCAGCTGATGGTATTTGAATACAACTGATTGGAAATTCAGGCTGCGTTCAGCGATGACATCACGCTGCCTCCCTCAACACCCCTTCCCAGTGATCCATGCAAAGATCTGGTGATCTGTTTGCTTTCCTGTTTCCGTGGCGATTTCCATTCTGTGCTGACTCCTGTGTTGAGAACCCCACGTCCATCTAGAGGTGCGCAGGTTACGGCGTGCAAATGCCCCTTAGATGAAAATAATGGCCGTCTAATGACAGCGAGCTCCTGTTGAGATTGTGCCGAGTTGAAAATCTACTTTCCTGAACCAACTTGTTAAGAGCAATATGGTGTGTCTTATTGGTAAGAGCCAGTTAGTAGTATGTGTTAATCAATGGTGCAGCCTGGGATAATTACCTTATGGAAAGTGTGCTGTGGCAGAAATTAGGCTGGGAAACACTGCAACAAAAATGTGCCTGGGCTGGAGAATGGTGGCTCTTGCATGCTTGGTGAACCGGGCCAAATAATCATAAAAAGGGAGTGAGTAAGTATTTAACTTCCAAAAAAGGACAATAAAAAGCACATGCCCCTCTCCTGCCAAATCCACATTTTCCCGTGTTTCTTCTTCATAGATGATTGAACCACCAGGATACTTTACTGCTGAAGGGACTGGTGAAAGAACAACAATAACAAAAAAAAAATAAAAAACCCCGGCTTTGGTGCTTATGGTGTCATTTCCCTGTAATTAGGGCATGTCAGCTTAGTCAGATGTCTCAGTGGCTTAGCTGAGTGTGCAGACAAGGCTGCTTCACACGGAGGTTCGGTCAGGTAATACCTCAGGCTAGACCGCCGCGGCAAACGTGCAGACAAAAGGCAGGCTAAGGCACCAGCTACTTCCCTGCCAACGCAGCCGAGTGTGGCGTCCGTGTGTGTGAACAGACAACAGGATTGCATTTCAGCCTACTGTTCCTGCATATCCGGGCCTAAGTGTGTGTGTGTGTGTGTGTGTGTGTGTGTGTGTCCTGGTTTGCCGGACACTCTGTGATCAGCTAGTTGTGTCTGTTCGTGGCTGGATCGGGCCTTAAGTGTGTGTGTGTGTGTGTGTGTGTGTGCAGGTGTGCCAGTGATGTTTTATATTTAGGACCTGCTACCTCTCCCCCTACCCCCCAGCGTTGGACTGTGACCAGCATTCTGACCAAATAACCAACCCGTGAGGTGGCAGCGAGGGTGGAGCAGGACCTGGCGGGTCCTCGGGGAGGGAGAATAATCCCCCTTTGTCTGGCTTGGCCCGGGCGAATGCAGGACAGAGTGCCCCGCATGTGTAAATCATTCATGCTCCTCGCAGCTCTGATGCTCTGGCCCTTGCATGGAAGCTGAGCCTCTACTTCCTGAGCCTCTGCAATGAGCACAACCTCCTTGCCATGTGTTTTTCTTTTGTTTTTAATTTTGACATTCTCACAGCACCACGATATATATCGATTCTCTTTAGAATCAACGATTTAAAGCTTCGAAACTGTTTCCTAAATCACTGCAGTCAATGCCATTGTGACCCTGGACTGGACGTCTCATTAGTCTCCAGGCTCACATCATCCATTAACCACTGGTGCAGTTAACGAGAGTTCAGGGAGAAGGGGCGAGTTCTCCATAATGACACAGTCAGCAAGGGAAACTTGCATGTTTTGTTGTTGTTTCGATTTCATTTCTCATGGTGTGGGATGGTATCCAGGCAGACTGATATCCATAACATTCTGGCTGTTAACATGTCAGGTATACACATTTACTCAGGGGCGTAGGAACCAAGGGGGCGAGGGAGACGTGTACCGCCCCCCCCCAATATGTAATTTGGCTTCATTCATCTCCCCAATAAACAAACCATTGCATTTAAATTATTGTGTCCCCCCCTCCAATATGAAACTCTCTGCTCCGCCATTCTATTTACTCTCCGTATAATGAGGCCTTGAAAATATTTAGACTGCAGCTTAGGCCTGTTAGTTTGATTAAAATCATGTGGAAAAACTTTGAGACAAAGTGTCTTACACTCCTAGCGAGGACTATAGTTTGTTTTTTGGAATTAAAGAACTTTCTAGGAGTTAATACCACTGCCTTTTCACTTCATGAAGTGTCACTGTTACAACAAAATATTTAGCACAGCCTTGGGAAAAGGTGCTTCGCCACTACTGAGGCTGTTGTTCTGTTGGTAATCAGTCTACGGTGAATAGTGCTGACTGTAATTAATATCTCAGCTGAGCTAGTTTGGTGTTTTATGTCATATTTTTTTGCTTTTGGCCTCTGATTTGCTCTGATAAACACAGCCTGCAGGTGATGTGCGTGTACACAGATTGTCTGCTCTTGAGCGTGACTGAGCGTCTACCATCTTTCCATTCTCCCCCTGGTGAAAAGGAGCGTGCTTTTTCATATAAGCCTGATCAGACGTTGCACCGAACTCAACTTTTAAACTGTTAAACTGCTATTAGCAATGTGTCGCTTCTCATGAACTAGAAGAACTGGCTGGGTAGCCTTACCTGGAAAGGTATGACAGTTATGCAATATATGTTGACTAAGAATGAGACTGTTGTCCGCAAAGTCCAGGGAGGGTTACACTACATGATGCCGCACGATACTCTGGATGTTTCTGGATCATCAGAGACGTAAGATTGACTCGAGGGGGTGCAGCACTCTGTCGGGACGTGAGCCAGGATCACCGCCATCATAATCACGCTTCATTTTCAGCCGACGAACCACGTCATGATTGCTGCATCCAGGAACGGTGATGCAGTTCATCACTAGGGTACATGGTAATGGCTAGTGGTTCGATCACCCCTTTAAGGGTTCTTCTGCTTCTGACACAATCTGGATGTGTGATGAGTAACTCAGGGGGAATGAACGTGGCAATGAAAACCGTAAGGGATTGGTTCAACCGTGGCCTGAAACATCACTCAGGTGACATAGCCCAGTTCGGTAAGAATACCTGATCTGTAGATGTAGAGGGCCATCTTCTATGGTGACACTAATAAAATAAAATAAAAAAAACTATAGAAATAGAAAACAATAGGCATCCAGCCCCACTAGTGCTTGGACCCCTAAATAGTGTGTAAACATAGGGTGTATATCCATGTTTATTCATTTCATATTAGTGTCGATGAAGATTAAATAGACAGACACAGACTATTAGCTCATCCGTCCTGGTATGTCAGCTGTGGCGTTGTTACCGAAAGGTGCCGCACCTCATTCTCCCATTACACAGGGAAGCTTGGGACCTCATAGCAGGTGGTTTGGGGAAGCCGTCAAACCCTGCTGACAGGAAGGAGCTTCGAGCGCCGGATGCGGTCGCATTCTGAGACGGGCCGGCATCTCGACTCGCAGTGCCGGAATTACCCTGTTCGCACTGTGATGTGCTCAGCATAGCGTGGGGAGGAGGAGCTGTATAATTCATAGGATTCATAGTAGTCATGTGAATGGGAAATTCAACACCTGTTGACATTGGCTCCTTCAGAAATGGTTCAAAGCTGCAACTACGCTTGCTGTACAAAATAAGATTTGCGTTACATAAGTAATGCATATACAGGATGTTAGTATATTCTAACCTACAATAAGCATAATCCAATGATAATGGTGGTTTTCTGGTGGAGCCATTTGTAAAATGATTATCAAAATAATTTAATATATTGCATTATAAAATATAAATAATTCCAGGCTGCTACACTGAAATACATTAAATAAATATATATTTAGCCATAAACTCTGTTTACTTAGTTTTTTTATTTTACGTTCTGGAAAGTTGTGATTAATTATTTACTATTAAATGGAATTTAAGTTTTAATGGGTCGTCCCTGTTGTTTTCTGTTCTGATAATCTTCATAGAAATACATTATTATATCCATGCACCTTGCATAGTGCTTATCTAGTACTGGGTCACAATGTGATCTTACAGCCTGTCCCCCAAGACGCATATGGGATTATAGGCAGAGGAACACTCTGGACAGCAAGCTGCTCCATCACAGGTCAAGGCTATACTATGCTTGTAAATAATAAAATGACAATTGCTATTTCGTTACTTGCCGTGTGGTATGTGGCCAGTAGGTGTCCCGGCGAGCAACCTCCAAAATTTCTTTTGATTTCTTCTTACGCAATATAAAATGTCACGGAAAATAATCTCATCTTGATCGAGAAGATATTTAGATTTGAAAAGATGTGCAACCGGTAATGTGATATTTCAGAGCATCTCAGAATCATCCACTGTTGGATGGAATTCAGTCCGACTAAAAGGGAAGACGTCGCCACTGCTGGCTTCCCTGTGTGAATAAGTGGGGAAGAGAATAAAAGGAACTAAAATGGTTTATAAATTGCTCACGTAACAGCTGTCGAGTGAAAGAGATTTGACTGATTTAGACTCAGATGTGAAACACTCAGTCTTAGCTAAACCACTTTCAGTTACTTCATCCCTGTAGTATTTTCTAGAAGTGTAACGGCTGACGCCAGCTGGCGTGTTCAACAACCATGTAACCCAAGTTAATGAAATTCCAACCAGAAGCACCATGGATTAATTATTTAACAAAACTGTACATTTTTCATAGAGATGTACTATACTGAAAATTGGAGAAAGCTGTTCAAATTATTTTCATTATTGTTATTATTAAGTGCTTATACATACCATTTATGATTTTCAGTTAAGTAGATTGTGGCAATTTAATTGTTTAGCTACTTTGTCTGAATGGTTATATAATTTTGCATCACTAACTTAAGGACAACGCAAAATGCAGATCTTACAAAGAATCAATTTAAATTGTAAAGAATCCTTTAAGAATCATTTGGTCTGTGTATGCATTTCTGACATTTATTCAAGCGACTTAGCTATTAGCTGCTTAAACGCAAAAGAGGTTTGTTGGAGCAAAGGTCTGTATATTTCGTAGACCCACCAAAAATCAGGAGTCAGACATCATAAAGTGTGAGATGAAATGTAAAGTTGAACAGCAACTGAGTTACTACAGGAGCTTCCTCAACATTTACTGCTGTGAAAGTCACAAGGAGAACGAGTGAATTGAACAACAGCAGAATTAGCAGAGCTGCCAACAGCCATAAGCAACGTGGACCCTTGTCGTTGTATTCCCTGAAGCTGAAAGTAGAACATTGTGCTGACAATGCAAAGGTCATGGGTTCAAATCCTGGGGAGCATGCCTAATTTGTAACTCTTCCCTCCACTGTGAGCTGCTTTGTCAGATAAATGACTAAATGTACATATATTTTTTTACCCCTGAAGGAATCTTCAGCTCTATTAAAACAAACTGAGGACCATGTGACCTGGTTTAAGAGAAAAACACAAAAACCAAATTTTAGGTGGTGTTCCATGAAGCAGAATTTATCATTACTTAATCTCCTATTGGACAATCATGACTTCTAGCTTAAGTTAACCCAGCTAACTGAAAAATCCTGCTTTGTGGAACGCCTTCCTGCTTTGGTCCTGATCCCTTCATGTGTCGGAGTACCGGGCCAACGATCGGGAACTTCTCCCGCTCAGTTTGAAACTAATTTCCAAGCGTAACCCAGGTTCAGTCTCAATATCCGCACATAAAAAACAGTATCAGTAATGAGTGTATGGTAGGTGATATTAAACTCCATACTAGGGCAAACTGATTGTTTACTCATATTACCTGCCTTCTATTAATGGATTGTAACCATAAAATTTAGTGTCTCATAAAATGGATGCTTAGCAGGTTAACACTCATCTTCATCATCTTCATCAAATCTCTCAAGGGGAAAAACCCATTGTTGGCCAAGAAGGCAGCAGTCCCACATTCTTTCTTCCTCAGTGAGCAGGGAGGGAGTCATTAAATGGCGCAGCATTAAGTATTGAAGGCCTCCTCCCAGAGAAGGAAGTCTATATGCTTTTGAGTGACATTATCATAACATGCTACTTTTGACCTCTGCTGAGAGACATATCAGGTTCGGCGCACTGCAGTATGTAACAGTACACCGTCACATGATGCTAAACTCTAGTTCAGTGCATCTGAATATCGGACAAGGCCAGGTCCGGTGAGGCAGCATGCAACTCATGGCCAGAGTCGTCTAGTGCTTCTGACTGTATATTAGATCTTTCTCTTCATTTCCTGTCTGTCAATTAGTTTAAATAATGAGGATACTGAGCGACGTGCCACTGAAGCCGGGGCTTCTGAAAGTGCAGATTCGGTTTCCCTTTCAATCCAGCCAGTAGAAAGGCATGTAGTTATTGTTTCTTAAAGAAATGGGGCAGCAGGAAACAGGCTTTGGTCCCAGGAGGAGGCCCTGCAGAATTCCCCTTTCAGATACTTCATCCGAACCACTTCAGCGAAAAACCTAGCAGTGTATTTAAGTCAAGAGTCACAGGTACCCTTGTATAGCTGTCAGGGAATTGAACTTCAAGGAAAAGTAGCAGGGACTCTGCAAAAACAAACGCATTTTATCAGCTGGGCTTTTAAAATAATCATTGGGAGGAATTTTGCCCTGAATTGTATACAATAATCGGCCCTCTCTCCCGGCTGTATTTCTCAAGTGAGGCGCAGCAGAAAATGGTAAAAGGACACCTGGAAGTACACCCTTTACTGAACTGAAAACATGGCTCTGCCTCATAACAGACTGTAGCTATTTGCTCCATGATGCAAAGTGTAATTGCTGACCTTCAATGCAAAGAAATGCCTTGTTTTAATGCCAAGAACTGCTATTGATCCTTGATGAGTATGTGCTGGTGGGTGGCTGATGGACTTTGGGAGAATGTGGATTTCTGCCTGTCATCGGATGGGTTATGATGGTTTTCATTAACCCTTCTTTCTGTCCCGCAGTTCCCAGAATGTGGATTCTATGGAATCTATGACAAGATCCTCCTCTTCAAGCACGACACAGGCACCAACAACATACTTCAGCTGGTCAAGAGTGCAGGTGACATCCAGGAGGGCGACCTGATCGAGGTGGTGCTGTCAGGTGGGCGTCTACCCTTATCCACCTCCTACCCTCTACTTGCATCTTCAGATGTGTCTGTGATTGGTGTTGCATTACAGCACATTGCAGCCCTAATGGCTTCCTGATTGCATAGACTAAATCGTGACGTAACCTAACATATCTGCAACCGGCAGTCATTTTTCAAAGTCAGTCTGATGTGACATGACTGAAAACAACAATGTAATGAGTCTCAAATCATTCTACATACACACAAATAATTAAGTCCATCAATCATTTCTGTACCTGCTTATTCAGTACAGGGTGTGGCGCACAAAGAAATTTAGACTTTGTTTTGTAGCAGTGACTATAGCATATTTTATACATTCTTTTTAACCAATCGCTACAACGGTGACAGCTGGTAACACGTCAAGTTTCTTTTTTCTTGGAGGAGGGAGTATCTTAAAAAAAGACAAAAGCTTAGCACTACATTTCACACAAAACATGTCATTCATAAACCAGTTAGCTGCATATGGGAATGTGAATGTGCCGGAGCCATATTTATTAGGAGCAACATGGCTTCTTTCTGCTGGGTGGCTCTGTGTGTAGGGCTGCTTTATCCTGTCACTTCCCCTTCTGCAAGGTTATAGGGTTGGTCTCAGCATTGTTAGGGACTAATCAGCCCCGAACTCCCTGCCACCTAAACACACATAGTACTTCTGTAGCTTCTTTAATAAAGTAAGCAGGTGAACAGTAGAACAGGTGATTGAGGTACAATATTCTGATGTAAGGTGTAATTGACGACCCAAATACCCCCCTAAGGCCAACAGATAGTCAACCTTTGTTTGAGCATAATCATATTCTGGCCAGTTACTGTGCCTGTGTAGCATGCTGTCTCTTAGGGTGCGTATCGATATGCGTACTTGACCATTCTTGTGTTCTTGCGTACCCGTTTGATGTCATCTTCCATTGCCAATGACCAGTTTCAATATTAAGAACTGAGGCACAGAGGATGGTGAAAATCCCCGGATGTCGTTCTTGCCCAGTTCTAAATACCAACAATGCATGAGTTACAACCCATGGTTCATTGCTTCCCAAGTTTGTTCTTGGGGGGTAAGTTAGCAAGATCGCTATTGTCTCTCAGCTGCTCCTTGTGAAGTACAGACATCATACGAATGTTTTCTTCTCTCTCCTCTCCGTTATTCTGCCAAACTAGTGCAGATGCACAGTGAAGCACTACACCACAGTGTAGAGCTCAGTTGAATAAGGTCAACGCAAAGAAGTATTTATTCTAGATCTAGTCCCACACCTCAGTTTCTTGAATGACAAAATCAGAAATTATGGGATCTGTATGGAAGACATGGGGAATCATAGACACAGGAAGGAGTGTAAGTATTGTGGAGCCAGAGATCAAAGGCACCATGACTGAGTGTTGATGCCAACCCACTGCATTGCTAGCCTGTCCAGAGCTGTCTTTGGATCTGGCTATGATTGCTCGGCAAACACTCACACACAAGACATTAGGATCCAACCAGTACATCCGTTTTCCTCTTCCTTTTTGCTCCCGACTTGGTGAGGTGATGGTGAGGAAGCTAATTCGTGTTTCCAAATCATCTTAACACGGGTGATGCGCATAAGATACGGACACATAGCCGAAATGAAAATCATGCAATGTGAATTTTAAATGAAACATTACACATCTCCCTCCTCCTGTCCATATCGATCATCACACACCTGATCGACCCGCTCGTCTTCCTCCCTGTTGGCTGCAGCCTCCGCCACGTTCGAGGACTTCCAGATCCGACCACACGCCCTCAACGTGCACTCCTACCGCGCTCCAGCCTTCTGCGACCACTGCGGCGAGATGCTGTTCGGCCTGGTGCGGCAGGGCCTGAAATGCGATGGTAAAATGCCCTGGAAAACCGCTCACTGCCCCTCCTGAACTCTACTTGTCATTCTTTGTTTTTCTGTTTCTCCTGTTCTGCGCTGAAATGGTCCAGTTTTCTATGCAGTACCAGTCAAAAGTTTGGACACAGCCACCCGTAGAAAGGTTTATTTGTACTATTTTTGAATAATTATAAGGACATTAAAAATATAAGATAACATATTTGGAATTATGTACTGACTAAAAAAGCATTAAACAAAATAAATTAATTTGTTGGGAGTGGGTGGGGTCAGCTCTGTGGATTGGAACTCAGAAGATTGTCCCTCAGTCGGCAGAATGATCCCACCACTGGGCCCTTGAACAAGGCCCATAACCCCAATTGTTCCAGGACTGCCTGAACCTAATGTCACCTCTACACCAGTTCTGTGTGGTGGCCTCCTGGGATACTTTACCAGCCGTCCTGAAGGAGGTCCCACATATGCTGAGCACCCATTGGCTGGTTTTCCTTCATGCTCTGGTCAGACTCCTCCATAACCCTTTCTACTGTGTTTAGGTCAGGTGGCCAGGACTTGTGATGCGACACTATCACTCTCCTTTGTAAGAGACTTGTCCAAATTATATACCATACCAGTCAAAAGTGTCCAAAATTTTGACTGGTATGGTATATAATAGTGGTTGCTGTCCAGCCATTGACATTCTCTGTTGTTATGGTTTTGTCTTCAGACCAGTGGTTTTCAGCTAGTTTAGCATCAAGATCTAAGTCTTTCCTTGGTCAGTTAGGTCACGACCTGGATTTTAAAAATTCGAAACTAAATTTAGCTCACAAAGAAGTATCCATTAACGTGCAGTAAAGAAATTTTCACAGCATTTTTTTACCCACACACTCCCTGACCCAGTGAAAATGGTCACACAACAATGTTTTAGAGGGTTTCTTTAAAGTATAAATATCTGGAAATGTATCGATAGTGCGGCAAAGTGACAGAAGAGGTAAAATGGTAAATGATATGATATGACCTGCCTAAGCGCCAGGTTAGCCTGCTTCTTCAACAGTTAACGCAAATCTCAAGTGTCTCCCTTGTGGTCCCTCTGCAGGCTGTGGCCTGAACTACCACAAGCGCTGTGCCTTCAGCATCCCCAACAACTGCAGCGGGGCGCGCAAGCGGCGGCTCTCCACCACTTCCTTGACCAGCAGCCAGTCGCTGCGGCTCTCTACCAGCGAGTCCATCAGCAGCAGCAGCACGTCGACTGAAGACATAGGGCTGGTGAGCTCGCGCACTCTGGTCCAGCCGGCTTTCATCCATCATGTGACCTACCTTTCTTGCCAGTCGATGACGGCACTATTTTGGAATTTCTGACAGCTGGGAATTTTAGGAAACCTGTTTACTCTAGGCATACCTTTTGTTATTTCATAGTCTAGCTCAGGGGTGGCCAATCTTATCCGCAAAGGGCCGGTGTGTATGCAGGTTTTTGGGATAACCTTTAGGTCAGCTGTTCAAACCCGGGTGTGAGGACTCTTCAGCCAATCAATTAGTGACCTAATTAGGGAGTTGCAGCGAAAACCTGCATACACACTGGCCCTTTGTGGATAAGATTGGCCACCCCTGGTCTAGCTATACATTTTATTATATCATACTCTAGCCATACCCTTTATTATTATCATACTCTAGCCATACCCTTTGTTATTATCATACTCTAGCTATATCGTTAGTTATTATCATACTCTAGCCATACCCTTTATTATTATCACACTCTAACTATACCCTTTGTTATTTCAAACTCTAGCCATACCCTTTGTTATGATCATACTCTAGCCATACCCTTTATTATTATCATACTCTAGCCATACCCTTTGTTATGATCATACTCTAGCTATATCCTTAGTTATTATCATACTCTAGCCATACCCTTTGTTATTATCATACTCTAGCCATACCATTTGTTTTGTTATTATCATACTCCAGGCATTTTCCCGATGGGCCGATGATTATGTAGTCAAACCCCCAACCCCCCCCCCGGCAAAATTTACCATGGGGCAGTGGGGACCCCAAAGTCCAGGACTGAATTTTACTCATAGTCGAGCCCTGGTCATACCCTTTCAGTTTGATCATATTATAGCCAAACCCTTTGATATTATCATACTCAGCTGGCTAAGTCCTCTGTAAGATCTGTGACCTCACCGCCTGTCCCTTCTTGTTGACCCTGCAATTATGCAGCTCCGGACCCCCAGTGAGGCCCGCCGCCTTTACACGGGGCGTCCAGTTGAACTGGACAAGATACTGATGAGCAAAGTGAAGGTGCCGCACACATTCGCCATCCACTCCTACACACGGCCCACCGTCTGCCAGTACTGCAAGCGCCTGCTCAGGGGCCTGTTCCGCCAGGGTCTGCAGTGCAAGGGTAAGCCCAGCAGGGGGTGCTACCATTACAGTGAAAGAGAAAGCGGTGGAAAGGAGGCGGATAAAAGGGGAAGAACTGGCTCACCTCTGGCAAGGCCGCCACCACGATATTAAATAGAGCACTTTCAGCAAACAGTGCTCTAAGCCAGGTGGAAAATCCAAGTGCTGAAGAGACTGGTTACATGCTGCTGTCGAGAACAACAGTTTTCTCTCATTTATATTTTATGGAAGTACAGCCAGAGCTAAAAGCAATTAAATGTATATTCGATCTGTGCACTTTTAATCCGACATTGACCAAATCCTGTTTATCTCGCATTTCTAAAGTACATTCTTTTATGAATTTGACTGTGAAGAATGATTTTGTCCCTGTGTCTTTTGTGCAGACTGCAAGTTCAACTGTCACAAGCGCTGTGCATATAAGGTGCCCAATGATTGCCTGGGAGAGACCATTGGAGGTAGGGGGGCAGTACAGCGTATATCTGTGTATATGTGAATGAGATAAAATGCAGATTGATGCTTAAAACTGGATGGGGAGTCTTATAGTCCTTTGGGTATATGAGATGATGTCAACCATTTAGCTTGCCTGTGTGTACAGTATATGCATGTCGACACCAGTGTGACTGTCTCCCCTCTCCTTACCCCCAGACATGCTGAGTCCCAATGTGGACCAGGAGGTCCCCATGGAGTATACCAGTGAGTTTGGAGACCCTGAGAAGTCCTCCTTAATAGACGACCCAGACGATGTCTGCAGCATTCCAGGCTCATTCTCTCCAAACACCTTCCAAGACAACAGTCAGGGAGAAACCAACGAAGATCAGAGGTGTGCACTGGCCTCACTCTCATCGACTTTCTCATTCTTCTCTTAAAATTAAATGTAAGATGAGCGGTGACCCCAGTTGAAACAACTTTTCCAGCAAAGGGTATAATTTTATATTCAGTTAATTTGGTCTTCGTTATAGCCACTCACTTTGGTTAGAAACAATTGCTTAAATTATCAGCTGTAGTGAGGTATCTGAGGTCAGGTGTCATAAACAACAGATAAATATAGCAAGTCCTATGTGCTTAGCTACCTTATAGTTAATGGATATTAATGCTGAACCGCATATATGCTCTATACAGCTCAGCTTATACTATTATCAACACTTAATGACTCCATAAAACATGATTTTGATTGCCTCTCAGTTTATATCAATTTATACTTTCTACTTGTTCCCATTTAAATTTCTACTGGAGTAGCAGTATTATTAATATTACTGAGAGAAATGTATTTTTTTATTTGGGGTCAGTTTTGGTTCAGTTCCACCTTCCGTATCTGCTTATCCAGCACAGTCATGTCTCATCACTTGGCAGCAACATCCCATGGGGAATAATTTGTGGACTCATCTACTTAATTAAAAAATGATCTTCATCTCTATGTCATGTATACAACCAGGGCCACCCACAGGAGGGTAGAATGGGGAAGGCTTGACTTTCAGTGGCCCACTAGGGGGCGCCCCTGAGTATGTGAGCTTGGATATGGTAGCTTTGGTTTGGAGAATATTGTGTCTTTGTGTTGACCCTGGCGTCTTCTTGTCCAGCACGATGGGATACATTCCCCTCATGAGGGTGGTCCAGTCCGTACGACAGACTACCCGCCGCTCCAGTACCGCCATCAAGGAGGGATGGATGGTGCATTACAGCAACAAAGACACGCTGGTACTGCTGCTCCCTGTAGCGCCGCTGTGTCTCCATGCCCTGCTTCGTCTTGTGTTCGGCTTTTTCTCTTGTCTGTCCCTCTAATTTCCATTTCCTCCTTTTGTCTCTACACAAGCTGCACAGTAAACACACGGGTGAAGTAAGATTCCCATCTAATTCTATTAATCTTTCAAGGCAAACATTACATAGCTTTTGAGCACTAGTTGAAAATACTGAAGCTAACACCTTTCCTGTGGTTATGAGAGGATGTTGTGTCATCTTTTCCTGGCTGCATTCAGAAATTCAGGTAAATAAGCCTTTACTTCACGACTCTTCAGCTGGTCTTTCTAACTCTCCGCGCCTCCTTCTTTCTCTTTCCTTGCTCTCTGTTCTTTCCTCCTCCCAGCTATTGCTGTATTCCCTTCTCCTTCTCGCTTCATCTGGGACGCCGGCCTTTCTGAACCTGGAATGAACCCCATCCTGACCTCTGACCCTTGACCTCTCTTCCCCTACCCGACCCAAACAGAGGAAGCGACACTACTGGCGTCTGGACTGTAAGTGCATCATCCTCTTCCAGAATGACACCACCAACAAATACTACAAGGTAGGTTGTGTCTACCTGACCAAGCAGCACGTCTACATATCCAGGGCCTAGTTTGAAGAGTGGATTTTTCAATAGATTGTCAATATGGCAAAAGCAAAACTATTTTTACTTCTGGGCTCCTCTGTTTTTATAGAAAATCATTCAGGAATATATATAGAAGAAAATCCTAATATGAGATTAGATCATAATTCATTTCACATGGTGTATATTTAAATAGGCCTACCTATTTACTGTTATAGAAGAACAAGCTCTATTTTTCATTTGCATTCTTAGTCATTTCAGTATTCTTTCAGCCATTTTGCGACATCTGTGTGACATTTTGGTACGGCACGCTAGATTGGCTTACGATGTTTTTCCCGCTTGCACAAAGTACATAATCACCTCAAAATGGCTAAGACATGTTGCACGGCATGGCCTAGTTGTAAAGGGGATAAAATATAAGAGTCAGAGTTCATCTTTTGGTAAAACTTTGACTTGAGTTTAAAAAAGAATTCTGAATACATTTGTTGAATGACCATAGTACAGGATTAAAATTAGGCTCCTAACTGTGTAAATAGGACATAGAAGCCCGCAAACCAAACCATAACAGTGACCAAATGCATTGAAACTGAAAGACACTGTTTCTAGTGTGAGAAGTCTGCTCATTTGTTAAGGTTATGATTCTATATAGAGTACTGTGCCAATGGTAAAGCAGTCTAAGAAAATGATATTCAAATCTTCACATTGGTGTAAAACTATGATATTATGTCTGCCAAAGTGTGTCAGCTTAGCCATTTGAAAATCTCTCGTAATGTTAACCCAGTATTTGTAGTAACCATTCAATACAACCCATGTATTTTTTGACTCAACCACTATCCCACCTTGTATGACTAATCAACACCCCTTTGATTTATTTACCAAATCAAATTTAACTAATACATGGAATGGCTGAGGTGCCCCTGAGGAGAGGTTTGGGACCTGAAGCGATGTTCATCTAGCCGTCCAACAAGATATCAGTAACTTTTTGGAGAACAAAGGAAATTGTTAGTTTTTTGTTATGTTAATCTTAATTTACTTGTGTTCTGTTGTTAAATTGTGTTTTTATACTGAGCACATATACACATACTACCCAGATAAATTGCTTTAAACATTTCCTTTGACTGCCTAAGACTTTTGCACAGTAGTTTTGGCATTATGCCTAAAAAAATTCTGCACGATATTGGCGGTAATAGTTATGAACAATCAAGGTATGTTTACAAATATCATACACTGGACGATTAAATAGGTAACTGGAGTAACTAGAATAAAGTTCTGCAATCTCCGAAAATTGGAGGTGTTTCCACAGTGTATGTACAGTTAAAGGTCTGCATGAGATGGTCACGTCTGCATCCTGTGTCCCTTCTCAGGAAATCCCTCTTTCTGAGATTCTGGAGCTGCGTCCTGCTGGAGATTTCACTCTCATTCCCCCAGGCATGAGCCCCCACTGCTTTGAGATCGTCACCGGCACTATGATATACTTCATGGGGGAGGAACCCAACCTCTCTCCTTCGCCAGTTCCTGCCAACCACCCATTTTCCCCTAGCTTCCCCAATGTCCCGACCTCCTCTCCATCCCCCAGCAGTGTTGTGCCAAACAGCGGGGTGGGGAGGGAGGTGGCCAAGGCGTGGGAGAGTGCTATTCGCCAGGCTCTCATGCCTGTCATCTTCCAGGATGCACCCACTGCCCAGGGACACGCCCCCCACAGTAAGTGGCTTATATTGTGAGTTTGAAATAGATGTTTAATTATAGTTTTCTGAAATTTCTTTACAAGTAATTTGAAATATTTGTCCATGAGCAACATGGAGAGATTTAAGGGTGGGCCCACCCCACCCCACCCCACCCCACCCTCTCCTTTTCGAAGATAAAATTGTGGCGGTTTTTTTGGTCTAGCTGTGTTGCCTTCTCAGGTCTCTATTTTTGGCTCAGAACCAGCCTCTCTTCTAACATTCTCAGTCACACATACTACTCTTAAGTGCTCCAAAGAACATAGCAAACAAATCAGTAGCGAGCCTCTCTGTGACACGTCTGAATTCCCACGGTCCTTTGCTGTGATTGCAGGGCAGGCGTCCGTCAGCATATCCGTCTCCAACAGTCAGATCCAAGAAAATGTGGTGAGTAAATTTTCCCTGAACTCAAAGCTGCACATTCTGTCTTGCTGCTAATGATATAGGGTACTGATGGGGTTGCCAGATGTTGCAAGTGATTTGTACAAAAATTTCTTACCCAACAGGATCCCAGAATAATTTTACACACAATGACTATATGCCTTTAAACATTTAATTTAAATTAAAGAATCTGAATACTTAATTACTTGACTAATTTATGTGAATTACAACAATATTAAATGATTAATGATGGACTAATGGTAGTGATCTATTTTAAAGGATATTGGCATGGTGTATCAAATCTTTGCTGATGAGGTACTCGGTTCTGGGCAGTTTGGAGTAGTGTATGGAGGTGAGTCTTCTGTCCATAGAGAGCAAACCGCGATTTATGGTGGATTAAATGCCTTGTGTCCTCTAACTCTTTGGACCTGTTGCAGGAAAGCACAGGAAAACAGGCCGGGATGTGGCTGTCAAGGTCATAGACAAGCTGCGCTTCCCCACCAAGCAGGAGAGCCAGCTCAGGAACGAGGTCGCCATCCTGCAGGTACTGAGCAGTGACATGCAGAGGGACGCAGCACAACAAGTCAGAACAGTCTGGGAGCAGCGTGTGGGCGGTCTGGGAGATACATGTGGGCAGTCTGGGAGCAGCATGTGGCATGTTAAATTTGGTTATGGTCTATTTTGGGGAAATTTCATCTCATTTTTTGTTTTATAAATATTGCAGTATTAATTGCAAAAACTTCAAATATCACTTTCATTGATTATCATTTTTTTCCAATGTCATGCATCCCTAGTCTTAGTCTAGCTTGTTATAACTACCTAACCCATTATCTTGGAAGTCAATGGCAAAAACTAGCGATGGAGAAAATGGCGCTCCATGAACCGTTTGCCTTATTTTCTGTCCCCACTAGATGGTGCTCTTGGTTTGCTTTTGGGGCATGCTTTGTGCCCTTTTTTTGAACAGAGAGCGCCATCTAGTGGGGGTCAGAAAATGCAGCAAATGGGTCATGAAGCGTCATTTTGTCCATCGCTAGTAAAAACACACAAAACTGGTGTCGACCTTCTTCTGTGCCACTTAGTAATTCCAGACATGACCTCTTCCTATGCACAATATGTGCATAGCCTTAATGCTGCCCCCATGCCCCCCACCTTCATCACCTTGCCATCTCTGACAGAGTCTGCGTCACCTGGGCATCGTCAACTTGGAGTGCATGTTCGAGACCCCAGAGAAGGTGTTTGTGGTCATGGAGAAGCTGCACGGTGACATGCTGGAGATGATCCTGTCCAGCGAGAAAGGCCGGTTGCCAGAAAGGCTCACAAAATTCCTCATCACACAGGTTGGTGGTCCTCTCCACCTATGTAGGTCTGCCTGTGGTTGAGGGAGCGTCCTATGATGTGAAACTGGATCTGGTTCCCTGCATCCTCACACTTGAGTTCTTCCAGGTTAGGCTTGCTGTAGTATTAAGGAGCTGTTCCCTCTCCTTAGATCCTGGCTGCTCTGAGGCACCTGCACTTTAAGAACATCGTCCACTGCGACCTGAAACCTGAGAATGTTCTTCTGGCATCAGCTGATCCCTTTCCTCAGGTATGCTCACCTGGTCTGATACGCCCCCCCCCCACACACACACACACACAGTACTGTGCTACATTCTGTGAAGTGGATGAAGACGTAGACTTACAGCCAAAAGGATAGCAAGGTCAATGATGTATGATTAAATCATTTTACTTTGTTGCGTCCACTAACTGAAGGGAAATTTCCAAAACTTACTCAGTCCATTTTCTTGTGTTTTTGAAATGAAACGGCCAATGACCTAAAGTCAGGCTTCCTTATCACACGTTGCGGTATCTGAAACCAAAATTCATTCAGTCCTCATGTAAGCCAACAAAGAACCTTCCTTAAATTTCCTAAAAAAATTGTGAAACGTGCACTGGGTGAGTTCTGGAAATCTGCGCTGCATTTGTGTATGTATGTTCAAATTGAAGTGTACGGGGATATGGTACGATGTCTCGATGGTCCTCGTCAATTCGAACCCATGTCGCCTTCCAGGTGAAGCTTTGTGACTTTGGTTTTGCCCGGATCATTGGCGAGAAGTCGTTTCGACGCTCAGTGGTGGGGACTCCTGCTTACCTAGCCCCCGAGGTGCTGCTCAACCAGGGATACAACCGCTCCCTGGACATGTGGTCAGTAGGTGTCATCATGTACGTCAGCCTCAGTGGCACGTTCCCCTTCAATGAAGATGAGGATATCAATGACCAGATCCACAACGCTGCTTTCATGTACCCACCCAACCCCTGGAAGCATATCTCACCTGAAGGTACGTACCTCTGGATGTACAAGCGTGTTAGCACTGCCAGACACACCATTTACAAAAGCATGCAGACAGTCATGCTCACAAACACATTTACTCATGGAAATTCAATTCAGTTAAATTCAATTCAATTCAATTCATATATTTCAAAATTAACAGCAGAAACCCGCCATGGAAATGTAAAATGCAGTCCAAACTTGTCAGGTCAGGGGCTGCCTCAACAGCCATATCTGAAGCACCATTACAGATAATCGCTTGAAATTTCTTGCATCTTTATTTGGTAACAAAATAAAACACTTTTATGAAATCGAACCTGGGCCAATGCCGATTAACACAGATGAATGTAAACCTAGCATAATGCTAATAAGCCATGTACCGATCAATACCTTGCATCTGGTCTGACATCTATGAAACTGAAGGTCACCTGAAACTGGTGCGTCTAATCTTCCCCGCCTCCGTACTTCTACTTCCTCTGCAGCCATTGATCTGATCAACAACCTGCTGCAGGTGAAGATGAGGAAGCGCTATAGTGTGGATAAGAGCCTCAGCCACAGTTATCTGCAGGTACATACCCACGAGCCGGGGTCTGCACGGGCCCCGCATGCTCTCAGTTTGAGCAGTCCATACATCACAGCAGGGCTAGTCCAGGGTTATATTTCCCAAAGCTTTTGTAGTGCTACGATCAACTTCAGAGAGAGTGAATTCAATATGATGGCCCTTGGACAGATTAGGTTTCTGGACTAAGCCCTGGATGTCTTATCCTGATAATTCCCCTGCATATACCATACCTACGATTACATAGCAAAATTACTTAGTAATTTAGCTCAGCGGGATAAATCTCTTTCCCTGTGATCGGAAGATTGCCAGTTTGAGCCCCGGCTTTCACAGAATAGCCACGTGTCTATGGACCCTTGAGCAAGGCCTTTACAGTAAAACCCAGCTCCAGGGGTATCACCAACTGGCTAACCCTGTGCTGTGGCCCCCCAAGCTATGGAGCACAAGATGGGGTAGGCTAAGAGTAGAGTTCCAATGTACTTCCAATGTAAGGATTATTATTATTAGGGATTTTCCCACTTTAATTAAGCAGCTGTTATGAGCTGGACCTGTTGGTACTTTATTCTATTCTTACCTGCTTCTTTCCTTCTATCCGGCCTCGTTTTCCTATCTACTTCATTTCCTCCACTAACGCCAAATCTGCCCTCCTCCCCCACCCCACCCACCGTCCATCTCACAGGACTACCAGACGTGGCTGGATCTGCGGGAGCTGGAGACCAAGCTGGCCGAGCGCTACATCACCCACGAGAGCGACGACAACCGCTGGCAGCAGTACGCCCAGGAGCACATGTTGCCCTACCCGGCCCACTTAGTGGCCCCCCCGGCCGTATTTGATGAGGAGGAAGCCCACGACGACCCTGAGATGCAAGGCCTGACCGAGAGAGTCAGCATCCTATGAACTGGGGCTCGATCACCATTGGCCATTGAAAGACTTGGGCCTATTTTTGGACCTACAGCCCATCTACCCCAGCATTTAACCCGTCCTTCTCTACCCCCCCAGCCCTGAATCATCCCTATCTTTGTCCTCCTCCTCCACTCATACTGACCAACCTTAGCCTATAGGCCAACTGCAGTGGAACCTCCAAAGTGTCCTTAACCATAAGCAGCCCACACTTTGACCCTCTACCAAGTCATGTGACTAGGTTCCTAAAGTGTACTGAAGTGTCCGGCACCCTAGGTCTGAACACCGCCTCCACCAGAGTGTGAATGTCACGTCTATAGCAATTCAGTGACTGGCAGTATTTGCCAATTTTTCTTTTCTGAAGGAGATCGAAGAATGAAAAGGGTAATTTAAATTTTATGCTGAAACTTGTCTCCTATACAGAGAATCATGTTGATTAATGATTTCCAATAGATGAAACCAGCAATGGAAGGATGTTCCTTTTAAAAGTAGCCGAACGATTTTAAAGTGGGCTTATGTAAAAGAGAGTAGGCGCCTTATGATATTCGTCTGTGAAATATTTCAGGGTGACGAATTGAAGATGAATTGGAATTGTGATGCGCGTCACATCCTAACTCTTTCCTAGCATTTGCCCGTCCTAGGTGGATCATCACGCTGTATGTAAGAGAAGAAACTCTGGTGAGGTCTCAGTCCACCTGTGCATATCCATTTGAATAATTTGAATAATTTGCTCGCAAGTTGTACTGTCTACTTCTTCTTGTATAAACACATCACTAGACTAATGACAAATTATACTCCTTATTTTTACCCTGGTCATTCTTACAAACAATGCTGAGATCTCGTGGCGTGTCTGACTGTATTAATTATTTTTTTATGAAAGAAAAAAACAATACTCTAGTCGTTATTTACTTTAAATCATATTGGGCTGTATAAAAGCAAGGTATCCTGTCCTGACAAAAGCAGAGATATTCTTCTGTTAAGCCACGACACTTCTTTAAATGACAAATGGGCTGTTTTTCACCTGGATTTTGGAAAAGGGCTGCATTTATCATTTAGTACAGCAGAGGGCGATACGCCACAATTTAACGAAATGAGAATTTCATGGACACATTCGGTTGAGGGGACTATTTTGGGGTCTGTATGAAGTAGCTTTTTTTTAATGATTAATCTGTCAACAATTTTATTTGTCTTGTGAACTACAGTAGGTTGCACAATAAATACCATTAATAGCCATTAATTAGTTTTTATATACTAAACATCTAAATGTTCTAGTGCTGGTTGTAGTGTATGTGCTTATGCCTGTGTGGAACATTCCAACAAGCACAAATACAACAATAACATAACCTAAAAATATCTCCCTGTGTATGATTGCTAACCTAGTTTACAAAACCAATATAAATATGTCGCAAGGAATTTATAATGAAATATGAGTATGAATACTAGTTTTCAGATATCCCTTTTATAAAGAAAAAATATATATATATTTAAAATATGTATATACTTATGTAATTTAGTAATACATTTCCATCAGTGAAAGAGGTCCATCGGCACACACTCCTTCACAAGCCCATGTCATTCCACTCAGCCAACTCTCCTCAGCCTGAACCACAAAAATTGTCTCTGAATTGAAAAGTGGAATTTTGCGTAATGCCCCCTTGGCATTGATTGCCTCACAGGGGGAGGCATGCAGAGAAGAGTTCATTTGTCTGAGCAGTTTGTCACCCCCCCCCCACAGGTCACACATGCAGACATATAGAGAATCAATAAAAACCAGCTTGAGGCCTGTTTCCATTACATCCTTCTACATTCCATTTCTACATTCCTTGTAATAAATGTTGTCCACATGTGTATCTGTTTTATGTCTATATCTTAACAGCAGATATGGTGCAATTATACATACAAAATCTTAGACCCAGTCTATAAAAATAAATAAACAAGCAGCCCAAACATATGATCTCCATGTCCAGCATCTACAGTAGACACCAACAACACATCCTTCTGTCAGGGGGCTGTATCTTCAGGCTGGATTTTTGGGTCAGCGAGGTAACTCGTTGGATTTTAGGTAGTCTGAGATAAATGTAAGTGAACGAAGATCAGTTTCCCTGAGAGGGTTCTCGAATGGAAGTATTAGTCCAGAAATGATAAAGTAACTTGTAAGCCTGTGTGTCCCGGTATATCAATGAACCATTAAATGTGCTGGCTAATTTTCGCTTCTTTCTGTAAGTAGATGAGATGATATGTACTGATGTATCATACCTAACTTGGTATGAGCAGAAGTGATTTTTACATCTGTAAGCGTTTATTATGTATTTAATTAAGAAGAGGTTCTATTTCTGTTGGAATCCCATAAATCTGCAAAGTCATCGGTCACAAAGAAACTTTTTCTTTTCAGTAGTTTGCATGAAAATGGAACTGGCTGGAAGCAGGTGTACATATTGAAATATCTATGCTATTAACCAAAAAGGTAAGAAGACAATACCTGGTTCTGTTGAACAAAATATCAAACCTGCCGTTTTCTAAGTGACAAGTGTAAAGAATATGATGAAGGATTAATGTGTTCTATAGAAACATGTTCACTTAACTACAGCGAATGTTCTATCAGGCCAAATATCACAGGTAAACCTCTTACGGTGCAGAAAGAGATTTATGGACCAGTTTGTCAATGGATCTTCTTCCTACTGGAATGTTTGTGCATTAATACATTGTAGAATCACATGCACGAAAACCTGGTGCAATTATCAACGATTGATCTTTCAATAACTCATGCGGCATGACGACAACAGCAGCCAATGCGGCCTGTCATCTTTGTATAGATGTCTCATCTTCCTGTTTTTCCTGGTGAGGATCACGGTGGAATCGATGAGATCTCCTGTTTAATGGCACCACCTGGCAGATGTCCTGGTGGTAGCATCATAAGATGACAAAATCACCTCTGCTGACTCCCATCCACCTGAAAGAGCAACGGCTCAATTTCAAGGTCCTTCTGAATCTCTGGACTCATCCCCCTAATAAGGAGAGCGAGTCCAGCAATCCTGCAATGAAATGTCATTTCACCCATTTCGGGGTGTTCTTGTGACCTTGTTCTCTTGATCATTATCCATAGCTCATGACCATAGGTGAACATAGGGGCATGAATTGACCAGTAAATTGTGATCCTTTTTAAATCCTGCTTGACCATTACAGACCTCTTCAGTGCCCATAAAAATGCAGTCACTGAACCGAACAGTCGGCTTAGCTCACATTCTCTGTTATCATCCCTCATGAATGAGATCCTGAGGTATTTAAACTCCTTTCCTAGGGGCAGGTTGTCCCCATAACCTGAAATGAATAAACCTTTGGGGCCTACCAACAGTTTCTCTCTATGATCTCCAAAGTCCACCTAAAGTCCTACTTCATACTGTTGGTTAGTGCATACAGTTGCATAGAGGCAACTCTCTTGTCCACTGAAAAAAGATCCAGCTGCATAAGCTTTAATGTGGGGCTTGTGAGTATCTCCACACCCACCTGAGCTCCTTCATGATGAGGACCTCTAGGGTAGGGAGGTCTGCTTTCAGAAGTCACACTGTGCATAGAGGTGAAGCTGTTTTTGTTACGGCAGGGCATGGCAAGGCAAGGGGAAGGACGATCCACAGTGTGATTCCAA
This sequence comes from Mormyrops boulengeri, assembly GCA_026781065.1. NCBI lineage: Eukaryota > Metazoa > Chordata > Actinopteri > Osteoglossiformes > Mormyridae > Mormyrops > Mormyrops boulengeri. Next base: position 9,447,353 of record JAODLD010000042.1, on the reverse strand, counting down.
CGAAAGGGGTTTGTTCACAAACAGTACAGAACTCAAAGGGGAAAACAGAAAATAATGGGACCACAGGAGGTCAAAAGCAAATCAGGATTACTAAACACTAACTAAACAAATTGCAAAGAAAACAAACAAGGGGGGTCCCTGATTATGCTGGGGTCTATGACAGCCTACGCATCGATCCACTACTGACAGGCAGGCGGGCAGGTGAGGTGGCTTGGGTAGATGGCGAGGGGGTGGGTCAGCACATGTGCAGGCTGGGGGCTCCAAGTCATTCATCCTGGAAGGGGGGAGAGTAAATTGAAAGTGTGTCAGCAAGAGCAGAGCAGGAGAGAGGCAATGCAAGAGAGCAGGGTTAGGGTAATAAAGGAGCTCTGGCAAGGCTAATTATGGCAGCAAGAGGAGCAGAGAGAGGCAGGTGGAGACACAGGCATGAGGAATCCTGAACAGCAACACCGCAACAAGCAACACCGCAACAACACACAGCCACATTATCCACATACAGAGTGACAGTACAGTTCAACCAAAGTCAATGACAAGGATCCCCACCCACCTCTGTGTCTCAGACTATAATTATATAATCATAGCTGGGGTGAGTGACTACCAGGAGCTAGTGTCCATGCAAGATAAACTAAACAATTGTGGTTTTAACCTAAACTTAAAGATTGACTGAGCCTGAATCTCACACTGTTCCAAAACTAATAAGTAACGTGATATAGTTGGAGCTAAAGTAAAATTCAGATATATTTCGATCCAGCAAGACCTCGGTGAGTGGAAGAAGACAGAAAGAATAAAGATACACATGTGGCAAGCTGTGGGCAAGTGTGTGCAAATATTTATCACAGTGCCCGGTGAGAGATGTTGGTTAACACAGTCTGTCACGCAACTGCCAGAGAGGGCCAGCAGAGGCACAGACATGGGAAGGAAGTCACTAGTACACACAGTGAACACCATGGGGTGGGGGCGGGGTTTACAAACACGCCACAATAGCGGAACACTGCACGAGAGCGTGACACACTTACAGGCACTGATCTAACTACATATCACAGACATTATTTACACAAGTATTTACACTATATACAGTCCCGTGCAATGTATATAAGTAACACCTGGTACTTTCCATAAAAAAGCAGCTATTGAAATATTTTTCATGGCATTTCACAGAAGAACTCAGAGCATTCCACATGTTTGTCTCTTAGTAAATACAACAAGAATAAAGGAAGCTGGATATTTCTCATGTTTTTGTTTGGTCATAGGTCATAAACCACACAATGAAAAGTGAAACGAAGTGACGCTAATTCAGCACATTTTACTTAATATCACTGCTACACAGGTCTTCGTTTCATGGGGATTTTTTCATTATACATTGTTTATTACATCTGCAATGATTGTGAAATTACAAAGCAGTATTATTCAAATGCTTCTAACCAATATGGATCATAACAGTTTTTAACTCTTTCAAAATAATTGACAATATGTAGTACATTCTGGCTTATTCTCTATATTTTATCGTTCATTCATGCATTATTATGTTTATGCATTACACTTCAAAGGCCATTTAACATCCCTTCACTGCAGAGGACCCCTGGTCATATTTTGCATGCAAATGGAGATTTATCTGTTGCATTTGTACTGTATTCAGACCACAAAATTGAGAAAGATCTTTGCTTCTGCTGTTCCACTGTATCCTACTGCTTTTACTTTCTTTGCCTCCCTCTTTTTTATGTATCTGCTCAGTGTTGACCTGTCAATATTTTTGTCTTTTGCCACTGATCTGATGGATTTTCCATGTTTCACATCAACAGCTACTCTCCATCTCTTCACGGGGTGTTGAGCCCCAGTTGGTTTTCCTCTTGTAGGTTCTTGACATGATACCTTGTCTACAATGGTCAACATATGAAAAACCAAACCAGTTGTGTAGTACTACTTCAGAGCAATAACTGCACTTTGTGACTTATTGTGGGGAAACTTGAACCAATGACTCAATTTACCCCACAACCCTTGGTTCACTTTGCCCCATAGCCACCATTTTGGTCTAGCTTAGCAGTTCAGGCTAATCTTTAGCAAAGTGATTCACATGGTTTAATGTATTATCAGATCAACAACACAAATAATATTTGTTTTAACACCTAGAAAAATGAGCTTTGGAATAACAGTCATTATTCCTGACATGTAGTAAATTTACTTTGAGAAGCAAAAAAACATTTTTTTTGTTTAAAAAACTACTTACCACCTCTCACATGTGCTTCTCTCCACCACACCAAGACAGAAATGACGAATGCTTTCTGAATTTATGGTCACATGACCAAAAATACCCACAGTTCCTTAGATACAAGGGATGGGTCAACTCACCCACTGTCTCATCTTACTCCACTTTCCCCTACTTCAGTTGCCATCCCTGAAGACCTATCTAACAGCCTGCCACAAACATTCAAGGTGGTCTATATGTATTAAACATTTTATCAGTTAAAATAGCTGAAATACGTCTCTTGGTCAAGTTAACTTACTTGCATTAATGAGGAAATTGAACCGCTAGTGTTTGGGGGGCAAACAATGAGTACTTTAAATGTTTGAGAGCTATGCTAAGAAAACACAAAGCATTTACTGAAATATTGGCTGCCCAATCCCAATTCTTAGATTGATGGCTGTAATTTAGGGCCCCATAGAACATCTTCTGTCAACCCACTGAATCTATCTGTTGCATCTACTGCTCAGTGGAAAACGTTTTGTGTGAAATAACCATGAGGTAAGTCTTTACGCTCTATGGAATGGGTAAGTTTGTGGGTACGTGCTGTTCGGTTCACACTGTTATCTGACAGACTAAAAGCAAACAAGGCTGTTTGCGAGCGAAGTGTGGAGTTCCTACTGCCTCACAGCCATGTGGTTTATGCAGATACACGTTAGACATCATGACTAACTTGGTTGTGGTGTGTGCTGTTATTTCTGTGTATGTAAAACCTTTTACGTTTCTGGCTGTATATATCCCACTTCCTGTTTCTTATTTGTCACTGTGTTATAAATTTGTTAAAGAGGTTGTTCTGTAGTTAAAATACTATACATGTAAGCATATTTCTTTGTCATCATAGCTGCTAACTGCACCTGAAGACAAATTTTAAGAGTTTTAGGGCTGAAAAACATTTTTCTATGGTTTCAGTCTGATCTTTCTGGGATACCGTGCAGTTATCTTTGCAGAATTAACAAAAGTTGAAAGAGATTACATGCAGTTTCACAGAATGGCTGTTGCTGAAAATAAGAATACAGCTCTGGAAAAAATTAAGAGTCCACTCCATATTTTTTAAGAATCTCCACCGTTAAATCTTGGTCAACCATGATTCTGCTGGCAGAAGGTTACGCTGAGCAGCAGGCTACTTCCAGGCTCCAAATATCTAAGACCGCAGTACACAAGAACAATGTCAAGCAGGAAACACTGGGTATGACCAAAAACTAGACAGATAGAGGACAGAAGCAACTTTCTAATGCCAGAGATGACCGTCAACTTATCCGATAGTGCCTCAGGAATCAGTAGATGACATCAAGTGACCTTCAAAAGGAATAGGAAACATTAAGTGCAGATGTGAAGTGCACTAGGACTAGCCCTTCATTAATGAGATATAGGGAAGACCCAGGTTGGAGTTTACAAAAAAATTTATAGTTTACACAGAAGCATACCCATAAATTGAGAAATGAGTGTAACAATAAATTGTACTACGGTCTCTTAATTTTTTCCAGAGAGGTATTATATTGAGTCCTGATCTCTGTTCCCTTTTAGGCTACGTTCACATTATCAGGCTGAAGTGACTCAAATCTGACTTTTTTTTGCCTTAATGTGACACAGATCTGATATTTTCTGGGTTGTGTGGATACAGAAATCTGATCATTCAAATCATATGTAGTCCAAAATCAAATATGTAGCCGATTAAGGGCCTTGTGACATGGTCAGATCAGAATTTATGTGTTTTTTTTTGCTTAAATGCATAGGTTGAGCTTTTCTTGTTGTTGGTGTTGCAGACGACTCATACAAAATCATATCAAAGTGGGCATTTGTGCCATTTTGGAGGACAAATGCATTTACATTATAGACTACATTATAGATGCAGGCTACTGTATCTATAAATGTGAACTGTCAAGAAAGGCAATACTGATCTGAGCAGAAAATCGGAATTGAACAATGAGGCTTGTAATGTGAAAGTACACAGAGTATAAATTACACCTGGTATGATTCAGTTATGATATGTATGCAAACGGCAGTGTAGGGGCTATGGAAGTAGATTTATGTCTAAAGTAATCCAGTCAGGTTGGGGAGCATGCACTGGTACAGCGCAGTTCACCAACCACACAACAAAGCACCTTGGGATTCCGGTTGGTGACCCCCCAGGCCAACACAGGGTCCAGTCCCACTCTCCGGAAATAGCTATCTATGTGCTACAGATAGGTGTTACATGAGCGTCCCCTCGACCTGGTCCAGACCTTCGGGTCCTCAGAAATGAGATCCTGCAAGCCGGATCGACCTTAGGGAACCGAGCCACATGGCCGTAGTGCCATAACTGACGGTCCCTCACAATGCAGGTAATGTTCCTCATTTGGGTCAACAGAGACATGAATGTTGCTGCCAAGGGTACTGTAAATGAACCTCTCAATGTGTTCAACATTCTCTCCGCAGACAGACACATTGCTGACGAAGAGGTCATAAAAGGACTGGATCTCGGTTTTTGTCCAGGACACTCGCAAGCCTAGACACTCCTCGCTCAGTCTCTCAAGAGCCTTAATCAGAGCCTTCATTGACTCCGCATTATCGGCAAAGTCAAGATCCAGCGTCTGCCCATGAGGATGTGATTGATCTCCTTCACCGCGCCACCAGTATTGGAGTGCCAAGTCAAATGATGTGGCTCAGGGACCGGCTGGAACCAGGATCCGGCGACCCACAGCCCCTGACCTTTTGCAAACTCAAGGAACATGCAGCCACTTTCACCATGGTTGCCAGACCTGTGGGGACCAACACAATCCTCATAGCCAACCCTGTCAGTGCCAGTGCTTGCACTGAATTCACCCATGACCAGAGAAATGTTAGCTCATGGGCACACATCAACAAACAAGCAAAGGTGCGAATAAAATGTCTCCCTCACAAGATATTACTCACCGCGATCAGAGCATACGCTGAGACAACAGACAAGACACCCAGAGAGTGCCTTAGCTTGAGCCTCATAATACGCTTGTTGAAAGGAGTGACATCAGAGGAGGAACTGATCCACCACAGCAACAGGTACTCCCTGAGTATGGCGACCAGCAGGGCAACCAGACCAATAATAGGTATGTCCATCAACTGAGGTCTAGCACTCCCCGATCCGTGTATCTCAGAGAGTGCTGCCAAAGCTCCTCCAACACAAGAGAAAGATGGTCATCATGTCAGAGAGACATTCCACATGCCTACTTGGATGGGCCACCTCAGATTAGGACCAAAGTGCTGCTGTGCAGCGGGCAATGCCTCAGCGCCACACCAGTCGCGATCCCCGACAGGCCCGACCCCGTTGGCTCTCTGGCGGTTTTGACTGTTCTGGGGAGTCTCCTAAAGTCTTTCCCTCATCCCCTTCCTGTGGGTGGCTGCAGCTGAGCTACTCCTGCAGAAAACAGTCTGGTCTCTTTAAGGTGGCTAGAGTGCCAATCCAGCCACCAAACCCCAAATTTTTCCCTGTAAGTCGGAGGACCACTTGCAGGGCTGGATGCAATTTAACATCAGAACGACAGAATCAGTTATGAACTTTTGGAGGCAGAATCCTTATAAAACTTCTACTTCTGGGCTGCATACTCAGGTGTTGCAGGTAGATGCGCAAAGTAGAAGCACCGGCATGCCAATTTGCCAAACGTATGATGATGCGACGCTTCTTTAATATCTATAAAAGAAGCGCTACTTCATGATCTTTGCGCTACGAGGCTTTTGTGGCACTCGCCACTTGTTTTGCAGTAGTGTCATGGTTAAGAATCCTTACACTACGACGCATTAGGGAAACGCCTTTCTTTTGTAAACACTAGCTAAGGTAGCGATGTCAAGATTCTGAGGTAGCTAACTAAGTAAAAAGTAATGTGACTAAGTAAAGTAATGTCTGATGTGCCAGTCATGGCCAGTATTGCTGGCTGATTTTTGAACTTTATCCATATTGAAAGTTACCAGCACCAGAGCTAAAGACATAACCACTATGAAAATGGAGATGATTGTATTGGAAAATCGGGCATTTTCCATAGTGGGAGGACAAGGGACATCATCTGCTCATTCATCACTTAGAAGAGGTTTCAAAGCATGAGCCAGCAACACATTTATTGTTCATTATTACATCTGGCCAACAGAACAGCTTTTTTTTTCATTTTTCACAGGATAAAAATCGATGTAATGTTATTCCGCTAATCGGCATCAGTAAGTTTCACTGCCGGCAAATTTCCAGGTCAATGCACCACTAGCTAGTTTAGGTGTAAGTGGCCGATCAGGTAACACTAATGTTATGTTTTTTATTCTGTACAATTCAGTAGTTTTTAACTATTTACACTGGCTTGCTGTCCCTGCTTAATAATAACAACAAAAATTAATGATCTGAGATTCTACTTAATAGTGTGTATTCCACTAATAGTGTGTATTCCACTAATAGTGTGTAATTGTGTTCCCAAGGTCTTATTTGTGATTTTTTTTCCAGAGAAGTTAAAGGTTTATTCAATTTGCTGAATCACGGTTTAAATGAAAGATTCGTGATGTATCACCAGCTGGATATTCTGCTGCTTTAGGTGAGATTCTGCTGAGCCCCCCCCCCCCATCCGACCCCCAGAGCAGCACAAAACAAATTTTGTCAATTCATTAACATTAAAAACATTTCAGTATCAAAGGGCATCTGGCTAGCTAGCTAACCAGTTACCTTGCTAACTAGCCAGCTTGTGTCTGTGTCCCAGGAAAAGTACTGAAATATTAGAAAGAGTGTAAATAACTGTAATGTCACGAAATACAACCAGAATTATTTCTTCTTTTTGTCGTTTGTGCCCCCTGATCAAATGGCGCCCTAAGCGATCGCCTATGTTGCCTATAGGGTGGGCCGGCCCAGCCTAACCCAATTTATTCCACCGAAGGAAAACAATATTAGGAATTTTTGTCAGCATATCAATCATAAATTCTAAATGAACGAGGGAGTTAGAAACTCAGTGGCAGGTTTTTTGGGAGACGAGTTGTTGAAATGTCCTTGATCTTAGGTAAAACGTGCCCACATAGCTGTAACTCCGGATTTCACCACTACAACCGGAGTTCAGTGTTTAGAACTTTAGAAGTCTAAGCATTTTTCATTTGCATTCTAACACATTTCTTTTAAAGTACAACATTTAACCTTGAACATTTAACTAGGATTTTGAGGAAATCTTATTGTCAAGCAACGTAAGATGTAAGACAAAAGAAACACACATTTGTCTGTAGGTCTGGTCTTAGGATTCATGCCTTGAAGGCATGGTCTTGTGAATCTGGTTTTACTTTCATTTTCTTCTGCCTTGCACATGTGGTTTGTTACAGAAAGCTTTAATTGTCACTGATAGCATTTTCATGCTCCGTGTGGTCTGGATTATTTGCGTTTTACACAGCTTTGGGGATCAACTGAAGTTCATACAAGAAGGTAACTCTCTTCCAAACACAACTTCCAGGTATAAAGAAAGTATCACTGACTTTTGATTTATTTTGAAGAATTTTTATAAAGATTAATTTATACTTTCTTCATACTAGATGGTCATGGGTTAGATATTTTGGCAGATTAGATTATATAGCATATGATATATAGAGGTTATATTTCGTTATCAATATGACTATAAATTTAAGCTCGTTTACTAAGACTGATCCCGGGCTACTACCTCCTGGTCTTTTTTTGTCGCGTGCCGATCCTCCTGTTACATCTTCCACATGGTTTTCTGAATCCGCAGTTGTATTAAATGTAAATTTTAATCCATCTTCTAGTTACAGCTCCAGTTAAGGAGCTTTTATTCTGTCCGTCACAAAAGTTATCAACAGATTTTCAAAAGATGTCTGTTAAAGAGAAAGAGTTTGGACCTCCGAACAATTTCAAAAGACATTTTATTAGGCAAATTCAAATTAAAACTAAAAAGTAAAATAAAAAAAAAAGAAATATTAAATTCTGCTATTTGGTCAACACAACGAAAAGTCTCTCATGTAGGTTTGTGACACTTAGAGACCACAGGCCAGACAGTCTCAAAAGATACTTCTCTACTTTCACTGAGAACAGTTTCTGTCTGATTATTTATGATTTTCATTTGCATCCTACATTTCTTTTCACATCTTTGCTATTCTTCTGGGGCAACTAAACACAAATGAGATTATTTTTAATAACTGGAACAAGTTTTTTTTACAGACATACATAATGTAGTTATTTGAAAAAATGTTTAGCACATCTACCGCAAAACTGGATATTGTATATCATTGAAATTATGCCCTTTTAAAATGGAAAAATATGAATTTGGTTGTCTGAATTTGTTCTTTTTCCTGCTGTGCAAAATTCCACCAGCACAAAAAGGAAGTGGTCCAACTGTTTAGTGAGTAACTCAAAATCCCCTAAGAGTACAGATATATATATATATATATTGGAATTCCAGCAGTCACTACCTGAAAGTTGCGAGGTTTCAGATGAAGTGCAGAGTTACCAGGCCTACACTACATATTTAGGATCTACGTCACCAGAAATGTACACACCTAGTACGAACGTAATTGATAACTAGATAGAAAGTTGAACAGTCAAACAAGTAATCATAAAGGAGTCAACCTGAAAGCAGAAAGCCGAAATCTTAGAAGTGGTTGTCAAGACTACCAGAAGCAATATGTGGTGATTGTGAGGAACAATAACAACTATGACTGATGGCTGAGTATATGGAATAATGTCTTTTAATAGTAATAATAATTGAATTGCTTTTTATGGATATTTGGGTATTTTCAGTACCATGCTTAAATAAGTTAAATAAGCTGTGTATTTTTTGAGTATTACTTAAGTAAAATTGTGGTGAAATTACAATATATGAAAGTACTGAGAAAAAAATGTCATAAATTTATTTTCATATACCCCTTGCCGGCTCATTACCATATCCCTTAACCCTAATGACTGCTGCCTGCTGAAGATGCGTTGGTGGCGGGGATGGCTGTCAGCAAGCATGCGTGATAATAACAATCATCATTTCATTGGGCAGCACATTCTGTTCATGGCCCGGCCTCTACGTCAGCTCCTTGCATACTTCTTACTGTCGACAAACCACAGACCGGAAGCTTACAGGAAGAGAGGCCTTCATACGCAGATGCAGGCTGTTATTAATCTGCCTAGAGAGGCAAGCACCTGACTGCCTGACTGTAAAAGTCACTTTGGAAATTCCACCTAGAAACTGAAAATATATGACGTATAATAATTATATGTACACACACACACACACACACACACACACAATTATTATACATCATGGTGCGAAGGAATTGAAGCGAGGGTGTAGAATGGTGTGGGGAATTTTGAGCTGGGGCAGGTCTATTTCAAAACTGCAACCTTCAGAAATATTTAAACTAACGTGAACACATTATATGCCTATACACATTTCATTTACGCTAGCAAATAATTAAAATGTGTACAGTAGACAGGCACCATATACTGAATATACCAACCTGTTATGACTAGTAACATAATGAAAGTTGGTGGTAAGAGTTGCTCAATTAAAACTTACCTTCTTGGAGGAGCCATAGAGAAATTCTGCTAGTAGTGTTAAAAGAAATGTGATTGCGAAGCAGCACCTAAAACGAATAGAGACACAAAATATGACGACATATTTAGAATACTGAGTTGCGTCTGTGTGTGTGTGTGTGTGGGGGGGGGGGGGGGGAGGAATCAGGAGAAATATATTAACCCTAGGGGGGCCTTGTCAAAAAAGTTTCTGCCCAACTGTAGGCTAATGTAAGTGTTCTAAGCATGTTTATGGTAGGCTAGGCTAAGCTATGATGTTTGTTAGTTTAGGTGTCCTGTATTAAAATGCATTTTAACCTTACAATATTTTTGGCTTACTGTAGGTTTATCGGAAAGTAAGCATCTGTACTACACTATGGCTGGGTTGCACCAACATGGTGTAACTTTTAAACTGGATTAAATCAAGATCTATCTACTAATCCTGTTGCACCAAAGTTTGAACCTAGTTTAAATTTAGTTTACAATTAACCTTGGTTAAATCTAAACCTTTGTTAATCTTAGTTTAATTTCCACTTAAACCTAGATTAAATTCAAGTCTATAGCCCCAGTGAATTTAAATCAAGTATAAAGCTGGATTAGCGATCATATTTAAACCACCCCTCGAGGAGGTTTATGTTAGGTCTGTTTTAGTTTTATTGAAAACATGACTGCATTTCTTTGTTGGGTGGGATCAGAGGAAAGAATCCCATGTAGGAAAATTCGAGGCAGGATAAACCCAATTGATTTTTTTTAAAGCAATAGTGAGTTGTCCATGCAGTATCAATTTACAAAAGAGTGTCATATACCTCAGTGGAAAGGTTGGACCAGCTATCTTGCATGGAAGTGAGAGGAACTCCGCTGTACCTCGACTTAGCTCCAGCTCCTCGTAGCTTTGCATTTTTATGCTATAGAGAATTATCAGATGGTTGACGGGGATCTAGGCGCTTTCACACCGCCATAGCTTGGTTGACCGCAAGCACTGGCGCTAACATGGAAGTTACACTTAAGTGCAAAAGCAGACGGAATTATTTTTGCACCCCAATTACATTTAATGTATAAATTAATACGGTTTTTGCTCGTGTCTGCATTGGATAATTCGATCGCTAACTAATATCCTTTTATCTAATATCTAAATTTGCTGCTGATTAGCATGGGACTCCCTCTGCAGCATTGCATCAGTTCAAACACAACATGCTCTGACACAGCTGAAGATTTTTTTAATGACTGACACTTCTGTTTTTGTCGTATTTCTTGAGTTTGTCCACAAATAGTCCTTACCCAACCCAAAGGATTAATAATATCTTAGAAATGTCAACCAAGAAAAATCATTGAAAATTCTGAAGCATTATCATCTTAATAACATAATGTATGCAAAATATAAATGTTTATAATAACAATATATATGAATTATTCCATGTCGGTTTATGGAACGTTAGCAACCCAACAGCTTCTGAGCCTATGAAATAACACAAGTAGGAACTCTAAGACAGCATTTCCCAACCTGGTCCTTGGGGACCCCCAGTTAAAATTTTTGCTCCCTCCCAGCTCCCTGCCAAGCAGTCCACATTTTTGCTTCCTTACTGGGAGGTGGGAGGAAGCGAAAATCTGGACTGTCTGTGGGTCCCTGAGGACTGGATTGGGAAACACTATTCTAAGGTAATGCATGGAAAAATCACAACAAATCATTTTCCCTATTTCTTGTAAAACATCTGTTCTTGCTTTTTCCAGGGGGCTGAATCCTTCCATTCCACGCTCATTGTACATCTGTTACAGTGAACCCCCATTATGAACAACAGCACCAGCAATACCTGTGTTGACATATCAAATAACCCCATCAGTAATCTGCTAATGGCCATATACATTGTGGCCTTTATGATGGGTGTAGTCCTCAACTTGATCACTTTGGGGCTCATCGTGCAGCAGGTACGCAGCCAGAATGTTCTGGGGGTCTACTTGTTGAACGTTGCCATTTCGGACCTGCTTTACATCTTCACCATGCCCCTGTGGATCAATTACTATTACAGTGATCATCGCTGGGAAATGGGCAAGTGGGCTTGTCAGTTAGCTGGTTTCTTCTTCTACTCTAACATGTATATCAGCATTTACCTGCTGTGCTGCATATCTGTGGACCGCTGTCTGACCATCACCTACCCTCTGCAGGCCAGGGCATTTCGGCACCCAAGATATGCCTGGACAGTCTGTATCTCTGTCATTGTAGTTGTCATGATCATACATGCCTTGATTCTTGCTCTGGACAAACAAGACGCTCCCTTTGATGATAGCCTCCGCTGTTACGAACACCTCCCCATGCCTACGGCAGTAGCTCGCATGAACCTCATTCGAGCAAGTTTCGGCTTCCTTGTGCCACTTTTGGTGTTGGCCTCATGCTACTGGCAGATCTTTGGCAAGGTGCATCGCAGTGAAAGTTTGGACAAGCAAAGCAAACGCAAGGTCCAGGTTCTGTCCATGGGTGTGATTGTCATCTTCTCCGTCTGCTTCGCTCCATACCACCTGCTGCTCATAGCACGATCCATAGCCACCTTGTGGATGAAAAATGAAATGTATTGTGCCTTTGAGCAACATCTCTACTCCTACTTCTCTGGTGCATTGGCCATATCCAGCCTCAATAGCGTGATGGATCCTGTGCTCTACGTGCTCGTGAGCAATGGGGTCAAGGAGGAACTGAGGGTATATTTTATTCGAGGAAAGAGTGAGGACATCTGAAAGCCGCAGCCCACAATTGAAACGAGAACTTAACTCTACTGAGGATGGACCAACCTCAAGACTTGACTGAGAGAGTGACAGCTTGTGATGTAAACAAAAGGTAAACTTATCTGAATGGGTGGGACGCCAGTTTCTGAATGATCTGGAATATGGCAAGTATTTGTAAATTCTACTGATGTATAGTGCTTGTATTAAATAAACACTTTTTCATTCAGAAACATGTTGCATTTAATGGTCTGACATTGAAACATATTACTTCATATTATTTTTGCCTTTATTAACACATGGTAAGCCATAAAATATATGTGAAATTGGTAGGTGCTTTCTATTTTCTTTTTGTCAAGAGCTTTGATATATCATGGAACACATCACCTGCTGAAAGACGCCGACGACGACACTCTTTTGCCATTTGCAGAATGGCACCTTGTTTATTCTGTAGCTTGGCGGAAAACGGTTCCTCATCTGATAAAAGTACCACAGAACATCCTGGAAAAAAAAGTGCAAAAAAGTGCAGCACATCACAGGAGAACCACACCTAGAGCAAAGTCTGGTGGATGTAGCATCCTTTCATGGTGACATACCTCTCCATCTGGCCCTAGAGGACTTGTCAGGACAGGTTGGATATTGCCAGACTCTGACAGATTATTAAAAGCCCGCTGCCCCCTGCCAGAAAATCGAAATTAGCATGACAGTGACCTGAAGCACAGATCCGAAGCCACAGTGGGGTGACTGACGGACAAAAAAAAGAGAGCCGCCCAGAGAAGCCATAAAGGCTGTAAACACAGATAGTCAGACAGCATCACAGAACAAAAGCCATGTGTCGATCAGTCTTGTATGCACGTAGGGAGGTTTTTCATGTGTGTAATAGCCTTGGCCCTCAGGGACAGATACCCAAATTCCTGTCGAGGGCCCTCGAGTGTTGATGATCTAGAACTCAGAATGAGAGGATTATAAGTAAGTCTGCCACCCTATCTGGTCTCATTTTGTTTTCCTGCTCCTGACTGTTAATTGCCTCTGCAGTTGCTTTCCACTTGGGTCGCCCACAGCCTGCTTCACAGCCACTTAGCCGCAGACTGCTGTGGCTCTGATCTCTAATTTGTTCGGCTGGCATTCAGGCTGAATGAGCTGTACGTAAGCTAAAGACCTTAGCCATTTTAATAGGAGATAAATAAGTCGATATAGGGATCTGTTGTGACAGTTTACCCGCTGAAAATCTAAGGTGACTAATGGCAGCACCTTTCTCCAACCCCACAACATCTGTGATGTTGATATTCTGCAGACAAGCCACAGGGACAAATAGTATTTGTAAAATCCGATTGTTAAGTCATGTAATAAGTCATGTTCTGGGGCCAAACAAACAATAATTGTGAAACATTATTTACATTATTAATTTTTTCTGCAAGGCCTCGTTTATGGTGAAAAGGAGGCAAAATTCTTTGAATTCAATTTAAAAGGGGGGGGGGGGCAAAAACCAAATGGGTGAAAAAGAGGCAAAATTCCATTAATTCAAACAGCGTGAAGTGTAGCTGTTTTTCATGGAGGAATTATTGGTACATCAGGACACGCTCTGCACATCATTTTCGGTTTGGTATGCACAGTGAAATTAATTTTTTGATATGGGCGGAATCTAAACTCACAAGTAAATAACATGGAAACCTATGCTGAATGCTAGCCTGAATCCTAGCCTGAATCCTAGCCTGAATGCTAATTGTAGCTGTGAGCTTATTTACGGTTAATATTGGTTACAGTCAGTGCTAACTTATTTGAGACGATGATGTCATCCGAGTTTGCGAACCACCGCAGCTACTGTAAGCGGAAACAGTTAATCTCTCTGTGGCATTTAATAAGCAAATTCAGCTACAGATAGGTGACCATACTCGGTTGTAGAGAACATGGGATTTAGTTCGTCATGATTATTATGACGTTTTTTTAAACAGCATCTCATGTTATTCAGACGTCAATGGAAACATAGGCTTTGGTTTGCAACTTTTCCCAACTGTGTTACCCTGCTGCACCAAAACTGTATCAAACCGTGAACCCAAAGCTGAGGTTTGTACTAAACTGTGAATTTTGTATATCATTACATCCCTAAACATGAAAATATTGTGGGAAAACGGCTGTTTGCTTTGCACCGCCACTTCCTCTTCTCTTTCTTGTTGCATGGAAAGCGGTATAACGACAATTTTTCAGTTTTTTTTTCCTTCAGATCAATTAAAATACTTAACCACAGAAACTGGGTTGGCCTTGGAAACAGTATTGTCATGTGATTAAACCGTCATGATTTAACAAGCGGATTACTGCGTGTTCATGATCACCGAGCTCTAACCTTTTCTGAGATTTGCGTGCGCCTTTGCGTCGCCTCTGCTGGTACAGGGTCTGGCACATATTTTTTGCTTCAGTGGAAATAATGGTAAATTGCAAATACATGCTCATACATTTATGACTTATGTAAATTATGTAACTTTCATACATATTCATGAAAATACAGAATAGAATTATTCACCTCTCAGATTTGCTTGTTAATCTTTATTCTTTTTCCTGTGGACGTTGACAATAGCCCTGAATTTCTTGATTTGTGCCCAGAAACACGTGAATTGCCTGAGATGAAAGGACTGCCCTTCAGGGGGTGATGTAAGGGGTAGCCACCCCAGCCCCCACCCCTCATCAAAAATAAAAATGATATATAGAGCATTTAATTATGTAACTCAGAGCTGCCCAGCCTGTCAACCCATTAATCATGGCGTGTCACCAACTCCATTGCGAGATTATTGATGGACGGTGCTTGCGATTGGCAAAATGCACCAAGACCCCCCCCCCTCCCAAGTTAGCAAAATATTACCTCTTTGTCACCCCAGTAAAATCACTGGGTTTAGTCTGGACACCCCATTGTACATGGTCCAGCTACGCTACCTCACACATACGCACAGACTTTGATGCAAATAGCTGCTTTAATTATTTGCACTGCAGTATGAATTTAATAAAACCATCTCTTGGCCAAACCAGATTTTTATCCAAAGAGTTACTCTTTTTTTTTGTGCAGAATTTTATGTGAAACCATATCTTCTCCATTCTTCTGAGAAGAAGTGCTTCTCAGAAAAATGGCAGTGCTTTAACGTTCAATTAACCGTCACCTGAGGTAATATCAACCATTATTACTGGTGAACTACTGATAAACTTCCTCTGCGATTATATTCTGCACTCTTGCACATTATGCACACATACTGCTAACTCTGTATACATATCGCACTCTCACACATATAGAGTTGACTTGGCTGCTACTTAATAATTGCACTATTTAAGAGCCCTTTAATTTATTATGTCATATATATAGTTCATATTCATATAGTTTTATATTTCTACTACAAGTATTACTATGTACATACATACACATACATAATTACATGTTTAATTATGTCATTATCATCATCACTGCTACTGTTAAAATTAATTACCATATAATTATCACATTACCCAATTGCCAATCTAGTGTTTATTACTTTTCTTTATATACCTTTGCTAATTTTTGTATGTTTTTTGTAATGTCTTCTAAAAGCACCACCAAGGCAAATTCCTTGTATGGAAACATACTTGGCTGATAAAAGGATTCTGATTCTGAATCTGATTAATGTAACATATGAAATGTTTAAACGTACTGAGAACAAATAGAACAATTATATGTCATTATTTCATTGCCATGACGTGAAATGTTTTTAAGCAAGGTTTTGTCGCATTAATACTTTTATTTTTGGATAAAAGGTGACATTTTCTGCCATCATTTTAGAAAATTAGGAATAGGTAATCGTGTAATCGTGTATAATTTATTTTTCACCTAATGGATTTAATATTAATCATTAGGATAATGAACATGCATCTGTGGGCAGGGGGTTTACTGAAAAATAATCAATATTTAGAGGTATGAAAAAGAATAGACCTAATTAAAATTTGATAGATCAGAAATATATTTTGTGTAACATTTTACGTTAACTGCACCTTCATAATGCTTTTATAATGCAGTCATAGAACATTCATAAGCAGCATGTATATGTATATATATATATATATATTCATATCTTAACATCCTAACATACCTTAGTAGCTGTAATACACTTCGTCATACAAACATTGTATGATTATATGACTGTACTGTTTGTTACTATATAATGTTTGTTATTAATGTATATTAAGGGCTGTTAAGGTATGTTAGGATGCTAATGTATACTTACATGCTGCTTTTGAATGTTTTAAGAATGTATTATGAAGGTACAGTTACATAAAACGTTACCAAATAATGTATGTAAAATGATTTTCAACCAGATGAATACTTCTTGTGTTACTGATAAAAGTCAGAAGGATGTCATTTTGGTTCTGTTATCTGTGATGACCGCTTCCATGGACAATAAGACATTGATCCCGTTAGCTCTGCTCATTTTCGCTTTGAGAATTTCTTTATCTGCTGGGATTATGAATTGACAGTGTCTGCACTTAATCAATAAGCGTTCTCTGTCCTGACGATGACATACTGCTGTGCCTTACCGAGCTCAAATAACAAGCTTGCAAGCAAACTTTCTTCTGAATGTAAATTTGATTCCTGGGGAAGGCTTGAGTGGCAGCCGTGTCTCTGCAGGCTTATGCTGTATTTCATTTGGAAAATAGCGGCAGACACCTTTTCTCACAAACAACATTAATTAACTGCAAACACTGTTGGTTGGGAAATAAAGCACATCCCATTTGGCCTAAAACCCCCCTCAGAGTCCAAATTCATACCTTTAGAAGAGTGGAGATGGTACACGGGCTTCATAATATGTGCTGATTAGAAAAGAAACCAATCCAAGTGAGGGTTACGGTCAGAAATGGAGTTTATGTAAAGGCAATTAGGCTTCTGATAACAATCAGCTTCTGGTGCAGCTGTAATTGAGCCACATAAAGAAAACAATCAAGGTTCTCAGTGTGCATAAAGGTGCAACGCATACACTGCATACTAAATTTGAACTTCCTAGTACCTTATATCTAGAACAACGCACACCTTTCCCATGCCACTGTTTTGTATGTGAAAATTGAATAATATGACTAATTAGCATTTTGCCAATTTCAGTGGCGTTTTATTTTATCCCCTTACTGTCACTAAGTTGTCTGTACAACAAATGAAAATGTGCATAGAAATGTGCTTGTTTGCTTGGTGTAAACACACACACACACACACACGCATACACACACACACACACACACAGGTTTGCAATTATATCTTTGTGGGGTCTCTCATGACCACCTTAACCCCTACACAGCCCTAACCAAACTAAACAGAACTAAATAAGAGACTTTTTGCTTGTTGCTGAAAAAACAAAATGTCAAAATGACAGGTTTTTAATCACATTGTGGGAGATATTTGGTCCCTGGCAAGCAGACAGTTTTACAAATATTTGTGAAAGTGTTGTGTGTGTCATGTTGCGGGATGCGACGAGCGGGGAAGGAGGCGAAGGAGCCCAGGATACGGGGCAAAACGGGGTTTATTCAGGGAAATCGACCAACAGGGAACACCAACGCACATCAACACGATGACTTCAATGACAGATCTGACGGGACTAGACAGAACGTAGACTAAATACAGAAGGTGACGAGCAGGAAACGAACAACAGCTGGTAAACAGGAGGATTCCACACGAGGTTAACGAGGAGGTGTGGTCCACATGAGGGCGATCGGGGCTGGGCGTGACAGTGTGGAGAGACGAATCACGCTTCTCTGTCTGGCAGTCTGGGTTTGGCGGATGCCAGGAGAACGTTACCTGCCTGACTGCATTGTGCCGGCTGTAAAGTTTGGTGGAACAGGGATAATGGTATGGGTTTGTTCTTCAGAGGTTGGTCTAGGCCCCTTAATTCCAGTGAAGGGAACTCTTAATGTTTCAGCATACCCAGACGTTTTGGACAGTTCTATGTATCTAACTTTGTGGGAACGGTTTGGGGAAGGCCCTTTTCTCTTCCAGCATGATTGTGCTGAGTGCACAAAGCAAGGTCCATGGGTGAGTTTGGTGTGGAAGAACTTGACTGGCCCACACAGAGCCCTGACCTCAGCCCCTTCGAAGACCTTTGGGAGGAACTAGAATGGAGATTGTGAGCCAGGCCTTCACGTCCAACATCACTGCCTGACCTAAGAAATGCTCTTCAGGGTGAATGGGCAAAATTTCTCACAGACACACTCCATAAACTGGTTAATCAATGCGTCATTTACTTTTAAAATTAATTAAGTGAGCTGGTTGTTAAATGAAACGAATACATGGATTGGCTGGGGGTGGATATTTGGAGAATGAAGGACATTCTTGTTAGTTTTTGTTGTGTTACTCCTAATTTGCACATGTTCTGATGTTAAATTGTGTTTTTTGTTCTTGAGCACATGTATCCTTAATACACAGATTTAAGAAATTCCTTTGACTGCCTAAGACTTTTGCACAGTAGTGTGTGTGTGTGTGTGTATATACCATTCAAAAGTTTGGGGTCACTTAGAAATTTCCTTGCTTTTGAAAAAAAAAACATTTTCGTCCATTAAAATAACATGAGATTAATCAGAAATACTGTGTAGAAATTGTTAATGTTGTAAATGACGAGTATAGGTAAACTGCTGTTGTTTAATGGAATATTTACATAGGTGTACAGAGGCCCGTCATCAGCAACAATTAGTCCCGTGTTCCAGTGGAATGTTGTGTTTGCTAATGCAAGTTTACCGTTTTAAAACGTTAATTGGTCATTAGAAAACCCTTTTGATATCATGTTAGCACAGATGAAAATTGTTGTGCTGATTAACGAAGCAGCAAACCTTATCTCCTTTGGACTAGATGAGAATCTGGAGCATCAGCAATTAATAGGAGCCGATTTGGTCCTACAACAGGACAGTGACCCAAACACAGCTCCAAATTATTCAGGGAAGAAGCAGCCAGCTGGTGTTCTGTGTATAACGGAGTGACCAGCACAGTCACCGGATCACAACCCTACTGAGCCGTTATTGGAGCAGCTTGACCAAATGGTATGTAAGACGTGCCGATCAAGCCAATCCAGCTTGTGGGGGATGTTTCATAAAGTACAGGGTGAAATCTCATCAGATTACCTCAGCAAACCGTCATCTAGAATGCCCAAGATCTACAGGGCTGTGATTGCTGCAAATGGAGGACTCTGACAAAAGCAAAGTTTGAACATACTGTAATTATTTTAATTTCAAAATAATCATTTCTAACTTTTTTCAATGACTCTTTCCTTTATAAATATGAATAGTATAACTTTTAAACCTACATATATGTCAGTCTACTATACTACACTAGAGAAAGTAATGAAGGGTTTGTATATAGGTGAGTTTTTAGTCCAAATCTAGGCTTACATTTCTATATTTTTCCTATTTAAAAGCACAGTAGTTTAGCAACGAGTAATTAAAATAATTCATCATGTACCAATAGATTTTTTTTTCATCTTTCCCTCCTTGTGTTTTTTATTGGATGTGTAACGTTACGCACATACTGTAGCAGACAAGTACTCTCCCATTTTTGCTGTGTTTCCTGATATGCAATCAGACTCAAAGGCGATACCATGACAACTGCGACAAGAAAAGACTCACTCATTATTATCCCCCACATCGTTTTTTTTGCTATTCAGGTATTTAGTCCACCTCCCTCGTACTTGTGAATGGTGTTAATTTGTATTTTGTTGGTCTAATGTTCATTTCCCAGCACTCTGATTTAAAAAACATTTGATACAGAATGATTAGGTATGGCATTTTTTGATTTGATTTGACTGCTTGCAGATGTTTTCCTGCAGAGTCTTCAGAGCATTCATAATAACTAATTTGTAGTTCCTCCCCCCATGTCTCTGCCATGTTACACAGACCCCTCGCCCGTAACCAAATAACAAAGAACAGCTACAAAAAATGAAGATTTGAGACATGAAACAACTATGCAAGTAATACTGTTTGTGTACTATTTATGATCAAATAAATACCATTGCTGATTCCTCACAAGGGTCCCGTGCAGCTCAAACAACCAGTGCTATAATTTTCAGTTTTGAACAAAATTTTCCTTCTCCAACCTTGAAATACAGAAAATTGACTGTTCTAATTAAATTCTCTCTGTGTTAATAAGTACTAAATTGGATCCTCAGTGATAATTCATATTAAAAATGCAGCAACAGCTTGACGGCAACAATCGCATTAAAGCAAAACACCTGGAGTGTTTGCTGGACCTTCCTGACATCTGCGCGACGGAAGGGTGTTTGCAAAGCATTTAATTAATGCGGTCTAGCTGAAGGAAATGAAGATGAACATGAGTCTTTTCGTCTTTGACCCTCTGGTGAGGGATGATAACCCGTAATGGTGCGTTGATATTGCAGCCAGTCAAAGAGGGGCGATTATGAGCCAGGCCTCATTGAGCACTGAGTGACTATTCAGACCTGCCTGGAATCAGACACACTCCTCCATGCTGTGTCATATGCTTGGGTTGAGGGGGAAATGAGGAATGCAAGAACGCTCTTTCATCTTAAAACTAGACTTTTCGTTTTTTAGCTTTTTTTTTTTTTTAGCGTTCTCTCCTTGTGTTCATGGGGTTCTTCTCAGAGTGCAAAAACGAGTCATTTAGATAAATCAGTGCCCGTAAATAGCCCATAACGTGTGATTGAATGAAGGATACCATATTTATTTGAAATCAGTGTCGTTCCTGAGATAATTATGTAAGTAACATCCCATCAACGTATTAAAATGTTAGACTGGCTGAATGACCCATCATTTTGGTTAGAACAACTAGAAGATGAGATATATGTAAGAGAATTATATAAATGAAGGTGGTAAAGATGTAACGCATGTACCGTGGTCGATTGATCTTCCTTATTTCCGTAGTTTTGTTTCAGCGTTATTATTGTTAACCAAAACTAAAGTATAAGATAACGTTTTTGTAAACAAATAAAATAAGATCCGAAAATAAAATGAACAACTACAACTAAATGAAAACTATAGGTATTGCTTCTGAAGCTACCTGAAATAACAACTGTTTTTGTTTTTAAATATTATTTAACCAAATTAATGATCTGTTAATCTTTAATTAGAATTGCTAATACCTGGTACATGTTTTTCCAAATTTTAGGACATTAGCACATAATGTGCAGTGTATTAATGCAGGATGCTCTAAAGATCAGAAAGATTCATTTTTCAGTCTATTGCTAGAAATAAAATTACAAAAACTTAAACCAAAACTAAAATATATAAAAACGAAATAAAAATATGTCTTCAATAAAAACTAATAAAACTGCACTGAAAACTAGCTAACGTAAAATTGAATTTCAAGTGGAAATTGAAAATAATTTGCTTCTAAAAACTAAATTATAACATCAAAACTATGATAACACTTTCTTTTCTTACCTATAAGCAGTAGATTGCAGACTTGGATCCAGTTAGAGTACTGTTATATTGTAATTTAAATTGAACTGCTTTATTAAATATTTACCATACACATGGCTAATTAAGAAGAGTTTCAAAGCAAAAAAATACACTAATGCATCTAATATATGATGTTTGGTACTTGTATTGTAAACTGGCAGATTGCTGCATAAATAAGAGGCCTTGTTTTCAGTTATGTGGAGTGTTTCAAGGACCAGATAAGAGAGAGGGCATGATTTACATTTGCAAGTGTCTCCATCCCTTTTCTCATTGTTCTACATTATCGACATCCCTGAATGCATCATTTGCCACCCAGTTTTAACAAGTTTGCGGAAACAGGTGTGTATGTTTTTGCTGAGGACCAACGCAGTTCTTCAGAAGTAAACAATAATGGTGAAGATAACTATCATCTGACTCAGTTATTGTACAAGAACGGACATAATGCTACCTAATGCGTTGATGTAATTTTTATAGTCAATGTTAGAGTTTGTAATCTACTAAGACAACAGACTAATCCAGATTAAACCTAGGAGCTCATTTCTTAATGAAGTTTTTCTAAATCATTTGCTCAACTGTCTCTCAAACATTCAATATGTAACCAAGACATTGAAACAAGAGACGTAGTTTGATTGCAGCCAGTCAGAAAAAAACAAGACAATGATGACCATGAGTAAAAGTCTGACTTTTGGTTGCCTTAATTGCTTAACCTTTTGGCTGCTGCAAGTTTATTAGAATATATTCATTCCGGCACCTTGTCAAATGATTTGTGGTGTGGAGTTACATTACAGTAGGCAAGGTGTGGGTGGGACCCAAAATGACAGTGACTTAATATAGTGTGCTTAATTAAAGGTAGTCACAAAAGTTTCTGTCTTACAAAATGCTTTAACCATTATAATCCATCATCAGCCTGGCGTGCATATATAATTTTTTCAACACTTAGATATAAATAAATGTATATAAATGTATATGTAAATGAACGCTAGTTGTTTTTAATGAACTTACATTTGAAAATGTGTGTGTTTACTCCATTCCAATAATTAAAAGACACAATGATCAGTTAAATTTAGCAAATTTATTCACTTTAACAAGGCTATATTTGTACACATAATACAATATATCCCACAAATGCTAATTAATATAAATGCAAGTCTAAAAATATACAGTAGTATGGAAGTAGAGACAAAATGTGGAGAAAGCCAACTTGTGTGTGTGTGTGTTAATATCTGTGTGTCTGACCTCATCTAATGGATCCAGTGGTTCTGTGTGCAGTTGAAAGGTATTAAAAGGCTACTCTGAGTCTTTCATCTCTAACATTGTGCACCGTGAGACAGCTACTCTATTCTGCAACATGTCTGTATTGAAACTTTGTAAAATCCTGTTTCCACCATCCAAAATGTTTGAGTGAGTCTGTGGGTGACTGACAGACAAAGCATTTGAAAATACTTTTCACATTAAGAATTCCACGTACAAAAGCTCATTTTTATTTCATTGGAACCAGACAGAACTGCTGACTAGTTTTCCTTTTTAAACTTTTTTTTAAACACAAGTGCCACCCGTAATCCAGGTAGAATGGAAATAGAAAAGTTTTTTTTTCAGAAAAGCATGCATGCATCAGTTTGCAGAAACAAAACAACAGGATTGTAACGATGAAGGAAAATATAAATAAATGCCCATGCGTTACAAAGAACACAATAAACATTATTATTGTTGTTAGCTTCCATCACAAAATGTCAACTCCCTGCAACCATGTAGACAATGTTTCTCCAGAACATTCTGTCTTCTGTCTTGGTCTTCAAGCTAACTAGTGGCATGTTTATTATTGTGATGAGTAAACACCATAATCTAGCTGTATTCCATGCTTTATGTACATATATTTTAAATCAAATGCAAATCTGAATACTCGTTGTACGTATACTCTGAAAGTGTGGCTGCCATTTTTGTCACTAATTGTCACATCCTCTCAGAAAGGACAGTTGTTTCATGTTATTCCAGGGAACAAATATACAAAAAGTTTATGTGACGACAGCAGGATAAATATTTTATCAAAGTTCAATTGATGAGTTTAACTTTTTGATAGCCCCGCACTTGAATAAATTATGTTTCCATGAACAGTATCCAAGACAAGCGTTAACAGTTAAATCAAAACCTTCTTCAGAAACATGATTTTGGAAAAGGAGTCGTGGTATATTCTCCGGTAGCTCCCCATGTATAAATCTGATTTTAAAGTTAAACATGAGGGCAGATATACTTGAGTATTCTGCTGTGGTAGCCACTTAATTGGTAGAAAAATTACCTGCAGTGCATATCTTAGAATTGCAGCCCCACGGGGAGCAGGAACTAATTAAGCATGAGAACATTGTGATAAGAAGAGCAAGCAACATTAGCTACAGGTAAAACACTGATATTGACAAAAGTGGGACTGTGGACTCAGTTTTGATTGTTTTGATTCGTTAGTTCACACTATTGTCATTTGGTTTAATAATGTGCTTTCATAACTTCCCTCCCTCCCCTGGCTCTCCTTAGGTAATACTTAACAGAGACAATGGTCAACACGAGGTTTCAAATGCTCTTAACATAAATTAAATTTCAGTCTGACAAATAATGAAAAAGGAACAAAATGTTCATGATGTTCTGTTACAGACTGGGGTCTGGTCAGGGGACCTGGAACCTATCTGAGGCAGCTTAGGGAACAGGGTTGGGGTACACCTTGGATGGGGTGCCAGGCCATGATACTGCGCAAACATACACTCTCACACATCATACACTACAAACCAGTTCAAATAACTGCTTGTTTTGGATTATGAGTTGAAACCAGACTACTGGGATGACATGAAAACTCCAGAGACACACACAAAGCAGACATGGGATTCAAACCCACAACCTAAAGGTGTGCCACGGTGTTATCCACTGAGCAAGCACACCCCACAATTCTAAAATCCTCACTGATGTAAACACATAACGATATATTTTTCACATATATGTGAACTATTTATAACATAACTCAAAAATAGCTCAAAAATCTGGATTGCATTGATGAGAACCTATAACCCTGTGTATCCCTGATTGCCAAGGTCACATCTGGTGTAAAAAAAAAATGTGGATTTTGGTGGATTGTGCACTTTGGAAATTTTGCAAGGGTATTTTTAATTTCCAAATATAGCCCAGTTGTAAAAGCTGTTGTTGAGAGGCTATTCAAGCAAAGTGAAGAGTGCCCCCCCCCCATCATGTAGCTAACAATCTGAGTCCCAGTGCTAAACGGTAATTGTCACCTCCTCCTGAGAATCACTGCTTGCACAGTGGCCTATTTCTGTTACAAACTGTTCTCCGACTGTGACTGCAGGCAGAGAGAGAGAAAAGCATTTTATTCATGCCGTATAATCCTGGGGGGGGGGGGGGGGTTAAGCCTAAGTGTCTCTCTGTCTCTCGAGGTTTAGAAAAAAGTGAGATGGAGATCACCTTCCTGTGATAACATTTACAATAACCAAGGAAAGAAGACAGCCAGGATCAAGGAAAAAAAATCCATGGGCAAATCTTTGCTGTGGTCTACACAACAAAAAAACTGTGAAGTCTGCGAACTGTGAATATCCTGGTAGCCTATGCATGCTGTCTCTAGTTTTCACAACACCACAACTACCTCCTGGGGGCTACTCCAGGGCCAACAAGAGAGCTACTGGGTCCTAGAGGGATTTGGCCGCAGAGGGCCTGGGAATGTCCTGGCCCTCCTTGGAAAGGGGTTCAGACACAAGGCTGAGGCATGTAGCATTGTGGTGGGAGGCGCGCAGGGCGGCCAGGATACCAGGCTGGCGCCGCGGGCAGAGGTGCGCCCGCAGGTGTAGCCGGACCTTGCTGTGCAGCGAGGCGTAGATGAAGGGGTTGTAGCAGGTGGAGCTCATCGCCACTAGGTGGCAGCACACTTGCAGCACATTCACATAGCGCTTACCCACGATGTTGAATTCGCTGTCCAGATCCAGGAGGAGGTTGAGCACTTGCAGCGGCAGCCAGCAGAGGGCGAAGGCGAGCACGGAGGCCACGAGCAGGGAGAAGGTCTTGCGGCGCTTGCGATTCCAGCGGTGCTGGCTGTGCATGGGGGCGCCAGGGAGGGAGCGCTGCCGGAGGCGGGCCGTAATGGCGCAGTAGGAGATACAGACGGACAGCAGAGGGATCATGTAGGAGGCCAAGAGCATGAGGCAGGAGTACAGGAGTCGCAGTCGCCTGGGGTCTGGCCAAAACTCCTCACACACCACCAGCTCCAATCCGCTGGGCCTCAGATCCACGTAACGTGTATGCAGGGAGGGTGGAGCGGCGAGCAGCAGAGACAGGGCCCATATTACCAACACCACACCACCACAAGCCCGCAGTGAGATTCGCTGCCGGACTGGGTAGGCCACCACCACGTATCGGTCCACGGCGATGGCAGTGAGGGAGAGCACAGAGGCAAAGACGGTGGCTGCTTGTAGCAAGGGCACCAGGTGACAGAGCGGCCGGCCAAACGCCCAGCCCTTGGTGTCGAAGGCGTATGAAGCGGTCAGGGGCACGCAGCTGAGGCACATCAGCAGGTCGCCTGCGGCCAGGTTGCCGATGAAGAAGTTGGTGGCGTTGTGCAGCTTCTTGTCACTGAGGATACAGGCCAGCAGGAAGGCGTTGCCCATGCAGGCCACGGCCACCAGGAGGCAGTAGAGAGGCACAAAGACCGGCTTGAAGCGCAAGAGCAATTGCAGGCCTGAGAACATGTCTAAGGGGTCACTCTTGTTCAGGGAGGCTGTACTGTTTGCTCGACCCAACAGCATATCCATTGTCATGCATTGACCAGTGAGTCCTGTAGGGGGCGACATAGACAAGATCCCATTTACAGCACTGACAGATCACTCGACTGTCTCATGTCACCACACCACTGATTGTTCCATTTGTGAGGGTGAAGCATCATTAAAAAGCTAAGCGCGCTCACGATCAGCACATCAGCAGCTCGACACATGAAAATCACATTCACGCTGGTCATTTCTGGGGACTGGTCAGTTTGAATGATTGCATGAGGCAATCGTTCCAGCATTTGTGGACCATGCCATTTTAGATTTCTGATACAAGCTGCTAATATTTAGAAAAGAAACTAGAAAGTTAGTTAAAAAATTAAGTAAATCTAATACGATCTAACACTTTCGCATGTATTACTGTGATTATCCTGCATTTTCATTATAATAACACAGCAAATTATCGCACAACTATTAATAACGTAATATTATGTCGTGTCCAAAAATGAAAGCTTCTAGAAAACCATTCATTCTAATTGGATTCAGCTGCACTGGGCTCTGAGTTGATGAAATCGACTGCCTGTGTATAAGTGTTCAGGATGACAATTGCCCAGATCACACCTACGGCTCTGTGAAGAGCCTTAACAAAGGCACCAATTGATTGTGCGCCCTGGCACTGACGCGGACCGCTTGAATCGTGCCCAGCACAGGCGTAGTAATGCACCTCTTAGCCAGCGGCGCAGGTGGGTGATTCTACGCTGTTACGGTGAAACAGGTTTCAGAAATCTGTGCGTTGCATAAACTGCTGAGATGCTGCTAACTGCCAGAGCTGGATGTACGGGAAACCACTTCTGAAATGAACAACTAAGGGAAAAATTGAGTGAGGGATCGGAATGGTTAGACAGTGGTTTTCTGCAGCATATGTAGGGTTATGCTGAAGAAATGGTTGACATTAAGTTTGATGAAAATGAATGTGCAATGCTAAGATTCTACAGTCTCCTCTAGAGAAAAGAGTAAAAACCTGCTGACTTCTCTATCACAGGTAACATTATTAGTAATTAATTAATTGTCCTTTTCAAGCTCAATTTAAGTACTTTATGATCAAGTGACATTGCTGTAGCCATCAGTTTAACCTCCGGTGATTCCATGTTTAGTGAGTTTACAGGATAATGTGGAAATATATGGTTCAGTAGAAAGAGAAATCCAGGTTCCCAGAAGAAGAAACAGTTGAGTATGAAATGTCCCTAATTTATGGTGTGTGTCTGTCTGGGGTAGTGACACCTAGCCCTGACACTAACCTGTGCCTCATCACCTGTGCCGTATCACCTGTGCTGTATCACCTGTGCCGTATCACCTGCGCTGTAACACTCTTCACTCTTACACCAAACATCCTGTCTTTTGTTCTCATTCTTTTCCATGCTTTTGGATAAACCCATCACCACGCTCGTGCCCAAATAATGCCCCTACTGCCATCTCTCAGCCCCGTCTATAGGTCTTTTTAGCCATCCTAATTAGAGCACACTCACACACTCTCCACTTTATCTTGACTCAAAACGTGTGCTTGTTGATTCCTGGGGTCCAAGACGCCACAAAATGACCAGACTCTTCCCGCAAACAGGCCAGTACAGCTTCTATGGTAAAATTCCACACAGCAATAATAGAAGAGATCTGTTATGATACAAGCAGCATGAGGACTAGCAGGGCAAACGGCAGTTGCTTGATAAGTTGTTGTGGTTACCGTGGTGTATATTCAGTCCCCTGTGGGAGCCTCATCTCGTATACCAGCCCAGTCCCCTTATAATATGCTATGATTGAATCCTGCCTTTTCCACACACAGGGTAATAAAATCTACTGTGGCAACATCTGTGATGTGGTGGTATTTGTGTTACAAAATCATTAAAATCCTATACCATTTCCAGTTATTAAACATTATTCTTTTTCATATGTCATATACAAAGCATCACAAATGATAAAAATGACAAAGATCAGATAACCTTTTATTTGTCAAGGCATTAAATAATACTACAGTAATAGTAATTCTCATAATGAATTACTATAATACAGAAAATGATACAATGAAAACAAACTTAAACTAATGCTATATAATTCCATAATTAAGTCTATGCAAGAGAGAAATTATGCTTAACCTAAAATATTTGGCTTCTAGCTTAATTCATGCTGTGAGATTTCATTCCATTTAGTCTCATCTGCTCATTTTTACTGCAACAGCACCTGTTGCAATGGAAACGCGACACTGTTATGAACGACCAAGCAATTACTGATACACTCATGTGTTCTCATACATTCATTTTCTTGGATGATATGGAGATGAAGTTACCTTCATTAACAAAAAAACCCCGTTGCTTTTCAACTTTTTTAAAAAAACAGGTGTAGTTTCAGATAAAGAGATTTCAAAATGAAATGATTATTTTGTTGTTGTCTGTGTTAGAGGCAAACAACACTGTGTGTGAAGTGTGCGTGAAGGTGAGAGACGATACCTGGATGAAAGACTGATGTCCAAAGCACAAGGTGAAGCTTCACGGCAGCTTATCTTCTGTAGCTGTGATCTCCGTCTCCCTGTTATCCAGTATCTCTTGCCTCGAAGTGCGCGTCCAGAGCTCACTGTCTGAGCCGACGTGTCTCTCTGCAGCACAAGGCTTTAAGTGCAGTTAAAGACAGCGCTTGGTTACCATAGAACATTCAGCATCAGGACCAGCGATGAAGTGAGAGTCCCCAGACTTTGCCCCCACCTACCACCACATCTCCCAACTACCTCCACCCTCCTTGTCCTTCCCCATGGTCTGAATCTCATCAATCCTCAGTTATACCTTTGATATTGCATGATTTTTGACTATATCTTTGAAAAATACTTGTCAGAGGTAATCTGTCTGATTGCAACTAATTTTTCTATGCATATTCCATCATTTTCCTTTGCCTCAGTCACCCTTATTCTGCTTAAAGTAACACACATTGCTAAATATAACCCTGGCACGCTATGAGTGACCTTAGCAATTGTATACAGGAAATTAATTGCCTGTACTGTATTTTAATTTGTACTTAGCAGTATTACAGTTATACATACATTTTAAATATAGTATTCACACATCAATTACATATTATTATTAATAACAGCACTAGCAAATCCATTTTAGTATATAAACATATTCTTTGTCCTGTTATTAGACTTGAGTGGTTATCTATGTAATGGCGCCACCTGTGTGTACATCTTGGCAATTACATGAGCACACTGGTGTCAGTTGCTGGAAAAAAGCAGGGAAAAACTAGGAAAATGCAGAAGATTATGGAGAGTCAGGTGACTCATGGTCCCTTATGTGCCCTTGTACGTTACTTAAATATGAGTATTGTAAAGAGGTCCCAGATGATAACTATATATGCAGAATGATTAAAATAATGACACTGACTGTACCAGTATGGTATATGGTATATGGTATATGGTATGTGGTATATGGTATATGGTATGTGCTATGTGCTATGTGGTATATGGTATATGGTATGTGGTGTGTCTTCTTTCCTGTATTATTTAGCAAATATTCTACCTAGCAATTGACTGATGGAGGTCAAATCGGTACCTCAGATTTTCCAAAACTTCACAAAGTCCACAGAAATTTTCTCGAAAACGTATCCCACGGACCGAGTGAGTTTCAGGAATTTGTTCTTCAGTTGTCTATATCGAAGCTTTAGTGGCTTCGGAATGTTTCTCATGAGCTGGCTGGAGGCGGCACATAGAATTAGCTTTATATGTGTATCCAGTCTACAGGCGGCTATGCTTTGAACTTAACTTAAACGTGTACTAGATGTAAAACTGCTCAATAGGCATGGATAAAATATAGATAGCAAAGAAATGCTTTTTCTAGGTCAGTGCACATGTGTAACAAGCATCATTACATTCAGTGCTCAGTGATTCTTTCACTGCTGTACAAGGGCATACCCGGTACAGCCTGTGTTTCAGATTTGTCATTATCACTAATGGCACTATGACCAAAAACTGAGCACCTGACCCACTCCGTAGAGACTGTCAGCCACCATATTTATCAGGTATTTTTATGCACTTTTATACTTCAGTTCTTACTAAGGCCAGTATTTTAATAATTTGACAACAAATACTCCAAATCACTTTCTGTCCCATTAAGCCTACTGACACATCACTTGAAGATTAAAATTTGTCTGATATTATTTTTATGATTTTTTATTTGATTTCACCTTTTGGTGTGCTAGAGGGTGAGGGAAGTTCATTCTCTTTTTGGTA
This sequence comes from Mormyrops boulengeri, assembly GCA_026781065.1. Classification (NCBI taxonomy): domain Eukaryota; kingdom Metazoa; phylum Chordata; class Actinopteri; order Osteoglossiformes; family Mormyridae; genus Mormyrops; species Mormyrops boulengeri. The sequence continues at coordinate 9,416,502 of JAODLD010000042.1, read as the reverse complement.
AGATAGGACTCTGGATTGTTTTATGCATACACATGGAGGTGGAAAGTTCAGGTCCAGAAAGTACAAATCCGGACCAAGATTTTGTTTCACCCAACTTGGTGAGTATTCTGTGACCGTGACTCTTTATAGTCAACCAATTGGTTGAAACAAAATCTTGGTCTGGATTTGTATTTTCTGGACCCCTACAAGCACATATACTAAAAAAACATGCCAGTTAGGATATTCAAATGTCTCATATCTTGTGTTTTAAACAAATGATTCTCTGGTGGCAGGAAACCCTGATGAAGGCAAATTCACAGCCACTTTGTCTCATGTACCTCGCAAGACATATTAAGTTATACCTGCTCAACCCGCAGCCCTTCTCTAAGACTCCTTCATATGCTGTTCTCCATCACCTTGAGATATTTCCTCTGCCTAAGGTTGTCTCTAACCCATCCTTTCGATGGGTTAGCTCATGATCAACCTTCTGTGTTTTCTACCTGTGTGCTAACCTGTGCCCAAGCATGGAAAATTTACAGACATTGATCTGTCAGATTTATTTCTGAGGTACACCGATGATCTTGTTCTTCTTTCTGTTGTGGCTGTTGAACCTACAGAAGACAAGGGTTTAAGTCAGCCAGGTTCACCAGAAGTTATATTATCAGGTGATGATGGCATGATGAAAGAACAGCTTGGGGATGTCTTTAGAATCATGTTTTGATTGTAAAGTCTGCCTTGGGAAACCTCTTGGTGGCTTACTTCATTGATGACTGGGTGTTGATGAGGAAGCTGTCACTTCTGCATCAAACGAATGGAACAGTCTTTTGATTTGTGGTTCTGTAGTCATACTGCAGATATGTGTTGTCCGTAACTCATGACAATCCCTATTCTGATCACCTAGGAGTCAGGAAAACATATGCTCAGATTTTGAAACATTTCTTTTAGCATGCCATAAAAGCGGATGCAACTCGATATTGTCGGTCTTGCCATTCCCATCAGCCCAACCAAACCATTTTGCCTGCTCCCCATTCCTGCAATCAGAGAACCGTTCAGACAAACCTTAATAGAATGCATTGGACCTTTACTGAAAACTCACTCTGGGAAGTGTTATTTGTTTACCAGGATGTGTACTGCAAATCGGTACCCTGAAGCTATTTTCTTGCGCACTCTGAAATTGAAAACTGTAGTTAAGGCTCTGATCAAGTTCGGTACCACTTTTGGTTTCCCTCTGTGTGTTCAGTGAGATTCACATTGAAACTATTTCCTCAGGTTGTGTGGGAATTAAATGTTTGTCACATAATATCCCATGTCTATCATCCAAAATCTCAGGCATATTAGAGCATTTTCATCAATCCTTTATGATGCCCACTTATTTTTTGGAGCCTGAAAAATACTGAAATGAGGGTATGTCTTAGCTCTTATTTGAGATTCGAGATACGGTGCAAGAATCTACTAGCTTCAGCCCTGCTGAGTTTTAGTCTTTGACTATGCGCTACTTATCCCTTTAAAGGTGCTGCAGAGGTTATCTTCAGGTTTACCTCCTCAAGCTCAGAATGTGCTGAGCTTCATATACACCCTGCAAGCAAGTCTTACGTTCATCACAGGAGGTCATGAAGGCACACTTTCATAAAAAGGCATATGAACAATCTTTTGACACAGGAGATCGAGTTTTTGTTCTTCTCCCTTGTCTGGTTCTTCTTTCCAGTCCAGATTCTCAGGTCCTTATGAGATACAGGAAAAGTTCTATTGATTATCTAATCAAGACCCCTGACTGTAAGCAGAAGACTCATATGTCATATGAACATGCTATGACTCTATCTCCATCACTCTCCAGATAATTAGATTTTCTTTTTTCCCCAGCTCTCCAACCTGCTGGTGTGAGTAGGGTTCTGGCCCATGAGCACTCCTTGGGATTAGGCGACCTGGACATTGAAAGGAACTGTTTCACAAATGCTCATACCAAACTCGGAAGTGCTGAAGTCACTCTCAGATAAACTTATGTTCTTATGTTAGGTCCTATTTTCCCTGTTTGTAGATACATTGTCTCATAATGCTATCTTCGAGCATGACATATATGTCGCCGATCATACTCCAATCAAACAGCACATCTATCGTGTTAAGGCTTTTTCACGCCGAGTTTTTTTGCACACAAAAAAATGAATGACATTATTCTGAAATGAACCTATGTATTTCTATGAAGGCTTTCATACCAAGTCTGACAGATAAGCATTGTTGTGATCTGTTGTTTTTGATCCGACTTTGATTTGATTTCAAGGTTGGTATTGCAGGTCCAATGCTAACAATAAATCATAATTAACAAACAGGGGTGGGGGATTTGCTGGCAGATTGATCGTACAGTGTCTTTCTCCATACTTATCAGTGGCCCTCCCCAAAAGTAGTTAATATCCTGCTCTACGTACATGTAATTATATAAATATCTAACCTAAAAGGTTAAAAAAGTTGAACGTTAGAATCTATTCTCACAATGAAAACATTCAGATGGAAAGAATCCGTTTAAGCCTGTCTTATTTGATGTTTTTGGTGATTAAATGGTTTTTCCCTTCATTTTTTTAAGGTTTTGTAATATGTGTTTTGGATTATGTTACACTGTGTCTATTTATTAATGTTTTTGGTGAGCTAGGGAGTGAGGGAAGTTCATTTTCATTTTGTTCAACTTTGCTGATGGTCAGGGTTCACAAAGTTAGTCTGTGTTTGCTTATCGTTTTGGCCTGGGTCACTTCCAAGGTTATCCACGGTGTGCTGTTGTACATTTGTTTGTTATTACCACCGGCAAGAAAGCTGGTACACTCTGCCAGGCTTCATCCCTCCCTTTTCATTACGGAAATAGGAAGGGGGGGGCATCAGAGGGGTGCAGACTTTTAAAGACATTAAATTAGTCTGACTATCAATACAAAAAAGCATCTGTGGCCTATGCCTGCATTCTCCACCAAATGTCTCGGAAAGCTCACATACAGACACAGATGGAGGGTTATTTTTATGGAAAGTTTATTGAAAGTAAGATTGGCGAGACATGAATTTCAAGGAGGATGATGTCAGGCGCTGGAGTCTTCATTCTGAATCAGGGCCCCTTATCAACTAGGACCCAAAAGGGCAGAAGAGTGAGCCCAGATTTAGGGGTTAACATCTTAGTTGACTCTTCCTGCCGCTCTTGTGTCCTTTTAAGCAGGGGCGGCGCTCTGGGGATGATTGCCGCCCAGCCCCGTGTGATTCACAGATAATCCGCAGGCCCGGTCCTGGGGTTGTGTTGAGCCAGAATCAGCCAGAATCAGCTCGCCTCAGGGGCCCTCATGGTTGCTGTCATGGTAATAGACAAACTTAGAAAAAAATAGTTGCTGGAGGAGATTGTTCTGAACAGGCCAGGCCCATTTCCATGAAATCCTGCATGACAGGACTGAAGATGATCACTTCAAGACTATGAACTGAGAAAGTCTTGCCCATCGTTTATTTAATGCTCTTTTCACTATAGTACTGACAAGCTGGTGTACAGACAATAGTTTATGTCAGTTGGTGTGCGGCTCAGTGGGCTAAGCCTTTGGGTTTGTGATCAGAAGGTCGCCAATTTGAGCCCAGGCTCAGCACACCTGAGAGTCCAAGAGCAAGGCCCTTAATCCCCAGCTCCCTGGGTGCTGCTATGGGTGGCTGCCCTTCGTGGCCAGCTTTCACTTACAAAGAGCAAGTTGGGGGAGGCGTGAAGAGAATTTACCTATGGGAATCAATTAATATTAAAGCCCCGTGATATTGTCCAGCCCTATTTTCGGACATTAGGTTGTTCCATTATGGGACATAACTAGGGTGGCAGAGACATTCTTGCTGTACGCATATCTTTGTTGGGAACATCTATTTATTTCTATTGGCAAAACCCTAATCCCAACAATGTCAAGCTTAATTAACCCTAACCCTAACCCTAACCTTAACCATAAGTAACAAAACAAAATACCAGTATTTTGGCTTTTTTAAAAATCGAGTTCCTCCTTGTAGGGACCTATGAAATGGTCGCCACAATGTCAAAATAACAGGCTTTTAATCACATTGTAGGGACATTTTCCCCCACAATGTAATATATACATAACACCCACGATGTTGAGGTAAATTCAAAAACACTTAAGATTCATATAGTAATGTAGAAGCAAAGTACCACTAGTAAGAGACTACCCACCTACTCTGCTATGCAAATGTTTAAAGGAAACCATTTGTCTGTCCGCCACATTATGTGTAGCCAAGGGGTAGAGAAAGGTATCGCCTGTGTAATCCACTTCACAGCTCCTTAAGCGCTCACGGCACCGTGCACTTTGTAATTTCACAACAAAGGCCACGTTTTCATGCATAATAATTACTGGGAGTATTTCTGCAGAATCAGGAAGCAGACCAGCAGGTGGGGGTGGTGCTCACCGCAGGGTGGTGGTCCTCCCTTTACCTCCCGTAAGGACACGCATGCACACCTGCTTACTTCTCTTCTCCGGCTTCTTGCCTTCCTGGGCTTTAAGTCTAGTACCTCTTCTGTCCCCAGACTGGAATAAGAATCATTTACCAGCTGTGTCCGCTTGGCACTCCTTGGGGCCGGCAGTGAGGAAACCATGGTTACTGTTGGGCTAAGTAGTGCTGCTTCTTCTGCTGGTGCATGGTCCCCCCCCGCCCCCCCCAAAAGGGCCACAGTATCCAACAAGCTACCTCTCCTGTCCTCTATTCCTGAAACTGCACGGACAGGATTTAACTGACAAAGATTTTTCACAAATTCAAAGATCATAAGATTGTTAATATCGCAACATGTTGTCTCAAAATGCTCAGCATAATATCAAATCTTTAATAACTGGCCCAGATGCTCAGAACATAATGAAATAAGACTGTACAATTTATCCATGTGTGGCACCCACAAAGTGTCCTTACATTTGTGCTTATTTTGTTAAAGTTATTTCTTGCTCTTTCAAATCTGCTGCCTTATTCACTTCTTTTAATCCTTCAGTCTATTGTTAAAATACCGCTTTGTGTTTGTAAATATTTATACACCTGTCAGTAGGACAAAGTTCCCCTAGGCCTAACAGGCATATTCCTGAACACAAATAATGGTTTACAGGTGAGAAAAGTGTGGAAAGTACAGTAAAGCTGTCTTTAACAAGTTTACCTTTAACAAAATGTTATATTCTTGGAGCTGTGTCCAATTCGGTTAAAAGCTTCTTAGATTTTTAGAGTTTAGTCAGGAGCACCATTAGCTCATTACTGTAATACATCTTAACCCAAAATGCTCAGTAGTGTCGCGTGTTAAATGCTCTGAAATGTGTGTAAGTAAAGCTCTAACCAGGCTTTACGACGCACATTTAAGGAACATGGTTGGCTGAAGTCACTGAAGACTGGTATTTTTACGTGTCTAGAGGGTAAAACATGTCTCTTGGAGACGCTTCTTTCCCCATGGTTTATACCCCGACGGCGTTCCCCGAATTCGATGTTTCTATAATGCAACTAGTTCTACTTCAACCACTGTGAAGACGTTCATAGAAAATGTGATCTAATCGCAAGTTCGGTCTGCCGCCCCTCAAAGTGACTGACAGAGCGCACCATTATTATGAAATGAATAGCTGGTTCGGAAATACATTAATGTGGAAAACTTTATTGTGAAATATAATTTGAATCATTTAGGTAGTCGGTGGAGGCCATGAGCATGGGGAGGCTCTGTTCTTGATGTGGGGATGATCCCCCTACTTTTTTGCTGTGAGGCAGCAGTGCTACACACTGCACCACTGAGCCACCCCCTCCCAGTTAACTTAAGTAATTTAAGTGAACTGAAGTTAACTGAAGTAAGTCATTTAACTTTAGTCAATGTAACAAAGATCACTGCTAAATTAATTGAACTTAATTAAATACTGATTTATATGTAGACAAATATATAGTATTCAATGTTAAGGTAGAACACCTTTAACGTTAATATTCCAATTAAATGTTATATGTAATGATATTATTAGAGCGGCTGTGGTTTGCTTTTGTGGCACAGTTGCGTTCTGATGTTATCTGTGTTCTAGCACCATTTATCAGTGATTGGTGGTAGCGCAGGGCAGTGAACCATTACGGTCCTTACTGAACTGCTATAGAATGACTGAAACTCAATGAACCTACTGGTTTGGCTATTTTAATATGCAGTGTCCTAACAGGGGAAAATGAAGCCTAATGATTTAAAACTAAATAACTGTTTTAGAGGGGATAATGAAATAAGCGCAGGTCCTGATGAACGTATCTCATTATATGATACGTTGAACTTCTAGGTTTCCCCAGTTGGCAGACTGATTTCACCATTGGCCACTTGAGCAAGGTCCTTAAGCCCAATTTCTCCACGGACTGGTTGACTCTACTGTCTCAGTAGTATGTCGCTTTGGAAAAAAGCATCTGATAAATAATTTAACCGTCATACTGTGATAAAATTTTAACAAAAGGGTGAAATTTCCAACAAGACAACAAAATCCAACTCCTTTTGTAAACAAAATATTTCTACAATAGTCTTATATGTCACCCGAAACTTAATCAAACCTGGAAATCCTATGTATATAGTGTCTTGACTGTTGATTGACATGTTTTAATAATAATAGATACTTTTATTGATCCCGGTGGGGAAATTGCCTTTAGGCCTCCCTCATCTTGCTCTTTGTAGAGTAAGCTGTCTGCGAAGGGCAGCCACCTGTTGGGGTGCCCAGGGAACTGGGGGTTAAGGGCCTTGCTCAAGGACCTGCAGATGTGCTGAAGCAGTGAACTTTATAGACAGTGAACTCTAACTGTTATCCTGCTAATTCCTATCCTAGCTCTACCACCTCTGTGGGAAAACTATTTAAATTATATACGAGAAGTGCCTCTTTGTCTGATTGGAGGATGGTGACATCATCGCTATGACAGGAGAGCTGTTCAGTATGAATATATTGCCCCACAACCCTGACCAGAATAAGCAGCTGAGACATAAAAGGATGGATGAGTACACTGTATAAGAATTAAATGAACAGGTGACCAGGGGACCGCCCAAAACCCATGAACCAACTTGAGTACAGGTGCCCACCCTACATTCCCAAATGCCCACCCCAAGATGGCTTCCTATTAGCACCACTGCATGGCAGCACCCTGGTCAGGAGACACATTTTTGGGGATTTCAGGCCCACTATTTTGGACGATGACCCTGAGCTAGAGGTAGATAATTACCCAAGTTGTAGCTGCCTGCTGGAAATGGGGGTCCGCTACCAAAGGACCCACTTGGGTGTGCTGGGACAGGCAGGACATAAACTCCCTGATATTTCAGCCATAATTGCGATTTTCTAAAGTTGAATATTTTAAAACCTCCCATTTTTGTCAGCATTTCCTCTATCTCCCTTGTTTTGGTTTTTTTCTTTGCCCTACTTTTTGCTACAAACGCCTCAGTCCCTCTCTCTTCTCCCTCATCTCCCTGATCCACGAGGAGTCGACACATTGTGAGGACACTGGCAGTCGCCTTCAGCCACTCCGAAATTCCCTTGCCGTGTTGCACCAGTTTCTTTTTTCTTTTTCTAAAATCTGCCTCTTCGGGGCTTGGACTCATGCACCCACCGTTGCCTGTGTACTTTTTGTACCCACAGCCCACCACAGTATGTGTTTTTTTTTAAATGCTCCATTTGTTTTTCACTGAAATATTGTTTGTTTTTATGGAAGAAAATTAAATATTTATTAAAGTGTGTGTTTTGTTTATTTTAAGGTGGAAGAAATGTCTGACTTAATTGCCATGATCTGAAATTTCGATAATACACACTCTCGCTAAAAAACATTTAGAAAACACAGAGGAACAAGTATGTGAGTATGATGTGTGGATCATTAGATTGTGACTAATGAAATTTAATGGCAGGGAATGTGTAGAGAGAACTAATAAACCATAAATACATTTTCTCTATCCCATGTCTAAGATATTGTGAGTAAAAGCAGCTAATTTTTTACACATCTTGCTACTGTTGTGTTTTTTTAATAACCAATGCTATGCAAGAATTTTCGAATATTGTCATGCTCTGATAAACCCATCAGTGGTCGCCCCCACCCTCCTGAATTCCCGGACCTTATGATTTCATGCATTAAACACCTGGTTTAATTACACAAAGCACCCTCGCGTTGCCATTTGACCTCATTTTAGGGAGATTTATGACTATTTACAGAACATTTTTTAAATAATAGTGACCATTATTATTAGGAAAAATAAGTAACATTTGATCCATCAGACAAAGAACTGGATAAATTTAAAACATTTTATGTAGCTATTTATATAATCAGAAATTCCATTATTTTGTAAAAAAATATAAAACGTCTGGTACAGTTGGTGCCTTAAATTTAATTATTCATGGCTTGTATATGTGCTCCACATACTGGCCCTCACTGTCTCTGATGAGGTTTCACATTTTGCTGATAATAAAAATAAGGAGAAGAAGTACATTGAAATAGAGCAATTTGTGAAATGGTTTGAAGGATGCATGGGAAACAATACTGATCAATCTTATTTAGTGTTTGGGTTTTTCAGTGAATGGAATTCAAAAAATCTTGCTCTTAATATCATTGCAATGAAAACTTTTTCATATTTACCACAGGGTGGCACTACAGCATGTATTTCGGGATTGGTTTTCAGCAAGATATTGAGTGCATTTTGAACCTTGCATAAAGTGCATCAGAATATTATACTGTAATATAAATTCATTAATGACCGATTCATTAAAGCTTCTAGTTATTGTGCTTTTATGGGCAAAAATGTGCTTGTTAATGTAAGCGTGTGTGTATACTATATGGACAAAAGTATTGGGACAAACCTCTTAATCATTGACTTCAGGAGTTTCATTCAGACCCATTGCCAACAGGTGTATAAAATTAAGCACCTAGGCATGCAGTCAGGTTAACAAACATTTGCTTGAAGAGCTCAGTGAATTCAAGCCTGGTACTGTCTAAGGATGCCGCCTTTGCAATAAGTCAGTTTGTGAAACTTTTTGCCTGATAGATATTCCACAGTCAACTGTAAGTAGTATTATTGCAAAGTGTAAGCGTTTAGGAACAAAGGAAGCTCAGCCATGAAGTGGCAGACCACGTGAAGTCACAGAGTGGGGTCACCGAGTGCTGAGGTACATAGTGTGTAAAAGCTGCCAACACTGTATTGGCTCAATAACTGCAGAGTTGCACACGTCCTCTGGCATTAACCCCGGCACAAAAACTCTTTGCCGGGAGCTTCATGGAATCGGCTTCCATGGCCGAGCAACTGCATGCAAATCTCACATCACCATGCGCAAGCGTCGGATGGTAAAGCAGTGGAAACTTGTTCTGTGGAGTGACGAATCACACTTCTCTGTCTAGGAGTCTGATGGACAAGTCTGGGTTTGGCAGATGCCAGAAGAATGGTTCCCGACTGCATCGTGCCAACTGTAAAGTTTGGTGGAGGAGGGATAATGGTATGGGGTTGTTCTTCATGGGTGGGCTAGGCCCCTTAGTCCTTATGCTTCCGACTTTGTGTGAACAATTTGGGGAAGGCCATTTCCTGTTCTGCAGAACTTGACTGATCTGCACAGAGCCCTGACCTCAACCCCATCAAACACCTGAATTAGAACAGAGATTGCGAGCCAGGCCTTCACGTCAAGCATCAGTGCCTAATCTCAGAAATGCTCTTCTGGAGGAATGGGCAAAAATTCCCACAGACAACTCCAAAGGGGGGACCAACTCCATACTGATGTCTATGGATTTAGAATGGGATGTCATAAAAGCTCCTGTAGATATAATGGCCACGTGTCCCAATACTTTTGTCCATATAGTGTATGTGGGTGGCAATGTGACCTGAAATTGAGTTTATTTTTATATGTTCAGGGGTTGGACAATGAAACTGAAACACCTGATTTTGAACCAGAGTAATTTATTAGTGTGGGGTAGGGCCTCCTTTTTTGCGGCCAATACAGCAACAGTTTGTTTAGGGAATGACAGATACAAGTCCTGCACAGTGACCAGAGGGATTTTGAGCTGTTCCTCTCAGTGGCCAGGTCACTATGTGATGTTGGTGGAGGAAAACGTTTCCTGACGCACTCCTCCAAAACACCCCAATGTGGCGCAATAATATTCAGATCTGGTGACTGCAGACCATGGGAGATGTTTAAGTTCATGTTCATGTTCCTGAAACCACTCTGTCGCCAGTCTTGCTGTGTGTATTGGTGCATCATCATCCTGATACACGGCACCACCTTCAGGTTACAATGTTTAAACCACTGGGTGAACATGGTGCTCCAGAATGATTTGGAAGTCCTTGTCAGTGACGCACCCACCCAAGTGGTGGGCCTAGGGAATGGGATGATGTTGCAGCCCAAACCATCACTGATCCACCCCTGTATTGAGTACGCAACAGTCTGGGTGGTAAGCCTCTTTGGGGCTTCTCCACACCATAACTCTCCTGGATGTGGGAAAGACAGTGAAGGTGGACTCTTCAAAGAACAGTACATGTTTCACATTGTCCACAGCCCAAGATTTGTGCTGCTGGTATCATTGACACTGACGTTTGCCACGAGTGACCAAAGGTTTGGCTATAGCAGCCCGACCATGAATACTGACCCTGTGGAGCTTCTGACCGACAGTTTTGATGGAAACAGGACAGTCGAAGTGCACATTTAATTCTGCAGTGACTTGGGCAGCTGTAGATTTATGCTTTTCAGATACAATCTGTGTTAGGACAGAGACATCGCTTTCATGCAGCCTCCTCTTGCGTCCACAGTTACTCCTGTTGGATGTGATCCATTCTTCGTGGTGGTATGCCGGCAATACCCTGGATACTGTGGCTCTCGATACACCACAATGACTTGCTGTGCTGGTCACAGATGCGCCAGCGAGACACGCACCAAAAATTTGTCCTCTTTTGAAATTTGATATGTCACTCATTATGTTGTATGGATTGCAATATTTTATGTACAACAGTGCTATTGCTCTGTTAATTCAACCTTCACAATCTGCTCTTATTGATGGAGTGTGCAATCAGTGAAGACTGGCCACTAGGCCGCACATATACAGGCATAAAACCTTGAATGCTATATGGGCCAGTGTTTCAATTTCATTGTCCAACTCCTTGTATGTATATATCATATACAATGTTTTCAACCTGTAATGCATTTTTTTTTAATCGACATAAAATTTTGCAATGTTTTGCTAAGTAGAGATATGACAATGACCTCAGGCATGGATGCCTGCTGTGCGTCCATGATGAATGTTGTGAGGTCATCCACTACAGCACTGCTTGGGTGTGAGATCTTGCCTTCTGTGGTGATGGCACATGAGCTTGGCTGTATCCCATTGTGTGTCCAGTTCAGGTGATATTAGCGCGCTGTCAGAGGGCAAGCTTGAGGAAGGCTGCCTGGCTGTTGTTTTGCAGCAGTACCTGTGCATAAGTTGGATGTGTTTATATGGCAAGCTGACAACTCACATTAATCACAGTGCTTGCCTGCTCTCGCTTAATTATCTCTAAATAAATAATCCATTACAGCCGAGTCGGAGACTGTCAGCAACGTGAGCCCCAAAGACATGGGACCTGGATCCCTCCTCTCTCTCCCTGCTCACGCTCCGCCATTTCTTTCTGCTGTCATGATGTCTCACCTCTTATTTTCTTTTTTTTTATGACATCACACACGCAATTAAAAAACAGACACCTTATTTTTCTCATGATGTGTACACACTCACTTTTAAAACATTCACAGAATGTCAAAATGTGCACCAGCTTGCACAGAAGCTAATTTAATATGAACATATACAGGTCGAGCTGAGAGTTATACAGATATTCAGTTATTTATAAAGAAGAAAGTACAGTACCTTCTTGGTATTTAAACTGTCTTTTGCCACCGCAGCCAAAAACATGAACTTTGGTGACCTGCAGTTACCAAATTGTCTGTAGGTGTGAGTATCTGTGCTGAATTTTGTGTGTTCCCTACAATGGGTCGGTCCCCCATCCATTCCCTGCCTTGCACTTGTAGCTTCTGGGATAGCCACCGGGACCCCTGTGGCACCTGCATAGGATAAACTGGTATAAAGAATGACAGGATGGACACTATAGTGGATGTTTCAAAAACGGCCAACATCTACCGGTTCATTTCCACACATGCTGCCCAATGCACACATAGTGCACTGACATTTACAGGGGATGTTGCTTGGCCGGCACTGTGGGGTTCGAATCACACCAGTGGCGCATGCCAGCCATGCTCCCTCTGAAAGGCACGGTACTGAAAATGCTAACAATGTCGAGCTGGAATTAGAGTACTGAACTACCGAGGAACTGGAGGGCTGCACTCTTTGCAGGAAAACTAGGTATTAGTAAAGCTGTATTTAAATATTAATGCAACTTAATATACAGGAAAAAAATATACTGAAACAGATGCTCATTTCTGTTTTGTGAAGAATATGAAGCTGGAATCTCTGTAAGCCAGACACATGTTTCATAAAAGACCATGGTTAGATGGACAGACATTATAAATTTTGTTGAGGCTTTACGTTTGTACCAGGCATTACTGATACCTTCAGCGTTTCCCTTGCACAGAGCACATATATGTAAAATTTGTATATGCAAATTGTAAAAGGAAATCTTGGCATCGAAAAAAGCACCTTGCAAAGGAGCGTGCCAGTACACCGTTTCCCTGAAAGTGCACCATTACACAAACAGACTTTCTGCTTTTTGCTGATGCGGCAGTTTTCTCAAGTAATTGATGCACTTTACTTTGAAGTGTTGCCGCAGTGCTTCATGTATGTCACAGGAATGGCGTTTTCTTTCAGTTACGTTTGTCCTTTGAGTGAGGCAGTGGCCAGTGCTGACGCAGCAGCCGCTCTATTTCACCCGTGTGGGACAGTAGGCAGGTGAGCGTTCCCATATGCCCACATCTGCAGGGCCAGGGTTGCGGGGGGTGGTTAGCTGCCATGCATCTTATCCAGGCTGTCCCCTGCCTTGTGTCCTGTGATAGGCATGCATCTTATCTAGGGTTTCCCCTGCCTC
>JAODLD010000042.1:9379074-9389179 GCA_026781065.1 Mormyrops boulengeri | reverse complement strand
CTCCTGGAGATGGCTGTGAACAGAGACGACTGCTTTAACGTACCCAGTGGTGGGCAGGATTCCGCTAATCTTCTCACCTTGTTTTCATGGGCCATAAACATTCGTAACCCCTCCCTACACACACACACACACACACATCCCACCCTACACCATCGGTGTGCAGATTATGCAAAGCCCTGACAGAATATACCAAAACACTCTGGATGGTATAGTCTCTGTGCTCACAGACAAGTTTCCTTATGGCTACCATTTTGGTCATGGGGAGCAATGGAAGACGAGTAGAGTATTTTAATCATCTTAAGTCCTTAATCAGAGGGACACATATACTGTAGCATACACAAAATTAATTGCAAATAATTTTGGGCTGATGGCCGTTCAGAAGATACAGGCATCAGGAGCACCAGAGTGAGGTGCTGTAGCACTGGTCTGCATTACAGTACAATCTTCAAAAAACATGGAGGGGTCAATGATTGAAGATATGTGGATGGTTGGACCAAACCTTCTTGATAGAATCAGTGGGCTGACCCGGTATAGTTTTTAGAGACATCAAGTTCATTTGGTCACATAGTAACTTGTGTTGACACACATGCAGTTGTTTAGAGAATTTAAAGATAATGCCCTGAATAGCGTGTGTAGAGAGGGAACAGGTGTCGTCTGTTTGCCGATGGCGTCACTGAACATTTCAGATATCGGCCTGACACTTTTTCAGTGTGGCTGGTGGCAGCATTTCCTGACAGTACAGCAAAACCTCATAAGCCGTATATCATAAATAAAAGTGAAAAAGCCCTTCCTATTTCCTTTATATTCATCCACAATCATCCCTCTTCCTCCTTTTCTGCAGTATTCTCCCTCTAACACAGATAATGCTTCATCCAAACCTTGAAAACAAGCACCCAAACCTGACTGTACCCCCCCCCCCCTCCCCGTCCCAGCTCCCCACTGTGAGATTATAAATATTGCAATCTTTATTATGGGGGTTTATGCTCTGGGCTCTAATCTGCGACGGGCAGAGGGGTGGAGAGTGAACTGGGTGACCTGAATCCACCAGAATTCTGCTGGTTAGTTTTTGCTTGTTTACCCTCAATCTAAGTCACATTTTCAGTGATGTTTATTTTTGTAACACATTTATACGTAATTTTAAATCAGGCATCAGGCCACTTCTTCAGTTCTCTGCCCATATGAAACATGTTCACACATATTATAGCAGGCCTAGTCGATCTGGGTGCAGCGGACACACTTTCCCTTCAGCGATGACAGTCATGGCTGCTGGCTTTAAGTCCCGAGTTTGGCATCTGCAGTTTTGATTGTTTTTCACAGACCGGCTAAAGCGGCCAGTCATTAAAGACAAGAATAGTCCTAAAATTCGCACTAGGAGTCTATAAATCTCTTTTATGTCAATGAAGGCCGCTCGTACCTTACTCTACCTGAAGGTATTAGGGTCACCTGAATCCATGATTTGTAATATCAAACTGAAACAAGTAAGTTTCTTAAGGGCAGGTAGCACAATTATAAAGGAAACTGATTTAAGGTTGTTGGAGGTCGTTGGTCTGAGTCCCACAAGAGTTTTGCGTTTGTGCGTTCGCGGAATACTGTTCACCCCATTTCCTGCAATAAAATATCCAAACGTATGAATCAATGAAAATACACTTTGGATAAAATAATAATTGTACTAACTTACTAATACTCCTCCCCCCCTACAATGCAATGAGTTACAAGAAATGTTATTTTCTGTTTATTATGTAATCTTTATCATGTATTCTTTCAAATACAGCTTGTAATGTAGAATACATTACATAAGACAGACAGAACAAGTCCCATGGGAAGACTTTTAGATACATCAGCAACATTATTTTGCCACTATAGTAATTTGCTCACTTCCCAGCTGGCGAGTCTGTACCGTGTCCTGTTCCCACATCAACACTATCTTATTTCCACCTCCAGGCTCCTCCCAGTCACACCACTGACCCTTTCCCAGTTCCTAGGTGTTTGCCTCTTTTAAAAGCACTTACAACCTTAGATTCAGTATCCTTCTAAAGCAGTTGGCAAACCTGGTTCTTAAGCCTCTGCCCAAATTGTTCAGCCTTTCCTACCTGTCCATAGTAAATTGTCAACCATTGCCTGGCAGCCCACTGACTTCCCAGTGACCCAGGCTCTCTCCCTTTCCCCAGACCAGAACACCTAGTTTCTGGTTCCTTTACCCACCTTGGTCCCCTAATCTGCCCACCCCGGGGACAGAGGGAGACATTCTCCTCTGTGGTGCGATTATCAAGGCCGTGAGGTTGTGTGTGTTAAATGTGAAAGGAGATTATATGGGTTTAACTCTCTGCGTCTGGCATACAGATTCCAATTACATAACGTATCCCCCCTGTTCTATGGCAATATATAAAAAGGAGAACGTCTACCCCATCTCATTGAGTAAAGTCTTTATCTCTAATCTCATCCTTTATATTTTCTGCCATCTCTTTAGGTTTTTATTTATTTTGGCTTTTTAAAAATAAGACATTAATTTTAATGAGACATTCTGATTTTTACCTAGGCATTGTTACAAGCAGGTCTTTACCTCACCCGAGCAACAACAAAAACGACAACAATGATAACAAAGTATTCAACTGTTCAACATGCAAAGAAAATTACTCACAAAAACAAAAATAGTGCTGAACATTTGGATTTGAATTAATGTCAGGTTACTATGTTACAAAAGCAATTATTTTCACCAGGGGTCAAAGGGGTATGGATAACCTGGCAGATTCAGGGGGGGCGGCACTTAAGAGGGGTCCTCAGCTCATATTTCACTGAAAAGGCGAAAATAGATGGCTTCCTGTAGGTTGTAGGAATAGTGGAAAACATATGGGAATTCGAATAGAATAACAAGTGTAATATGTCATTAAGAGGATTTTTATATTAAGTAAGTTAAGGTATTTAATAGGTTGATGTTCACTTGTTAATGGAGTTCATCTATTTGCGTATTAAGCATTCTCAGTTAGGGTGGCTTGTACCAAGTAGACATTTTCTGTTGCATGAACTCCACTTGTACCATATGTTGGGGTTAAACAGCTGGGGAAAGACCTCTGGCCTTTAGATAATGAGTCCAAAAGGCATGTGGACTGAAGGTGACTGCAGTCCTCAGTTGATGTGTTTCTGACTTGACATCAATATTGAAGAAACTCACTGAGGATGTCAGCTAAATGTGCTTCTCCCAGTCTTCTGACAGTGATAACCCCAGGACTGTATCAGACAACATTATTATTCAGCTGTAATTGCATAGCATTCATAGTATAGAAACCATTTAACTAGAGTTCTGGTAATTAATACATGCTTATCTGATAGAATTCTTAAATATGAATTATTACAGCATTTTTATACTTGTAATGGATATTTTTGTCTATTCATGAGGTTCTGAGTGTTTATATAGATAATTGTTTTGTATCCTTTTGATAATAGAATTAGCCATGTGAAGGTATTTTAGCCTTGAATTGTTCTTGAGTGTGGCATTCTTTGATATGGTTATGGGAGTATGTGCACTGCATGCTTCAGAACAGAGCTCCCACTGGAAGATGCAGTGCATAAGTCTGAACATGCCGTGTATGTGACAGAGGTGAGCTCCTATTGGGAGTGCTACTCTGAACATTGGCTGTATGTTGTGAAGCTGGACCCCCCTGACTGGGCCTTTCTCCCTCTCGCAGTGCACAGTGAGGATGTGGGCTCGACACGGCTGTACTTTGTGAACGCCTCCCTGCAGAGGGTGACGTTCTCCAGCTCAGTGGGGGTGTCCCTGCCCTGTCCAGCTGGAGGCGCCCCCCATGCCGTCTTGCGCTGGTACCTGGCCACTGGCGACGACATCTACGACGTCCCGCACATCCGCCATGTCCACGCCAACGGGACACTGCAGCTCTACCCCTTTTCCCCCTCTGCCTTCAACAGCTTCATTCACGACAATGACTACTTCTGCACCGCCGAGAACCAAGCCGGCAAGATTCGCAGCCCCAGTATCCGCGTTAAGGCCGGTGAGTGGGGGGGGGGATAGGGTGATTCTACGATTTTTAAGGTGGGTGGCATAAGACAGGCCATGAGTCACACAGAGAGGACAACCTTATTATTAACCAATGATATGATTTGAATCGGTGAGTGACAGGGGAGGGGCCACTAAGGGGGCCAATCGGCTTTCAGCTGGGGCCCTGGGGCCCCACCCCCTGTGCACGCCACTGCACAAGGGGACAGATAAAAGTGGGGGGGGGGGGGGGGGGGAGGGGGGGGGTAAAACAGGTGGGGGGGAAGTAGGGGCCGGGGAAGAAGGACAAAATGGGGGGTACAAAGCAGTGCTTGGGCAGGTGGGGGGTATAGATGGAGGCAGGAATCAGTGAATGAGAAAATACAGAGAGACGGCAGAGGAGAGGTAACAGAGATAGGAGTAAAGACAATATGTGGGAGAAGGTGAGGAAGAAATGAGAAGGACAGAGATGGGTGAAGGATGGGGAAAGTGACGGAAAAGTGGGAGGAAACGAGGGAGGCTGGGCTATAGAAAAGAGGCAGAAGCAGGGGAAGAAGGCTGAAAAATTTTGAGAGGAAGCGAACAGATTTAGGATCCTTTGTGTTGTGTTTTAGGAAATAGGCAGAAACAGAAAGTTGGATGAGGAAAGGAGCAGGAAGTAGGAAGGAGATGCTGGATGGCGATTAAAAGCAGCAGTATGTTACAGGCCGAGAACAGACATACAACAAATCCCCAAACGTGTGTCTTTGTAAATATTCCTCTGTAATTCTATTAGCGTTCATATATTGCTACACCGTACCAATCATTGCTAATGTCCCCCGTATCCCTTATTTTGATTCACACTTCCTGTGTTTCGCGATTAGCTAGAATCCAAGATAAGCTGCGATTTATTACCATTTTGCAGTGGTAATAAGTAGAAGGGGCCATATTGACAATCTTACTAATAATAAAAATGTAGAGCCGGGCTACCACTCCCCGTCCGGCTGACCTTCAGTTGTGAGACAGACAGACGCACAGTGAAGCAGACGCCCGGCGGGGTGACCCTGGGCATGGCGCCAAGGTCAATGCCAGCGCCATGGGGGGCACTGGGGGCCCCAGGCTCCCACGCTCATGGATAGAATAGGGACAGGGAATTTGCTGGTTTCAGCCCATGACCAGCCGGTGCCAGCGCCTCCTGTCCACCCCCCCGCCCCCCCCGCCATCTGTGCCCTAGACTGTGTGCCACTCCCCACCTTCATGATTCCTGGTCTAGCGCTGCCATCTTCTCGCTGTGCCCTCTTCTTCTGCGTGGGGGGGTTGGTAGGCCGCTTTTAGGGGGACGAGGCAAATTCGGACATATTCCCAAAAGGGGTGGGACTTCGAGGGGGTAGGGGGTGGGGTAAATACAGGCCCAGCGGCCATAACCATCTACGGAGTCAGCTGCAAGCATTACAGATCAGCAGTATAGAGTACCAAGTGACCAGAGGCACCGCTAGGGATTTTGAGCCCCTTGAAAGCATATCACATTGGGCCCCCCACCAGAGGCAGCTCCAAGGTAAGGCCCGATCTACAGTTTGGGTCAGAACTCTGTCGATCAGTTGGAGTCCTACATTTAAAAGTATAGAATTATAAAATCATCAATGAAGAATTAGAAGTTGTGACGCGTGGCTGTTTTTCATAAAACTATTTACCGATAAACCTTCCACGGAGCCACAATGATGATCAATATCCAAATTTATGTTATATTGAGGCCACACTGTGGTCAATGTATTTATAAGAAATGGCCTGGATCCAAACCTGCACCCTAACAAGAGTAATATGGTGGACCGTGACCCCCCCCTTCTTTACTCTACCCCTCACTTGCCTTCCCCTATGCCAGCACTCTAACAACAATAGGTGCAGAAAGCTATGAGAGAGACAGGTATACTTGAAAGAAATTTTCCTCGTGTAACTGTTTTTCATTGGCTGAAAGGTCCCTTCTTTGACTAATTATTGTTTATATTTCAGTTTACAGCCAATCAATCAGACTTTAGACTTAGATTTTGAGTAGGGGGTAACCCTTCTTACTCCATCTTGTACATTTCTACCCATTCTCTCCTCCTTTCCCCACTCTTTCTGTCTGCCTCCCCCATTAGGAGAGGGAGGATCACTCCATCCCCCACATCTCTGCCACCCCAGTGTGGCTAACACCTGTTTTCATATTCTTCTCCACATTGACATTAATACTAAGAGTAGACTAAATACTAAATTTGACCCCCAGATTAACTGGACTGTTTCCATGGGTCTTTCTGTGTGCCCCCACTGGCTGCAGGGAGATGTAACAAGATGTACTTTTTGGTTTATGTTAATGAAGCACATTAACTAGTTGCTAGTTGTGGCCCAAACCTCTTTGCTATGCTTACTGAAGCAAAGGTGACCTCCAAATGCTCTTGGCTATTATGAAGAGTTTTTAAAATTCTCATCCCATGTTCAACTGTAAGATGTGCAGGGATCCCAGGATCTGCTTGTCGGTGTCCATCACTCTCTTGACTTGAGTGTTTTGCAATTTGTATCTGTCAGCCAGACACCCAGGATATGAGCCTGAATTAGCCCTCTGTGCAGCGAAGTGTCCATCTATCTGTCGATCCGATCTCCCCCATAGTAATTTCTTTGTTTGCTTGTTATGTGCCGGTTAGTCCAGTCTCACTCACTGAGGCAGCGGTGTGTGTTTATGTGTGTGTGTGTGTGTGTGGGGGGGGGGGTAGTGGCAGAATGAGAGCAGTGCAGTGTCAGTGTGTGTGTTCTGCGAGTAAAAGAACAAACCGTATATGACACTTATGTCCACAGTCTTCTCAAAACCTGTAATCATACTCTTATTAAAGTGCATCTAATGAAGTTCTCCTATGTCAATGCGTCTGTGTCAGCCGCAGTCGTCTTCGGTCCCCTTTTCCTACTCAGTGTCTCTGCCTTAAATTTCTCTGAATTATGGTCACAGATTTACGACAACACTTCGACATTCTGCCAGCATATGGTTTGGCATTCTCTCTGAATCTAGGGGGACCCTTGCAGGCACAGATACATTTATATTGCCTATGAATATTTATTAATTTATGTATTTATTTACAGTAATCCTCCTTTGCCAAGGGTGAGAGTGCACACATACCTAGTACAGTGAAAAGAATTGCAGTTATTTATTTGTAAATATTACCAACAGGAAAATGACTCATTTTAAAAGTACAAATTTCATAAATAAACTTCCTCTTTCTGTATAAGTTGTCATTATCTCAGCGCAAGGGTATTATCGTGGCACACTTTTTGTGGTTATTTTCTTTGCTTGTTTTTCTCTTCTGAAATATGTGACGTGATGATACTTGAGCTGAGGGTAGAATTTCACACATTGCTGGAATCAAGTCAACTGGAAGATGCAGATGTGAGGTTACAGGTATCAGGTGCATCCTATTTCAGAGTCATGGATGGCCAAAAGGCCACTACCTGTTACCATCATGTGCTTTATGTATGTGTAGCGATTTTCCGTTTATTGATTTATTCACTTTATCAATAAGTAAATGTACAATTAGATTTCGTCGCAATAAATTATTTAAATGAAAACCATATATTATTTAAATGACAATGATACGGGGGTGTCGTCACAGTAAGTGGAGAACGTCAAGAGATGTTCCAGCTCGTCTCTTAGCAACAACAAAATATAGCAAGCATCAATAACAAAATAATGACTATTACTGCTAGGGGGTATAATTTATTAATAGAGAAAACTTTTCAAATACCTCAGG
This sequence comes from Mormyrops boulengeri, assembly GCA_026781065.1. Lineage (NCBI taxonomy): Eukaryota > Metazoa > Chordata > Actinopteri > Osteoglossiformes > Mormyridae > Mormyrops > Mormyrops boulengeri. Next base: position 9,381,442 of record JAODLD010000042.1, on the reverse strand, counting down.
CAAGCGTGACTCGCCTTATTAATTAATGTACTTGGTTATTTTTGAAATGCATCTACCTGCACCCCTAAACTATTATAATTTTACTTGTTAGAAATAGATATATCTGGCATAGCTAACGAGTTTTAGATTTCCAGCGCATAACACGGTCAATTCAGGCCACCACAGTCACTAAATACCACCCACAATAACTTACTAATCAACAGTGGAACTTTAAACTTCATGGGGTTACAGAGGGAGTGTCATTCACCTAAGGTCACATGACATGCATCAATAAGGAATATAATCAGTTTTTATTAGGGGTGGCACAGTGACCTCACACCTTTAGTGTTGAGGGTTCTATTTCCACCTCCATTCTGTGTGCGTGTGCATAGTCTCCTCAAGCTGCAACGGGTTTCCTACAGGTTCTCTGGTAACCACTCACAGTCACCACAAAGACATGCATTTAGGCTATCAGGTGACTCTAAATTGCCCTTAAAGTAAGACAGTGTGCATGTGACCTTAAGTGGACCAGCAGCCCTTCCAGTCTTGTGCCCTATGCTTCCTGCGATAGGCTCCAGGCTTCCCTATGACCTTTACGAGAATAAGGCGATGGATAGATAGCTAAATATTCATTGACAGTGGTTTATATTGGTCATAGTCAGTGTTGGGGAAGTTACTCGCGAAAGGAATCCATTACAGAAGTGAAAAGTTCAGGCCCAGAAAGTACAAATTCAGACCAATTGAGTGCTCTGTGACTGTGACTCTTTATAATGATCTGTTGATTGAAACAAAATCTTGGTCTGGATTTGTACTTTCTGGACCTGAACTTTCCACCTCTGTCTTTAACAGATTACTTTTGTGGCTTTAGTAATGTTAAATTCAATGCAACTTAAAACTAATCTAAAGAAGCAGGTGCTATAGTGTTTAAAATCATAGTGCGCCTGTGGTGTTTCTGATTCTATAAGTAATGGTTTAACTGATGTTGGATTTCTTCTTTTGTTCGCTGAAATCTGGGTTGACGCAAAGGCATTACGTACGCCAGAGAAAATGCGCTCGCCCCCTGGTTCTCTAATTATTACGCGCTAGTAAGTGCGCGTTCACGGATGGGCGCGCGACACCAAGACGAAAAGCTCACCGGCAGCCGGTGTGAGGAACCGCCATCGGAGCCGCCAACGTCCGGGATGCCCTTAGCTGGCTGTGATACAGATTGCGGCGGGGCAGAGACTCCCCCTGGCCGCCCGCCCCCGAAGTGCTACGAAATCGTAATCATATTTGCGTCCTAGTGTCATCCGCGTTTGCCAGCGTCTTACATTAGACTCCCTAAACAGCAGTTCAATTCATATAATTAAAACAGCAAACTAGGTCGACGATAATAAACTAAAGCTAAGAACCAACCCTCATATGAAATAACGCTTTATTAACAGTCTCTTACGAGCAGGTCCTTGATAGTTTTTCTTACGTTTTCGTTTCCTAATTAATATGTAGCGCTGTAGCTCTTCCGTTTATTTTTTTACGCGCACGCTGCATTTCGTTCGTTCGGCACGTGAGGCGCGGGTTGTCACTTGCAGGGCGGGTTATTTTCGCGGTCGCAGATGTTTGTGACAGCTCAAGAGGCCCTGCACACCCGGCTACTCCTAGCTGTCTGTTAACATCGGGCCAGTGATTTATAAAAAGGGCACTCTACTTTCCTATACGCCCCCTTACCTTTTCCTACAGTTTGCATGTAGTTTTGTTTGTGGATGTGCGAATGAATGTGCAAAAAATCACGCATTACTATGGGCAAACTTAATATAGTTTATAGTCAGGTCGTAGCCAGGATTTTTAAAATACCGAGGTAAATGTATTAGCTCTTCCTAGTTGTACCCTGTAATGGATCATGGTAATTTGAGTTGCAGAAAAAATACTGAGTTCTTGACCTTTGTGTCTTCAGTGGTAGGTATGTTTATAGTATCCAGTGTTGGGGAAGTTACTCACAAAAGGAATCCGTTACAGATAGTTCAGGTCCAGAAAGTAGAAATTCAGGCCAAGGTTTTGTTTCAACTAAACAGTTGAGCATAACGAGTCATAGTCACACTGTACTCAACTAGTTGGTTGAAAGAAAAACTTGGTCTGGATTTCCACTTTCTGGACCTGAACGATCTGTAATAGATTACACTTGTGAGTTGTGAGTATCTTCCCCGATACTGATAGTATTCGTCTAATATTTGTATTTCTGACATTACAATTATATTTGTACTGTGAGCTGCCCAAGCTAAACATTTACAATTAAAATGTGGTGCTTTATGCTTCTTATTTTCTCTGGCTTCGTTCGTGGGGGGGGCGGCCGGCGCGGGGGGGGGGGGGGGGGGGGGGGGGTTGGGGGGGGGGGGGGGGGGGGGGGGGGGGGGGG
>JAODLD010000042.1:9311295-9327011 GCA_026781065.1 Mormyrops boulengeri | reverse complement strand
GAGTATGACCACTGTGAATCAGGGCCATAGAGTGAGTCGGAGTATGACCACTGTGAATCAGGGCCATAGAGTGAGTCTGAGTATGACCACTGTGAATCAGGGCCATAGAGTGAGTCGGAGTATGACCACTGTGAATCAGGGCCATGGAGAGAGTCGGAGTATGACCACTGTGAATCAGGGCCATAGAGTGAGTCGGAGTATGACCACTGTGGATCAGGGCCATAGAGTGAGTCTGAGTATGACCACTGTGAATCAGGGCCATAGAGTGAGTTGGAGTATGACCACTGTGAATCAGGGCCATGGAGAGAGTCTCAGTCTAAAGATCATGAATCAACATAATAGAGATGGTCCCAGAATAAGGATTGAATCAGCACTAAACACAGTAGCACAACAACAGTGGTCATGTATGTCGATGTATGTGAAAAGTACACTAAAGTAAGTCGTGGGTTCAGGAAGTTAAAACCAGTGTAGCGATGAGCCAGTCAGACAGAGAGACTGACAGGAAATGATGAGCCAGGTGGCTGGAAATGGAGAGAGCTGGCAGACAGGGAAGGGACAGGGTGACAAAGAGATGGCGCTCAATGGGTGGGGCAGTTAGTGGCACCTGAAGGTGGACACAAAGACACAGAGCAGCCTCCACAGCTGGGTGCACGTGCACACTGGGCCTCTCTGGCCCTCCCTTTCCTCTCCCTCCCCCCATCTCTTGGGCTCCTTCCTCCTCCCTGCCTCCCTCTGCCATGCTCAGTTGTGAAATGCCCGCCCTGCTGTAGGAAGAGGATGCCAGGAAAATCAGGAGGGTGAGAATGAGCTCCAGAGGCAGGGCGTCAGGAGGCCGGGGGTAACGCGCGCTGACACGCAGTCGCACCAATCCGCACACACCCAAGCGCACTGATGCAGCCCGACAGCGCAGCCTGCACCCATACAGCGGCACAGGGGCCCTGGTCCGCAAGGGTGGGAGGGAGGCGGGGCACGTGTGCACTTCCTGTCAGTGGCGTTATCTTGTTTGCGTGCTCATTGTGGAGTGTATGCGTGTGTTGTTATTTTGCAAGCAGTAGAATTGGCAGCATTTCTCGACCACGTTTTGGTGCAGGTATCCTGCGTCCATTTAGGCGTTTCTGCTTTCTTTGTGTGTGTGTGTGTGCGTATGTGTGTGTGTGTACCCATGCAGTGCTGTGCGACAGAGCTTGTGAATAATACATCAGGGCCTCCCTTGTCAGAGCTGTGACTTCAAAGCTCAACACACACTGAGCTACAGGAGACAGAGGGAGCAAGTGGAGAGGGAGGCTGGCTCTCCCCAAAATACCAACCCATTCCCAGCAGCCTCCGTTTCTCTCTCCAGCACACAAAGTCACCTTCTCCTGTGCCACCTTTAGCACTTTCACTCTCTCTCTATAAATCTCTATAAAGCGGTCACACCCTTCCTAATATCATAATCTCCTCATCATGCTTCATCTTTTCCTCTCCTTATTTTATGTTTCCTGCTTAATGTTCTCACGTCTTTTTCCTGCCCTGGTTTTGTCTGTCTTGTCTCGTCTATCTGGGAGGACAGAATCCTTGAGGGTGACGGATGAGTCTTGGATCATCATGCTACCCACAGAAAATGATATTGTGCCCTTTTCGGCAGAGGTCCTAGAGTAGGCGGCATCTCACCAATAAATGTTTTATGCACTAAAATCATTATGTACACTACAGGGTCAGCATCCCAATCTCTATACTTTTCTTCATGTCAACAAGAGCAAAATACATTTGCTTTTGTGACTTTTACACTTAGTGCTGAGTGTGTCAAACAGTCATTTGGACGCTACTGAGAGAAACTCTGCGTCACACAAACGCATTCAGGACCAAAGACGTAAAGAGTGCTCCATCTGTAGGAATCATGGCTAATGTAAAGGTCAGAGCCTTTGACAGGTGCAGAATAAGCATACCTAGTGCTCATGTCTCAGCTGATATCGAGCGTTTATTTATGAGATAGCAAGAAGCTGAATAATGGACCTCCTGTGACATACCTTATTACACCAAACTGACTCCAGGCTTCTGTTCTCCCCAGTCCGAAAACCAATACCTACTGTTATTGTGAATATTATAATTGTGACATGTGCTTCGAGAGTGATACTGAAGTCCACAGAAATGAGGGGATCTTTGGCCAGTAAATTCTTCCCCTCCTTTTTTGGTTCCTTGTATTAAATGTAGAATATACTGTATACTATGCATATGCTATATTTGTGCCTTAGTCATTAAAGAATTCTGTTTTCACAGTGTTATTACCTGTGACCTAAGTGCTCTAATCTTCCAGAGTCAACCCAGTGGTCGTCATAGGCCCTTTCACATGATTAACTTAAACGTCTTGATGATGAACATTCTCACGCCTCACTGATGCAGCATTCATACATGCATACATACATATTAGCCTTTCGAATCATGCTAGTTTTATGGTGGACGCACATAAGTAATCGTTAATGCACACACATAAATATATGCACCATGTCACAGTTTAAACCAGTGCTGCAGGGAGAGAGGAGATGCTAACCCCCCTCTCTCCCCACCCCCACCTAATCATCCTCCTCATCCTTCTCATCCTTCTCATCCCCTTTCCAACCTCTCAATTTTCCACTTCTATTTCCTATGCCAATTCCCCTCTTTTCCCTTTTCTCTCACCCCCCCACCTTTAACATAACCACCTTATTTCCTGGTCTGCACTTCCCCCTCCCTCCTGCCACCACAACGCAATCCAGGCCCGCCAAGCATCCGGGCCATGCGCAACATCACCGCGGTGGCGGGCCGCAACACCTTCATCAATTGCCGGGTGATCGGTTACCCGTACTACTCCATCAAGTGGTACAAGGACGCCCTGCTGCTGCCTGACAACCACCGGCAGGTGGTGTACGAGAACGGCACGCTGAAGCTGAGCGACGTGCAGAAGGGCATGGATGAGGGCGCTTACGTGTGCAGCGTGCTCATCCAGCCGCAGCTCTCCATCAGCGAGAGCGTCTATGTCACCGTCAAAGGTGAGGCCTGCTCTGTAAATATGGGCAGCATATGTCCAGGAGGGTTAAAGCGAAGAGCAAAGACCCAGAAAGTGAAAACCCAGCCCAGATAAGGCTGTGTGACTCCTTAAAGTATTACACTATATATCGTTTATGGAGCATTGGAACATCTAAACCGGTGTTTTTCAGCCCGGTTCTCAGGGACCCTTAGGGAGCTGGGAGGGAGCAAAAACATGGACCGTCTGTGGGTCCCCGAGGACCGGGTTGAGAAACACTGACCTAAACTGTGTGCAGGTTTCACGCTGTATATTACACTCCGTATTGAATGCTAGTGTGTCATGCAGGGACTTTGCCCTAACCTAGAATAACTGAAGAATCTACAGTAAAGAATGACTGAAGAATTTCTGCCTGAATTTCATTTGATCCCTTACAACGATGCCATGTTTAAATCTGTGATTATTTTTTCACGTTAAATACTCTTGATATCTGACTCTGATATGTCTGGACAAGCAGTATTGAGAAAAATTTGGTACATGAGGTGAGCAACCCATAATGCACCAAGTTCTTTGGTGGCCTGCAGATTCACTCTACTGTTCACACACATATGACTTTCTAAGGCCTCTGATCACCAGACTCCATTTCCATTGCTGAGGAAGAAATCCATGGCCTCTTATTAGAAGGATTAATACCTTCTTATCCACTTATCATCTGCTGACTCTGCTTATGTGCGGCTGATTTTCCTTCTGGTGACAGAGACAGTGTAGCAGTACCGTTTGTGTGTGTGTACCTGTGTGTGTGTACCTGTGTGTGTGTCCCACAGTGTGATGAAACCCTGTTATTTTTACCTAAGTTTTATAAAAATCTGTGAATGCAATCAAAAAAAATTAAAAATGCCAGAAGTATTTTGTTTGGTTACTTATGATTAAGGTTAGGGCTGGGTAGGGGTCAGGGTCGTCGTAGTTGGGATTAGGGTTATGCCCATAGAAATTAATGAAGAGTCCCCACAAAGATATAGATACCCTGTGTGTGTGTGTGTGTGTGTGTGTGTGAGAGAGAGAGAGAGAGAGAGAGAGAGAGAGAGACCATAGTGTGTGTATGTGACAGATTGTAAGGACACTATGTGAGTTTTCTGTGTGTCTCACTCTTCTGTATGATGTGGGCCTTGTCTTGTCATGTCACTGATTTAATTAGATGAAATATAACGAGCCCCAGATTAAATCCCCCAGATGTCTCAGCTGTTGCACGTACCCCCACCCCCCATTATTGCTGCTATGGAAACAGTATTATTCTCTTTGCCAATTGGACTCAAATTAGAGCAGCTATTATGGGCTGGAGACGATGGGGGGGCATGGAGACATAAGGGTCTAGGATTATACTGCAGATCGTAGATGGCTTCGCACAACAAACCTCTATTGCATCCTTTTTCACTGTCAGCCAGTAGAAATGTTAACGTGCTGTTTACTGTCTCTTCTCCCCTCTATTGCCCTATACTCGCCTCCTGTTACCATGCCCCTCTTACTGATTTAAATTCCTTTTGTTGTGACCTTTCCTCTTCATCGTCTATCTCTACCCTCTAACCACTTGCCCAACTTCTGATCCTCTCCATACCTCAAATCGCTACCCATCTCTTCCTTCTATACTTACTTGCCCTCTTCATCCCTACTTTGACCATTTCATACTTCTTTTTCTTTCTCAACCCCATCCTCTCTTTCTAAACCCCACCCTCACTAAACGCCACCCCTAATACTTCCTTCCTTGCTCTTCAATGCCCCAAGTCCCACCCCTGATCCAGCCCTTTGACTTCCCACCGACCTCCATTGGGAAGCTAATGTACATCGCCTGCGTGGTCTCTTCGGGCGACATGCCCATCCGCATCACCTGGCGCAAGGATGGGCAGGAGATCGTGTCAGGTTCCTCGGGCGTCAACATTGAGACCAAAGAGTTCATGAGCTCCCTACAGATACCCAAGGTCTCGCTCAAGCACAACGGCAACTATACCTGTATAGCCAGCAACGACGCTGCCACTGTGAGCTCGGAGAGGCAGCTCATCGTCACAGGTAAAAAGGGAACTCATCACTCATCCTTCTTGACAAGAGGGAAGGAGGGCAGAGAGGGTAGGGACAGGGGGAGAAGAGTGACGTGTCATGTGAGGAGGATAAAGAGGAGTATGACAAATTAAATGGGATAGAGGATGGAAATGACAAGATTTAAAGTTTGAGGGATGGAAGATGATGAAGAGGTGGAAGATGATGAAAAAGGTAACTTCAGACTCTTGACTAGGGTAGTGTCGTGTTTACAGTGATCGTGGTTTTATAGCTTCTTATGAGCTATTTAATGTTGTAGCTGTGCATTAAAACTGACTGAGTGTAACCTTCTCTCACTCTGCCCCCAGTACCCCCACGGTTTGTGGTACAGCCGAATAATCAGGATGGAATCTATGGCAAAGCGGGGGTCCTAAATTGTTCTGTAGATGGTTACCCCCCACCCAAAGTGATGTGGAAGCACGCCAAAGGTATGTGTTTTGAGTCTGCTGTCAGTTAGTCGCATGATTATGCATGTCACAAAGCTGAAGAAGAAAGTACTGCCATTCTGTGTAATGGCATGCATTTCAGTCTTTTGGCTCACCCCCCCCAATCCCAGGTATAGGAAACCCCCAGCAGTACCACCCAGTGCCTCTGACCGGTCGGATCCAGATCATGGCTAATGGGTCCCTGCTGATCCGCCACGTCCTGGAGGAGGACCGCGGGTACTACCTGTGCCAGGCCAGCAACGGCGTGGGCTCTGACATCAGCAAGAGCATGGTGCTGACCGTGAAGAGTGAGTCCAGCCCAAGCACAGCCGCAAACCACATACATGCCGACAGGCGTCTGGCTCGAAATGCCTGTGGGTCCACAGCCGTAGAGCGCTGGACAGGCCATATTAGGGACTTTGATCTGTCCCAGGGGGACTTCAGGATTTAAATTCTTCACTTCAGAAAACAGACTGGGCTGACCCATCAATTCACCCCCCTAAATATAGACACTTGGACAATGCCCTGATCACCTCATCAATCTCAGGACGCATAGCCATTTACATGTCGTCGGCTTTGCCGCAAATCAATGATCTGGCTCTCTTGACAATTACACAGCCCCGGAGAGTGATGCGTGCAGAGAGCAGAGCACGAACAAAAGACAAAGGAACGAGATGATAATGAGAACAGAGGGAGGGGGGCCCGGGGTAACAAAGAACAGAGTGGGAACAAGAGGGGGCACCAGCTGCAGTGTGTGTGTGTGTGTGTGTGTGTGTGTGTTTGTTCGCGTGTTTGCATGTACAGGCAAGCTATCCGGTTGTTTTTTTCTCCAGCTTTTGATTTCTCACAAGGAAAATAAAAGATCTTATGAACATTCCCCCAGATACAAGTGGAAAAAAATACAAAAATAGAAATAAGAGGAGTTATGGAAGTAGATTTCACAATACCTCAGTGAACAGTTGGCATGTCAGTGGCAGTTAAGCTCAGACCAGAAATCGACAGAAGCAGATAGTGGCCAAATCGTGCACTCTGGTTAGTTGTGTTCTTACAATGCTTAGTATGTTTTAAAATAACCGTCTTGGGAACTCAATAATTCTTGTGTGAAAAACGGAGCTTAAACTTCAGTGGTATGACATATTTTTGAACCATGACGTACCGACAGCGATATGGTTTTGGATCATCAACTAAGAACCCACAAAACCCAGAAAATAAGCTGAATATTATAGCTGAATGCTATTTTGCACTCAAGATTCTGCAGTGAATTTTTCGACTTTAGATCATTTTAATCCTACTGCAAGGCCTTGCATTAATTCCCTTTTTAGGCTCCTTTATGCTATTTTGCTCATATCTGTGTTTATGTGCTGTGATGCCCTCCCTCTCTTTATAAAAGGCAGGTAATGCCTTCAAAAGCACTGTGAAAGCTCAACAGTGGATTGCCCTGTCTGTTTCCCCTTTAGAGCAAACAGAGTCATTATCCTCTCCCTCGCTCGCTCTTTCTCTCTCTCTCGCTTTCGCTCTCTCTCTCGCACTCTGTGGTACAAGGTGGTGTTAGTGTTATTGATTGAATCGTTCCTCTCCTCTGCTTCCCTCAATCCGGTCTGCCGCACACAGCGAAGTACGGGAGACTGGGGAGGATGAATAAGTGATGAAAACAAAACAGCAGAACCCCCTTGGATCAATAAAGAGTCGGGGGGGTGGGGGGGGGTGCATACAAGGGCCAGGGAAGACTGTGTGTAAGTGGGAGAGGACAAGACAAACAGGCTAGAGTCAGATTCTTGGGCCGCCACCATGAACTCCAGGAAGGATTTCATCCTTTAAACAAGTGCTCTTTCTTCCTTTTTTTCCTCTTCTCCTCCTCCTCTGTTGTCCGTCTTCACTTTCCCTCCATGTTTGTGTATTTCTGTCCATTCTCCCTTCTTGTTGACACCTTTATTTTGTTCTAATCCCTCTCCCACCTCCTTTTTGCCCCTCCAGTCCCTGCCATGATCACCTCTCACCCCAACACCACGATCGCCATTAAGGGACAGGAGAAGGAGCTGACCTGCACGGCACGTGGCGAGTGGCCCATCATCATCCGCTGGGAGCGGGGTGACACCGTCATCGACACCGACCGCAACCCCCGCTACTCCATCACCAGCTCCAACGAGAAGAGCGACGAGGTCATCTCTACCCTCAAGGTGAGGCAGCCTCGGACCTGGATCCCCTCTCTTATAGGCTCCCATTTTCCAGAAGTGAGGTTGCTAAAAAGCCAGATTTTGCCAGCGCTTCCCTCTCTCAAAGAGGCTATGATATGTAAATAAATTTCATCATGAAAAACATACAATGAGTAGCATGCCTGATCTGAAAGAAAATCAGCCATATATGAAGGATGTTCATAAGAGTGCTGCTTGTGTGAGGCGTTGGGGGCTAGCAGTTAGCCTCTTCTAAAGGAGGAGCTTCTGAAGATGAGTTTCTGGAGAAAGCAGAACTCCCGCCCCACATGACGGGATGCCGCAGACGTCCTCACGGCAGGGATCCACCATCTTCCGGGATGATAACGACAGTCGCCTTCTCTTCCGCCCTGTTCCTCTGTAGCTGAAGCCTGCCGAGCGTGGAGACTCCGTCTTCTTCTCCTGCCACGCCATCAATTCGTATGGAGAGGGCCGAGGCCTCATCCAGCTCACCGTGCAAGGTCCGAAGCACACGTACCGGCACCGGCATGTAGCCTTTCCTTCTGCGCGCAGAATGTGTGCACGCTCACCATGCTCTCAAACACTAACTGGAAGAGGAAGTAACCAGGAAGAACATCACTCTTATTCTGGGGTCACTCTTCTAAATAATAAAGGATGTTGCACACTATAGGTCTTATTTTAACCATGGAGTTTTTAATTCTTTTTCTTCTTCTTCTTATTATTATTATTATTCTTATTTCTACTTATTTATCCATATTATCATCCAATATTTGTACTTTTTGCTCCCAAATACATGTTATTATAAGTAAAACTATAGCATTAATATCAAACTGGCATCCATTCTATGCCCTGTGCTTGCTGAGACTCACTCTGACCCTGGAAATGTGACTACAGAAGATAAAGGGGTGAATGAACAAAAACATTAACCACAAGTGCTCTGTGCTTCCGCAGAGCCCCCTGACCCCCCTGAGCTGGAGGTCCGGGAAGTGAAGGACCGTAGCATGAACCTCCGCTGGACCCAGAGGTTCGACGGCAACAGCATGATCACCAGCTTCGACATCGAGTACAAGAACAAGTCTGGTATGTGTGTGCCTCACTAGACCCCGCTCCTAGTCACCACGGCATCGTGCGTGTCTTTAGGCCCATTACCTTACATTTGGCTCCTCATAAAAGAGCATCCTGGTCACAGAAAAGGGTTTCAGACTAAGCTGTAATGTCGTTTACTCTCTTATCAGACACGTACCCAAAGTAAACACAGATGCAGGTCTTTGTACAGCAGCGTCCCTGAAGGAGAAGCTCTGGTTTTTCTGCACTCTGCTCCTCGCTGCCTGTTTCCCCTCTGCCAGCCATTTGTAAATGTTCTTTACGACCTCATGATGGAGTAACCTGACATCTCAATTGATAAAAGAGTTGGTCACGCTCCGCTCAATTTTGCGGTCGTCGAGAGTTCATGGCCTGCGAACTGCGCCAGTTTATGCGGGGAGTCCATTGATGTCCGCTCCGGTACTCCCAGATAATGTACTGATAAAAGAACTAATGCGTGCCCTCAGCATCTCCCCATTTTACAAACAAAGAGGTGCACCTCAGAGGAAAATAAAGTACGAGATGTAATGGAAATGTTTATAGGATGGACTAAAGCTTTGAGTGTCCATCGATTTTACTTTTAACACAGTGTTCGAAATAAAATTAAAGGCACTGGAGGCAGTGAAACGTGCTCTGCTCTGCGGTGCTACAGAGAATTGCGCTGAAGTGTTTTCTGTCCCCTGCTTTCTCGCTCCCTCCTCTACCACAGACACCTGGGACTTAAAACACGCCACGCGCAAGATCGCGCCCACAAACCACCAGGCCAACATCGTGGAGCTGCATCCAGCCTCTGTCTACAGCATCCGCATGTACTCCTACAACAAGATCGGTCGGAGCCAGGCCAGCAAGGAGCTCACCGTCAGCACGGAGGAAGCGCGTAGGTCCCGAAAGCGCGTGGTCCAGGGGGCTGAGGCCGCTCAGCCCACCATCATCCAAAAGTCAATATGGCGGTCAGGATGGTAGGTAGGAGGTACAGATATGTGATTCTGACCTGCGCCATCTCCTCTGCAGAGCCTGATGGTCCTCCAATGGACGTGACCCTGCAGCCAATGACGTCGCAGAGCATCCGTGTGACCTGGAAGGTAACCTGCATGCTCTCATTGTGCCCAAAGTTCCTCTCTGGATAGACCTATACACATACTCACACATACCCACATATACATGCGCACACAGGCATGCATATTTATGAGCATATTTCCGCACTTCACAATAATAATGTCGGAACGTTACTGTGATATTAAATATATTGTTTTGTATTGTTGGAATATTCAATTGCCTTTTCCCCTGAAGTATGCATAATTCATGCATCATGTTTTTCTTAATCTTCGCCCCTTTTTGCGACCGTCAGCGCTTTGCTCCTCCGTTCTTGACTCAGTCATTCTTCTCCATTTGTAGGCTCCAAAAAAGGAGCTCCAGAACGGGGTGATCCGGGGCTACCAGATCGGGTACCGGGAGAACGGGCCGGGCAGCAACGGCCAGTACAGCATCGTGGAGATGAAGGCCACGGGCGATAGCGAGGTCTACACCCTGGACAACCTGAAGAAGTTCGCCCAGTATGGGGTGGTGGTCCAGGCCTTCAACCGTGCCGGCACTGGGCCCTCCAGCTCTGAGATCAACGCCACCACTCTGGAAGACGGTATGAGCCGTGGTGTCGTGGGAGCAGCTTCTGACAACGTCCATCGAAACATTTCACTCAATGTCTAGCCTTCGCCATAAGCGTCATGTATACTGCCCATCCTTTACCCCTGCCCTGCACCACGCACAGACATGCACGCGTCTGCGCCTGCGTCAGCTGACCAAAACGCGCCCTCGCACCGACACCCCAGGTAGGCTGCTGGCCGGCACAAGTGCTGCCAGTATTTGTCCGCACACCTTATAGGGAAGACCTCTCGCATCGCCTCTTGATTTATTTCCAGTTTTCTCCATAGTCTTGGCAGCCATCCTGACCAGGGATGTGTGTGCCCACAAAGCACAATAGAGGCAACGCAATCGGAAATCCCCCTACATCCGGAATATTCTCCGGAGGAGCAATGTTTTCTTTCTCTCCTTCTCGTTTGCTTCTCTTTGTAATCAGTCTGCCCGGCTGGCTCTAACCCCACATACGTGCAAAACGTAAATATAGACATGCTTAAAAAAAAGGAGAGGAGAATTGGAAGCCCTACCCAACAGCCTCTCCCTCATCATCCCTCACTCTTTAATTAGCACACTCATTAGACTGTCAGAAAGGGAGGGAGAAAGGGCCCCATTACGGCCATAAAACAACAGAGGCTGCCCGCCTATCCCAGCCACCCCCCCTCCTCTGCCTCCATCTTCCTCATTTGGCTGCATCTCTGGATCTTCACGTGCCTGCCTTCCGCCTCCTCGCATACAATCTCACATAAAGCCTCGCTCCTTATCCCCTCACTTACGCCATCACTGTTTGCCCATTTGATGCCGTCGACAGACGTTCCTTAGAAACGGTCCCACTCCCCCGTTTCTTCCGTCTGTCTGCTGTGAGATGCGCTTATCCGCTATTTACTGCAGCAGCCGTGAATTTAAACCAGAATTCAAACCGGGCCAGTAAGAGTCGCGCCACCCGATCCGTTCATTATGGTGCCTGAAGGAGTGTGGGGCGTCAGTTCCTTTGAAGGTGCCCCGGCTGGGACAGCACTGGCCCAGCAGCGGGCTCCGCCACCCTGTAACACAGCCGCCGACGGCCAGCGCCACAAAGCCCGTGATATTGATGCCAATAATGATGATGATAATAACAAGCGTAGTAAAAACCATTACAATTAGCTTGTCTACGGGGTCTCCTTTTTTGTTTTCCTGGAGGTGTAATTACCCGCAGCTGAATGCGTCGTCTGCTGGATCCCTCTTTTCATCTTTTTCCCTCCCTTCTCTCCCCCTCCGCCTGCCCTCCTTCCCGCTCCAAAAGCCACCTTTCATTTCCTCTCTCCTCTGTCTCTTCCTGCCTCTCATAGGCCACCTCATGCTTGGCAGCCCCCAGTTTTTTTTCTTTCTTTCCCTCTCTCTCTCTTTCCTTTCTCCCCTCTCCTCTCATCTTCTATCGCTCCCACCCTGCATGCGCAGGAGGAGTAGAAAAGTAATGAATGAGCCGTGATTGTGGACTGAGCAGTAATGTTATTTCCTAAATGGCAGTTAGTGTGAAGGCTGTCTGGGGTTGTCGCTGAGGGGGTGAGGGGGGGTCGAAGCAGAGCCGGGCCCCGGGGCCCCTTCACTGAACACCATTATTTCCTTACGTCCCTCTCCGCCTCACCCCAGCTGCGTCTTTCCTGGGCTGTGGCCAGTTAGTTTTCTGCCTCTTCCTCCGCCTCTCTCTTCTTCATTCATTCCCGTTCTCTTCCCGTCCTTTTGGTGCTTCTCCGATAAATGCTCCGGTTCAGGCCGGACTCTAAAGCATCTTTATTTCTCAGACCAAAGCAAACAGTGCACTTGTGTTGGTGGCTGGCATCTGGCGTGGAGGTGGGGGGTGTTGTCAGGGAGGGCACAACAAGCGGGGAATTGATCGTGAAATCCTAACCATATAACTCGGGCATAGAAGAACGTTGACAAAACCGCGATACGTGCATGATTATTCGCGTCGGGAATAAAGGGGGTGCTGTGTAATTAACCTCTCATTACAACGCGAGGCCGTGAAACTCCGGGAAAAGCGGGCAGCGTGACGTGACAGAATAATAGCAGAATATCAAGCGGATGAAAAAATAAGCTGCAATAATGATACTGTAAAGTCGACGGAAGCAGCAAGAAGCGCATTTGTTACAAGGCAGATGTAGCGAATTCAGGGGCAGCAGGTGGTAAAGGAAGCATTTGGGATGAAACTTAGGGAAAAAATAGCATTTCTGTTCACCATGTAACGACTTGAGACCATTGATTCTGCATTCATTTAAAACTATTCCATATCTCTTATTATTTTGTCTGGTTGTGCCAGTTTATCATAGGAGCCCCAAGATGTTTCTGTAAGGATTTCATGATGCCTGTGTGCTTTTTACCCTTTACCGTTAAAGACACTTTTATTTTGACGTAGCCCGATCAGTATACACTGTACTGACACTGTGATAATTAGTTAACCCCTCTCTCTCTCTCTCTCTCTCTCTCTCTCTCTCCCTCTCTCTCTTTTTCTCATTCTTCTTCATCCCTCTTGTCCTCCCCCCCAGTACCCAGCCAACCCCCCCAGAATGTGCGTGCGGTCACCGTCACCTCAGACGAGGCGGTCATCACATGGTCAGAGCCCCCACGGATGACCTTGAACGGGGTGCTGAAGGGCTACCGCGTGGTGTTCTGGTCCATCTTCCCTGATGGAGGTGGGTGCTGCGAGGGGGGGGGGGCAGCTCTGACTAATTATGACTGCAGCTGTTCTAAATGTCTCCCTCAATCCTAAAGGCTCCCCAGATCTCAGCTTTTATTACACTTCCCAAAGGATCCCATGCCCCCAGAGACATGTTTGTGTGTGTAAGCATGTATTTACCTAGAGGATTGTTGGTCAGAGTCTAGCTGTTTGTGTTGAGTTCTGATTAACTGTATTGTCCTTGCTTATTGTTGTGTATGTGTCAGCTGTTCTTTAGAATGTGCTGGTGTGTATTAGTGGATAGTTGCAATTTATGTAACGTACTAGAGTTTAATGACAATCCTTATGCAACTTTAAGTGCTGTTGAGTATCTGATGTGTAAACTTGTGTGTCTTCAATTGCATGAAAATGCTCTGACAGTCCATGAAATGTATGTGCCTGATGTTTATTTATTGTAGGACTATACATTGTTGAAATAGAGCCTTTTTGTATGATCGTTTTGCACCAGTTCATCTCCATCTATGTATTGTGAATATTGCTCTGTCCCGTGCTTTATTTATAATTCTAGAAGTCCTCATAGAATCATTAACTCATAGAATGTCATTCCCTTACCCTATCAATAATCTGTCTTTATCATCCCTCCTTCCACTCTGCATCCGTCTTACCTGCTTTCACTCTCCTTGCCTCCCTTTCCTCTTCCCCTCTTCCCCCTCAGAATGGGGTGAGATGCAGAACATCACCACGACGCGGGAACAGGTGGAGCTGAGGGGCCTGGAGAAGTTCACGAACTACAGCGTGCAGGTGTTGGCCTACACACAGGCCGGGGACGGGGTGCGCAGCAACGTGCTCTACATCCAGACCCGGGAGGACCGTGAGTATTCCCAGTGCATTCACATCGGCAGTCTCTACACCAGAATGTCATCTATCAAAAAACTATCTCAGCATTTAATAACAATTAAAGCAGCCCATTGCTAGTCCTTATTCTCAGGCCTGACAGAGTCTGATGTAGACTTAAATCCTTCTTAATTTATAATTTTATTCCAAATGTACTTTCAGTGCCCTGAACAAGCTGTTGACCCCCTAAGTGGCCACAGGTTCCTTCGCAGTTCTATAATTAACATCCTTTAGCAAACCTACTATGTAACATTAATCTTCAAAGGTTATTTCTCATTTTTTTGCACAATTGAGACACTCACATGGAAAGCTTTCCGACACCAGCTGGATACACAGGATGATGAAAGGTTTTGGTTGTGAACGGGGAACCAGTTTAGCTGAAGGAATCGAATATTCACCAGAGAGACCATCACACAGGCAGATTACACTACCCACTGCGTATCAACTTCTCATTATTTAATTCAAATTTTGGTATATCTTCGCAAGCAGGTGCTTGATTTTCCTTTTTTCTTGCTAATCAATGCACAATCTTCACTGTGCTCACAACTGGTAACTGGTATGCTGGGCAGGCACTGGCAGCCGCTCTGGGTGTGCAGGATATGCGTATCTTTCAACAGCCAATCAGATTATGGCAGATGGCTTCCGGAATTAATCGAGAAACATTACCAGTGTGCAGCACACAGCTACAGCACAGATGCCCTAGTGGTAGCAAATGACGGTGCTTCCACAAAAACTGCTAGGGGCAGTGACCAATCAAGTTCCTTTTTAATGTGTCCACAGCAACAGTTACTAAATATATCCTGTGCTATCTAGCCAGCCGTAATGTCATGTTTTGTTAACATTTATCAGATTTGTTAACAGTTTTATTATTTTGTTCTTAGCCGAGTTCAATTTCGATTTATGCATTTTCATTTTAAGTTTATGAAGGAGTATATCTAGAGCTGTTGATTTATTAACAGATCATTTATCTGTGATGTGATTTTGAAGTAAAGTGACAGGCTAAATCATTGTGTTTGAGATGTTCACACCTGTCCACTCCTCATATGTATACTACTGCGAGATTTGGACAAAATTTCAGTTACACAAGAGGGTTTTATGGGCTTCTCTGAGATAGAGATAGGGACTGCATCACTGCAGCTGCTTTTAAGCAGTGTCCATTAGGAGTGTAAGCCATATATAAACTAGTGCAGTATATAGTCCTTGTTTTCCTTCTTTTGGTCAGTACTTCCTATTTCCTATTTGAATGCAGTAGCTGAATACACATTATTTTACACGTTTACATTAATGCATTTTGGAAAGTGACAGTGACAAAGAATTCCATGTTTAAACAGTTGGTGTTTTGTCAAGGTAAATGATCATTTTTAGAATATCTATATCAATATTTATTCTTTCGAAAGAGTCTTGTGGAAATGAGAAATTTTTGTTTTTATAAATGATGCAATTTGTTATAAAGATTGCATATCGGTGCATGACCATAGATATTTGACTTAATTCACTGCGCATAATTCACCTCATTGTACCACATACACACTGCACATTATTCACCTCTCTGTACCATACACTCACTGCACATTATTCACTTCTCTGTACCACATACACACTGCACATTATTCATCTCTCTGTACCACACACTCACTGCACATTATTCACATCTCTGTACCACATACACACTGCACATTATTCATCTCTCTGTACCACACACTCACTGCACATTATTCACCTCTCTGTACCAAATACACACTGCACATTATTCATCTCTCTGTACCACACACTCACTGCACATTATTCAC
>JAODLD010000042.1:9265309-9279135 GCA_026781065.1 Mormyrops boulengeri | reverse complement strand
ATTAGGGAGTTAGGACGATTACAAGTCAGGGACCCTAATTATTTTCAAACGTAATTGGATTGGTCTGGGTTGAGGGCCCAAACTCTCTAGCAGCCCCTGCTCCAAAATATTTCTGTATAGTCACAGAGAACACAGGGAATTCCAGAAAGTATGGCCTCCAAGCATCTCTACATGGTAAAGATCTATGCCCAACATAGTACTGGTCTCTGTTAGTACATAAGTAGGTGGGTAGATGGATGGATGGATGGATGGATGGATGGATGGATAATTAGATTTAATATATTAGTGTCTCAAGTTCTGTTGCATTTTTTCTTTAGGTTTTCTTGGTCCCTATGAGTTTTATGACAATGCTATTCTCTCCCATGTGTGGGCTTCCTGCGTGCAGCTTAAGTGAACTGCCCCTAATGAATGTGTCTCCCGAATAAACAGCTAGAACGTGGATGCATGATTAACAAACATTGCAATGTACTCAGAATAAGCTGTTACCTTCTGAGAAAAAATGTATTTTTCTCGCCCTTCTTTGATCCAGTATGCCTTATGGTCATACACTAAAATAACCCGATACCTCTAAGGATAGACAGCATCTGGAAAATAGTAGCGCTAAAAATAGATCCGCTTGATGTGCTACCAGGGTGTGTATGTATACCACTGTATTTTTTTAGCTTATTTGATATTTTGCTTGAAAACAGATATAGATTCAGTCTGTTAAACTCTGCAAACGCATAATATTGCAATTGAAACGACTGAAGTAAAATTCTGCGTTGTGAATTTAGGCCTTAGCTCGTCTTTGTCAAGTTAACTGGTGCATTTTCAGAGACTGCAGAATATGATTTTATATGATTCTGGTTAAATGAGGTATTCAGCGTATCGCTGCAGAAGGTGGATGGTGCATTTGTTTACATTTTCACGCTGATTCTTTTCACTTCAGTTAAAATTGTTTTATGAGTACAGTATTATATTAAAATTATTATATTAAAATGGTATTGTTGTAGCCTTTGGTATAGCTATTAAGGTAACACTTTACTTGAAGCTGTCATCTATAATACATTATACATACCGTCATAATGCATTATAATGGTTCGTATAAGTATCGATAAAGCATTACAGCATCTTCTATTGACAGTCATAATGCATTATAGTGTTGATTATAATACTTCATAAGCTCCAATGAAGCTCTCATCTATAGTGCACTATGGATACCTTCATAGTGCATTGCAATGATAGAAGATAAGAATTAAGGATGCTTTGTAATGCATTATGAAGGTATCTATAATGGATTATAGATGGGAGCTTCATAAAGCATTCATAATACATAATAAACATGGTTATAATGTGTTATGCCTTTTTATAAATATTTATAGCAATGCTTGTAATGCTTTATAAATGCATTATAATGTGTTATGAATGTCTTCATTGATTGTTATACACATGGCAATCATAGAAAATGTTGCCACTGTTAATGTAATTGATATATTAAGCCAGTAGATACCTTGTTTGTTGCAGGGGTAGTGCTGTATTCAAGGAGCAGGCAGCAGATACTTGAATACAAAAAACAAAACACGTCTGTTATTGTGTGTCATCCGTTGTGTCAATGTTACAGCTGTTATGTGTGTGCGCTGCTCCTCTATGCCTTTTAAATTGCCCCTCGGGGACAAATAAAGTTCTTTGAATTTGAATTTGAATTTGAATAGAGAGTCATCCTGGACATCTGTGAAGGGGAGTCACTGGAGCTGAGAACCACGTTTGAAATCAGCATTTGGAATGCATGAGAGTATTATCCATCGATTCCCAACAATTGGCTCCTTCATTCCGGTGGTGCCTCAGACTGCTCTGACAGACACTCCAGAGGAGGTCGGCCCACCCCGAGGCATAGTTTACACTCTCACTATCCACGTGGCCCAGAGCAGTAAAATTCTGTAAACCAGTGCTACTCAATCTGGTCCTCGGGGTCTCCCAGACAGCACATGTTTTTGCTCCCTCCCTCCCACAGAAGCAAGATTCTGCTCTGTGGCTCAAACACTTGACCTGATATTGGTCTTTCAGCTTACATGTCAGAGTGTCTTACGTCCTGGATGCAGACATCGCCCTCTAGAGCTGGTGGATGGAGACAAAGCCCACTGTGCCCTCTTTCTTTGGGCGGAATATGAGCAGAAGAACAGAGAAGATTAGCACAAGAAAGCCAGCTAATAGTGCTGAAAGCACTGGCTTCCACAGTATTAGGAACTCTACATACGTTCCATTTTGTTTAGACTGAGATTTAACCATATGGGTACCAATTGGGCCAGGAGGTTTATATACTGTTATATACTGTTGCAAATAATATGACAAAAGAGCTGGCATTCGTCCTCTTGCCTCTGATAACCACACAACCAACTTACCGGTTTTGACAAATATATTTCTGTCGTTGCAAGAGATAATATTCCTATTTGTCTTTTCGTTTTTTGGGGAGCTGCAGTGGAGTTTAAGCTCCCGGTGATACAGCTGGCTCAAATCACTCAGATCTTGACAACTGGAAAAAAAATAAGACAGCAGCCCCACTGCAATAACTCGGTACAACTGCAAGTGCCTGTTGGGACTGTGGCAAAACACTTTTCTTTATGGTACCAATCAATCATAGGTACAGCAAAGCACTGCTTGAGCAGAAGCAGAGCCTGCTGTCCTCGCTTTCTAATTGTTTAATAAAGACCCCACATGGACCACTGGAATTTATGGGCCGTACAAGCGGCCTGAGGGAGCTGGTATAGCGATAGAACTTCTTCCATGTGTTCTGAAATGCACAGCATTCCAAATGGCAGTGATCCCATTCAGTGCCACATGAACAAATGTATGGTCCATTATAGATATCTTAATAATGCATTATAATGGTATAAGAATTAAGGATGCTTTGTACTGCGTTTTGAAGGTATTTATAGTGCATTATAGATGAGAGCTTCATAGTGCACTCATAATGCATAATAAACATGGCTATAATGTGTTATGCCTTTTTATAAATTGTTAGAGCTGTGTTCATAACACTCTTTGAATGTGTTATAATGCATTATGAAGGTATCTATAATGCATTATTTATGACTGCTTTAAGTAAAGTGTTACCAAAGATATTAACACAGTTCACCCAAGAGCTTGGTGAGCTCATTATACAAGCTGAGAAAAGAAGCCTTCTGTGGAACGAAATGTCTGAGGCAGACAAATCCCTTAAAAAAAGATATTGAAGAGTGTTCATAGCCATTCATCCCTAATGAAGAAATACACGATAATTTCACGAGTAGTGCAGAAAGTGACTGGAGCCAAAATCCAGGCTCATTTGTGCTGTTCTTGAAGACAATAAGCTGGAGGCAGACTTTGCTATTACTTAGAATGCAGCTATCAATGCTGAACCTACATAATTCGGAGATGCGATTCATTACTGAGAGAGTCATCAAGCAAATGAAATAGCGAGTTGCCGGCTGGGCCTTCAGCAGATTTCTGAATAAGCTTGGTCTGCATTTAGTTATACAGAAGTGAAATCTGGCCTGAAGGTTCACTGAAGGCAACAAAATGGAGATTCATACTTGTTAAAGGACAGCAATATATGTATCTCAGGAAATGACTTCCTCATGTGCATGCGGTTTCAGGTCAAGTACATGTTTAAAGTGGATCCTGGAACTGCGTGTCAGAGTGATGCTTTGGAAGAAGAGGGACTTTCTGACATGGCCGAAAAGAATCTGGGAGCTACAGTTCTGGGAATCAGTATATTAAACCACACACAAGACTCAGATATACACACAGATACAGACAGATATTCATGTATTTACGTAACTATTATACATTCAAATATGACCAGCTGACCTTGCTCACTGCTGCTGAGATGTGAGCCGTGAATGTCAGGATGTGACCCCTCATTCATAATGTGTAGAGTTAACGGTAAAAGACAGGAATGATGAGAGATGGGGGTGGGGTTTAAGAGATGTGATCTGATAAGAACATAAGAACATAAGAAATTTACAAACGAGAGGAGGCCATTCGGCCCATCAAGCTCGTTTGGGGAGAACCTAAGGAAGCTCCCTCATTGGCCAGATTACCCTGACTGCAAGTTTAACGACATGTTGTTCACAGTCAATGTAGGTATGTAATTTGTTGATTGAATAATTCATTTATACATTACATTTTTTTACTATTCTAATATATACTAATATTGGATAGGCACATACCTACCTAAACTCATTGGCACAGTGCCACTGGGTGTGGTAACAGAGCTTCTGCTTCTGTCTCCTGAAGGAACTGCTCTTGCAGGGTATCTTGTAGGAACTATCTGCTACACCCTGAGAGCTACACCGAGTGCTACACCCTGAGAGCTACACCCTGACAGCTACACCGAGTGCTACACCCTGAGAGCTACGCCCATAAGTGCAGGTGCTAGTGTAGGCAGCAGCAAGTAAGCAGTGGTTAGACACGTGGACTAATGAAAAACAGTGAAAGGATGATGTCCTCTGAAAGCTTCTGCAAAATCTTGGAGCTGGGGAGGTACCTGTGCCCTGGGGAACCTTCTAATTGCTGATCTTTCAGATGTTGGACACATTGCATGTCACACTCAGGTGACCATTTTAAGGGTCTAGTCTTGTTTATCTGCAGAAACTCCCGATCCTGCAGTACTCAACAGCCAATCCTACAGGTGCTATGGCACTGTCTAACCCATCAGGAGCATAATCCCAGAGGCCCAACATGTACCGTAATGACTTGAAACCTACTGCACATGAGAAATTATCGTTACCTAGCAACTTGGGTCAATAATGAATTTTCTAATAAAAACCGAGGCACACAGTTATCACTACCAAAGATGGTTTGGTTTCTAAATAGCTATATAATGTAATTGATATTTTTTATGACATTGTGTCAGCAAAAATGAATTTTACGATTAATCAGTGTGAATTTTACGATGGGTCCTGACCCAATCCTGACCTGGTTAAGCAGTTAGGAGAAGGATACATGGATAGACAAAGAGTCGCAACAGGAAATATTATTTTGTATCAGTATAAAGTATCAGCTAATACATACCAGATTAAAGATTAAAACAGCATTTTGAGGCCTGCAAACTCCTTAATACAAGAATGAACAGAATGTGGCATCAGTCTGCAAAGGCAATAAGCAGGTTGAAAGACTTTGTAGGGTTTTTTTTACATATTGGTATTAAAAGTCCTGCATAAAATACAAAGATGCAATAAACTCAATGGAAAAAAGAAGCATCAGTTTTGAGATTTAAGCGCATAAAAATGTGTGTCTAACAGGAAAACTGTGAGACCTGCATATCAGTAGAAGCGTGTTCCTCAGAGAATCCCACTCGAACCGCAGACTAATGATTAAAAGGCAGCACTAGCTGAATATTGGGATTTATGAGTCTGTTCTTTAATTTAAAGCTCAGGGGTTTTCCTTCGCAAGTATAAAGGCCATATGAATGAACATTTATGAGTCTGCGTCCTAGCCAAAGTAGTCCAGGCGCCTCCTGCAACACTGACCAGGATAAGTAATTTCAGGATGGATGGATGGATGGATGGACGGAGAAAGCAGTTAACACAATGTTCACCAAAATAATTTATTACTCGGGCAGCATATGGAGTACTGGGTCATGGTGGGGAGGAACCAGTTTACCTAAATGCATGCCTTTGTGCTGCAGCAGGAAACCCACAAAACACAGGGATGGAATGCAAAACGTACACTCACCTGCGTGAGGCGACAGTGCTGCACAACAGGTCCCTCCCCTAATTTTGGAACAGGAAATTTGCAAGATTTCGAGAATTTGACTTAAAGATCATTTAAGATGAAAACCATGGAAATATATTCTTTTAAGTTTAGTTTCTGTCTTTCTACCAAATTATTCCATGAATTACCATCAACGCTAATATGCAAATGCTTAATCACCAATAAATGCCATTTTTTATGCAGAATCTCACTGAAGGTGAGTGGTGATGGGGGGGGGGGGCAGAGTAAGCTAGCATATTCCATCTAGCACATTCCATCTGGGTGTCCTAGGTCTGAGTGAGGATCCAGTCATAGATTGACACTAAATGTGACTTTATTTATGCCTCATTTTGACAAGGCAAACTGCTGAACGCTGATAGTTGACGTGGTGCCAAAATTGTATTATGATAGGTAGTGAGTGCGTAAAATATAATTCGCCAGACGGTGAATGTTACATTGCTATAAATAGCATCAGGAATGAAAAGCTTCTGTTTCCTAGAAACAAGGATTTGTTTGTAGTGGTGAACCTACGATATATCTGTGCGAAGCCTCACGGATGGATTTTTCAGAGAATATTATTATGCATTAATGAATGATTGATCATAACACAGGGGCAGGAAATCAGTTCCAGTCATTTCATTCAGTGACTGTGTTCCAAGCTGTTTATTATTGTCTTGTGGCAACTTTTCAGGGCAGAGTCCCTGCTGACTCAAACCTCCGTTCCGACTTGAAGGCATTGACCCTAACAACCTCGGCGAAAGGTCCTGAGCAGTGTTACACTGCAGCCTACCGGAAACCGCAAACTCTCCCTCACCCTGGTCCAGCACTGGCTCTCAATGACCCACATAGGCAGGAACCACATTTCTGGCTTTACTTACTATTTGCAGGGCTGCCAAATTTAAGTTCTTATCCTACTTATGACACCAAAATAATGACTCCATGGGAGGCAGCTTGTGGTAAGATGAACACCCGCCTCCCATGCTGAATGGCCTGACTAGCAGGCTAAAGCCTCTTAGTGATACTCCTAGGATCACTATAGTAACTGTGACGTGATGACCTACCGGGATTCTGAGGATTATAATACCTTGAAGGCTGAGATCTTATCCTGCGTGGGTCTCTCTCCCATCACCCATATCTGGAGCTAGTCCTCCGACCAGTTTGCCCACTGCCAAACATGCCAGCTGGTGCAGCTTCCCCAGCACTGGTTCCAGTTGGAATATCACGCACCGCCTCCTGCCGTCTCTCCCCTGTGCTGAGATGCTGAACTGCAGATGCCGCAATCCATGCTGAAACGGCCAACGCCATAAACCAGACCATTTCCATACTTGCACTCCTAATGAAGGATTGGCTGACAAACTGCCAGCCCCAACAGGACTCTCAGGACCCTCAAGCAATGGCGGGGGCCTGAGCTTGACACTTGGGAGGAACCTTAAGAGAACTGGAACCACCTCTTTCCAGAGAAAAAGCCCATACCTACTGATCCCAATGTGCTTTGGGACCCTCCAGGACAAACTGGGTCCACCCCCGATCCGCTTGGTTCAGTTGTAGCATCACTTTGTGTTACCTGATTCCAGGACACCATTACCGGGCTTTGTGGTATTGGACAAGTACTATGATTGCTCTGATCCCAGGATCTCACCCGGATGAACTAACTCGACTACGTCTCGTGGACCTAAGACGCTGAACTCATTCCAGCTATTAAAAGAATTCCTGACCAATGTACGGGTTCCCCACACCTCTGACATAAAACTATACTTCCAGCTCTATACCAAAGTCTCAGGTGGGCCTGGGGGCCATCATCTTCTGTGACTTTTGGGGTTAGGAACACCCAGTGCTCACCCTTGCCAAATGATGGTACGCTGTCATGGAACAGGAGGCCCTGGTCATCAAATAGGTCACGCGCTAGTAGAGGCATTATCTTCTCTGGAGGTCCTTCACCCTCATCACAGACCACTGCAGTAGATGGCCAGGGCCAAGAACACTGACACTTGAGTGAGCAGCTGGTCCCTCACCCTTCGAGACAATGATGTCACAGTGACGGACAGTCTATGGGGATGCAAATGATCTCCCCTACATTGCACCGTCTTTGGGCCACCACAGTGCGTATCCCTCCATACTGTTTGAAGAAGAGGTGCTTCCTACTAAATTGGTGACCACAGCTCAGTCATTGCCACCATATAATGTCTCTAAATAAATCTTACCCCTCAAGGAGTATTTACCTACACCTTCATCTCATGCTCCTCCTTACCTGCCATGTAAAAAACAATCATACATCATACATTTAGCTCTAGATTTTACATTGTCAGTTAAATCACAAACCTACATGAATGGTACCTTAACTTAATTGATGAAACCGCTAAATTATCAAGGTAAGAACGTGCTGCTGAAAGCTAAATGCATCCACACTGGTTGTATTAGGTAATTAAGTTTGTATAAACTTCTAACAGTTCTATCTTTTGCTTATAGTCATATTAGTAATTAGATCTTGTGCCTGCAAGACAGACTGATCCTGCTGAATATAGACAGATGGATTTAGATCCCACACTGCAGGAAGTAAAATGATTATTTATTAAACCAGATACAACTTCATATATCGTTTTTGAATAAGAAACAAATAATTATACAATTCAACAAGAAAGGGGGCTGTAACATGTAAATGTTGGGAGCAAGAGGCCACTGTTGGTACAGATTTACTCCATCAGATCCTCTCTTTATGCCTGATCTGAGTGACCATCCATATTGTGAGATGTTTGATCTGTGTTTTCTTGTTTCTTGTTTGACTGGAAGTTTCCGTTTTGTTCACTCCCTTCTCCCCTGGGAAGGAAACCCCTAAATATGACATTTGTTCTCAAATAATGTGATTCTGTTCTACTGACCACCCAGGTTTTCCCAAATCAGCCAAATACAAATTATAAACTGTATAATTTAATTAAACTGTAATTTAACTTTGAATTTTAAATATATGTTATATATAGGCAATCCCCGATAAAGAGTAAAATACATGTTTTCATCTACAATGGCAGGCTCTAGTGGCCAAAGAGTGACATTGCAATATTTACTGCATGACTTTCTTGATTTTTTGTGACTTTTGTTCGCAGTCTTTAATTGTAAAACAGCCCGTTTTAGAGCTATTTGGATGTACATGCACATGGAACTTTTTGCACAGAATGTAGTTTAAGTTAAATGTAACTTAGGCTTAATTTAAAATTCTATAGAACTTCATATTTATCCTAAATATGAGAATTAACTGGGGAATGGGGTAGGTCATGTGATCATTCTTATACCATATCTTATAGCAGAGCTCTTGCTCATTGTAATATGGTAATATTGTGCATGAAACTCGTTAGACTGTAACAAAGTGATTCAATGTATGACAGACAGACAGACACATAGATAGATAGATAGATAGATAGATAGATAGATAGATAGATAGATAGTGTAAAGACAGAAACCCATTATCTCACTGAAAATAAATACCTCAAGGCAGAATTCATGGTTCCATTCCCCATTTTATTTAACCAGGATTAAAACAATGGTTCACACAGATTGTTTTCACTGAATTTGCATTTAAATCCCCCCCCCCCCCCCGACACACACACACAAGAGCCCAGAGGCCAACGCTCATACAGCCCTCATTTTCAGTCCTTTGTTTCCTGTGGTAACATCCCTGTTAGATGTTTGATGATGATCTGCACTCAATGTGCAGAATAAGACAACGAAACACCTGGACACACCACCTGACAGGGCAAGTCTTACAGCAAATATGACAGAAAATATGAAAGCAGCACAAAACAGTCAAAGCTTAACTGTAAGTTTAACTTCACATGCTCATTTACTTTCTATGTATTTCCAATGTGTTAAACAGGAAAATCCCTAAACCTAAGACATTTTACAAACCAGGAAATGACAGTGACACTGAAGGCATGAGTGGAAACTTAATTAGCTACATTCACATCCACAGTGACATTAGGCAGCATGAATGTGACAAATTAATATTGTAAAACAATTTGTTGCATGACATTGGTTTTATTGACACTTCTTCATTTTCATGCCCCATCACGTATACATAAATTCACTCACATGTTCACATACTGTGAGAAATTTAGTCACAAATTGATTGAATGTATTTGGACTGTGTGAAGTAACCAATTTAAACACATTGCTGTTACAGCTATTTAATATTTGTTAATGCATATAGAGCCAAATAGGACTTTTCTTGCTTAAATGACAGATGACTATAATTAATGCGCTTTATATTTAAAGGGCAAGGCTGGTGCAATTCATCAAAAATTAATCAAAACCGACATTCAGAACCTGTAATTTTTTCAATTCTGTTAATACTTTCCCCAGTGGGTGTTCATGTACTGTTCCCTTAAAAAATACTACAGAGGAGAATTTAAACACTGAGACGACTGAGCAACTCCAGCAGCTTGTACCAAAGAAAAATGCCGTGTCCATCATTTGGACACATTGTGGCTTTAGTGAAGACAGCACCAATCAAAAAAGGTCAAATGTCAACACTGTGGAAAATCAGTTTCCGTCACCAAAGGTAATGTCACCAATCGGTTTCAGCACTAGCCATATTTAAAATACAGTGGAAACTGCTTATAGTGATCACGATTGTAGTGATCGCATAAATGGATTAAAAAGCCTGGGGCAGAATCATTCCGGGACAAATACTGTTTAAATAATTTGCTTATAGTAATCAAGTAGTCCTTTTACAGTGTTTATTTTTGGGTCTTTTTATGCATAACAACATATGGAATAAATTAAACTTACGGTAATTCTTCCTTTATTTATTTGCCTACTTTGCCTTGCGGTAACCCAATCTGCTTCTGGCTAGCTACCTGAGGCTAATGCTGTGTGCACAAAAAACATGACGGGAAAAAGAAAGTCATTTTCTCTCAGTTTCTCTCAGTTACGAATGTAGACTCGCCAAAGGTTATTATAAACTGTCAAAGACGAGCCAAAGAGGTGCAGCGACGAAACAACAATAAGCTATATTTTATGTACGGTACTGTACTGTATTATAGCGCGGCGATTCTCAACCTGTGGTTTGTGACCCAAATTCTAAAAGCTGTTCTGAGTTAAAAAGTTCATTGATAAGCAGGTGTTTTTTTAATTACTAACACCTTTGCAATAACATAAAAACACAAAACATATTTAGTATCTCTTTGGGAGCTAGTATCTACAATTGCAATTAATAGCAAAATGGCAAAAACAGAACTGAATGAGTCAAAAAACTTATGACAGTTAATAGAAAGAAAATGTGTGCGCGGAAGATATGTGCAGATACATTAAATATTGATTGCCAATTGACTTTTGTTATGAAACCAATAAATGTCCAACATTTTTACAGAATTAAGCATCCCCAGACTCCCTGTGAGCACTGGGGGCTCTCCGTTTGCAGTTACCTACAGCTTCTTTATACCTGAGGATCAGCTGTTATCTTTATTTACTAGGGGGCAGTGTGTGACTGAGTGGGCTAAGCCTCTGTGCCTGTGATCAGGTCACTGGTTTGAGCCCGGCCTTTGAGCAAGGCCCTTAACCCCCATCTCCCTGGGTGCCATAACAGGTGGCTGCCCTTCGCAGCCAGTTTGCTCTCACCTACAGAGAGCAAGTTGAGGGAGGTGTGAAGAGAATTTCCCCATGGGGATCAATAAAGTATCAATTACTATTATTATAGTACTCTTTACATCATTACGCTTGTTTTAATAAGCTAGGTAGGCATAGCGTACTAGGTAGGCATAGCTTACTTGCAGCCCATCTGGAGCGGAAACTTACCATGCACAAAATCTGCTTCCACTTCTCACTGGCAGTTTATGGAAAAGTCAAGTTTTATACCCTAAAAGAAGAAAATAACGGGTAGGGGTAAGTATGCTGTTCTAGTGCAGCGTTTCCCAACCCTGTCTGTAAGGACCCCAGACGGCCCACATTTTTGCGCCCTTCCAGCTCCCTGCCAGACCATTAGACTCCTGGGAGCTGAGGGGGAGCAAAAACATGGACTGTCTGAGGATCTCTAAGGATCGGGTTTGGGAAACACTGTTCTAGTGTAATTTAGACAGGTGCTGAGGCTGCTGGTGAGGGTGCTTTGGTCCTGGGGTGTGTAGCTCTAGGGGGTTGTGAATGAGGTGGGGAGGTGTGGAGGGCCGTAAGAAATCGAGGCAACAAGAGGTATCTGCATAGGTGGAATGGAGAAATTGGGCCGTCGAAATCTGAGACAGAGAAGAGAGGGGGATTGGGGCAGAATGTCCTCTCCCTTTAACACTGTGGGGTATCTGTATGCTTGTTAAAGATTTTCCAAATCTCACTCAGCCCATTTTTTTGTTCTTGAGACGAGACCACCAATGATCTAAAGTCAGGCTTCCTCATCCCATGTTACAGTGTAAAGAAGTAAAACTCAGTCAATCCTTACGTAATCTAATGAAGAACTTCCGTTAAATTTCCAAAATTCACTACATCCACAGAAATTTTCTTGAAAATGTATCCCATGAACTGAGTGACTTTTGGAAATTTGCCCTTCAATTACCAGCAATTACACACTCTCTGGCGACTTTATTAGGTACACCTGTTCAGCCGCTCATTGATGCAGATATCTAATCAGCCAATCAAATGTCAGCAGCACAGTGTATAAAATCATGCAGGTACAGGCCAGGAGCCTCAGTTAAAGTTCACATCAAACATCAGAATGAGGAAGAAAGGTGATTTAAGTGACTCTAACATGGTTGTTGGTGCCAGACAGGGTAGTATGAGTATTTCAGAAACTGCTGATCTACTGGGATTTTCATGCACAACCATCTCTAGGGCTTACAGAAATGGGTCAAAAAAAGAAAAAACATCCAGTGAGTGGAGGTTCTCTGGGCAAAAATGCCTTGCTGATGGCAGAGGTCTGAGTGAAAAGAATGGCCAGACTGGTTCAAGCTGATAGAAAGGCAAGAGTAACTGAAATAGCAGCTGCTTCTCTGAATGCACAACACGTCAAGCCTTGAAGCAGAGGGGCAACAGCAGCAGAAGACCACACCGGGTACCATCCCTGTCAGCTAAGATAAGGAAACTCAGGCTACAGTGGGCACAGGCTCAACAAAACTGGACAACGGAAGACTGGAAGAACATTGCCTGGTCAGATGCATTTCGATTCCTGCTGCAACATTCAGGGTCAGAATTTTGCATAAAAACAATAGCATGGATTCATCCTGCACTGTATGAACAATTGAAGCCGATGGTTGTGGTGTAGTGTTGTGGGGGGATATTTTTGTGGCACACTTTGGGCTCCTTAGTACCAATTGAGCATGCCACAGCCTACCTGAGTATTGTTGCTGTCCAGATCCATCTCTTTATGACCACAGTGTACCCAGCTTCTAATGGCTACTTCCAGCAGGTTAACGCTCCATGTTACAAAGCTCATATCATCTCAGACTGCCTTCTTGAACGTGACAATGAGCTCATTGTACTCAGCCTCTGCAGTAGCCAGGTCTCAATCCAATACAGCACCTATGGGATGTGGCAGAATGGGAGATTTACATCAAGAAGGTACAGCTGACAAATCTGCAACAACTGCGTGATGCAATCAAGTCAGCATGGACCAAGGTCTCTGAGGAATGTTTTGCACATCTTATTGAATCTATGACACGAAGAATTAAGGCAGTTCTGCAGGCAAAGGCGGGTCCAAACAGGTAGTAGCAAGGTGTACCTAATAAAGTGGCCAGTGATTGTATGCGTGCAGAGTGCCTCCAACCTTGTGCCCAGTGCTTCCTGGGTTAGGCTCCAGGCCCCCAAACCAGGAGTGACAGCTGGAAGATGGATGAACATCAGACTGCCATGATTCCTACGGATGGAGCACTCTTTACTTCTTTAGTCCTGAATGTGTTTGCGTGACACAGAGTTTCTCTCAGTAGCATCCAAATGACTGTTCGACACACTCAGCACTGGGTGTAAAAGTCACGAAAGCAAATGTATTTTGCTCTTGTTGACATGAAGAAAAGTATAGAGATTGGGATGCTGACCCTGTAGCCATCCACAGTGTACATAATGATTTTAAGTGCATAAAACATTTATTGGTGAGATGCCGCCTACTCTAGGACCTCTGCCGAAAAGGGCACAATATCATTTTCTGT
>JAODLD010000042.1:9231151-9250568 GCA_026781065.1 Mormyrops boulengeri | reverse complement strand
GGCGCGCCCGCCCCCCCCCCCGCGCCGGCGGGCGGGGGGGGGCGCGGGGGCCGGGGGGGGCGGGGGTGTCTATACATTATATTGTGAGGACAAAACCTGTTATTTTGACATTGTGAGGACCATTTCTTTCAGTCCCCGCAAAGGGAAATTGAACATTATAAAAAGCTGTAACTGCAATCAAACAACTAAAAATACCTATTTTTCCCATTAGACGTGAATTGACAGTCCCTGAAAAGGTATGAATATATACGTGTGTGTGTGTGTGTGTGTGTGTAAAGTTTAGTAGAAAGGCGGATGGATGGATGGATGGATGGATATGACATAAGCCATTCATTTGGTCATGTGACTTAAACCGCTTTGTACTGCCCACATGTACAGAAGCAGTCCTCACAGAAAGATGGCCTGCTGTGGTGAGTGATGCCGCCTCTCTACACAGCAGCACGCTAAACGGCATAGCCATGAGCTCCTGTGCACACATTGTGATGAGGATGCAAGCAAGGAACTTTATCTGATGACATGCAAAAGACTTGGCCTCAGCTAATATTTTTCATAAACACACATCTTCTCCTTCTTAGTTCATCCTCTCCAAAATTAAAGAATTTAAAGTCCATTCAAGCTCTTCAAGATTGTTACGAGTCCATAGACTTGGAAAATTCCTTACTTTTTAGTTACATATTTTAAAAGAAGCAGAAATGTTGTATAAACAGTGAATCATTGATCTGAGTACCACTCACATATTGCATGTCAATGAAATTACACAGTGCAACATTAATCATCTGCATCTTATTCCAAATGCAGAAACTCCCCAGTATGTATTGCAGGGTCCTCCAGATTTATTTTACTTAATTGTTTATTAACTTGATCTTACATGACCCTTTGAATGAACTGAAAAATTCCTTCTTCAAGAATTCCTATGTACCTGGAATGTTGGTTGTCATGCACAAATGGCAAATAAAAATCTCGTATCTCGTATGTGGCAAATGAATTCAAAGAAAAGAAAAACTCACTTTAAAAATGAAATTCTTCAAAAAATTTCCTTGATGTCATTCTTTAATCCAGTCCATCCATATATATATTTTTCATAGGTGCTTAGCGCATGTCAGGGCACAGCAGCCTAGAGCTTATACCAGGAAGCCAGCAGCTGGGACACCCTAGATGAGTTTATCTCAAAGTATATACTTAAACACCATACTTAGAAGCCCCCACTCACCTAAGAGTGGGTTGCTGTGGTTAGCACTGTCACCGCGCACCTCTGGGCCCAGGGTTCGAGTCTCTGCCAGGGCTCCATGTGTGTGGAATTTGCATGTCCTCCCCGTGTTGTTTCCTCCGGGTGCTCCAGTCCCCCCCACAGTCCAAAAACATGCTGAGGTTAATTGGACCTGCCAAATTGCCCATATGTGTCAGTGTGCCCTCCGATGGGGTGATATCCCTAGGCTCTGGGCCCCCTGTGACCCCGAGTAGGATGAGTGAGTATAGAAAATGGAGGGATGGTTGATTCATATAATCTGTCTGTTCTTCGTCTTTGGGAGGAAGCCAGCGAACCAAGAAAGAAAACATACAAAGTCTACCCACCAGGAGTGATATTTAACTCACCACCTTGGAGGAGTGACACTACAGTAATACTCAGGAGCCACCTTAGATATTACGCTCATAGCTATAAACTATAAATGTCATCTGGCTGTTGAATTATATAATTATATAACCATGGATGTAATTGGCCAGAGTAACATTTTGCTGTCAATCACACATCCAACCAGCACATTCTACAATATGAAATGTGATGATAACATTGTTACAGTGATTTTTTCGACTATTTCATGTGGATATTTTGCTTTCCTTCTACGACTTAAAGGCATGCGGTTCACCTGGACTGGTGTCTCCAAACTGCATGTGATTGTGTTTGTGCCCAGGTGATGGTGACGGCGTGCCGTGTGCTACCTGGGATATTCTCATGCTGGTCTGTATTGCTTTTTGAAGATTGACACTATTAAATAGTTGTATAATGAACTGTATATTCCCTGACCAAGTATATAGGCTAAGCAAAACACTCTGTGGTATTATAGTAATTGAAATTAACGTTTTACTTAAAACTACTGGCTGTTTCTAATGTGATATAAAATTTTGTAAGCAAATGAATAAAGTAATGATTTTTGTTATAAAACTAATACATTTGCAATATTTTTACTGAATTAAGCAAGCGTCCCAAGACTTTTTGGGAGGGCTGTATTTAGGAGTAATTACGGTAATTAAGGGGAAACAGGGACTTGCTGTGATTAATGTGCCTTGTCAGCATGTCACATGACCACACCTGCCTTGTACACAGGTAACGCTGCAGAACAGTGACCTTTGATGCAGCCTTAATAACACCCAAATTGGCACCTTACAGGGATGGACAAAGTCTATCCTTACAGACAGTAATGCCACACATTAATAGTTCAGATTCTAGACCACAAGCATGCCACTTCGTCACAGATACACAGCAGTCTATATGTCATATATATGTCTATGTATGTGTTATTGTGATCTCAGATCCACCCAACAGCCTAATCATGGTCAGTTGGATTTCATTAAGTAAGGCGATTGTTGGGTCAGTATGTTATCCAGAAAGACTGAGAAGATGTAGTCTGAATTCTCCTGGGTCAAAACCTAAATAAGGCAAATAATCTGGCAGTTTTGGAGGGGCGTTGAGCTTCTGAATGAATGAGGCAATGTGCAAGAGAGGGGTAGGGAACCTGATCCACAGAGGGCCGGTGCGGGTTCTTGGGATGGCCTCTCAATCAGCCAATAATAAAACAGTGGTTCACAACTCCAGTCCTGGGGACCCACTGTTATTGGCTGATTGACAGGCCATCTGAAAAACTTACACCCACACCGGCTCTCCATGGAACAGGTTTTCCACCACTGGTCTAAGACACTCCCCCCACAAATTTATTTGGCTTCTGTAGAGAAAGAATTTTTTCTGGATCCCGGCTGGGTGGCCCACCAGCAGACACTGATGGTGTTAATGACATCAAGACATCTCAGGCAGAGGGACTGGTAAAAATGTCCAAACACCTCTCTACAGCCACCAGGGAGCAGGAACCGGATTTAACCAGAAAGGCTACTTTGGGTCGACTCTTAGCTCAGGCTAGTGGCATTCCAGCTTCTCCATCTGGCCTCTCGCTAACCAGGCACCTAGCTCCACTGGGCCCTCAGGATCTTCACAAGCCACTGGACTTCTTTGCCTTTGCCTTTGGAAACACTACAGGAAATGAGGTAATTGCAAAACTAAACCCCTTCCCACACCAAAAAGAAAAAAAAACATCAATTCATGATCTACTCATTTTCTAAATTGGTTGGATTAAAGTATGAGTGTTCAGGCTGAATCCATGATTTTTTTTTATCCCACAGGACATGATTGACGTATATTGAATATTTTTGTCCATAAAAGAACAATAAGCTTAAGACATAATTAATGAGACATTTACTATGTAAGATATGTAAGCACCCGAACATAAACTATATCTGTACTTCTCCCCCGACGTCAGAGCCAATATATGTACTTTGCTGCCACCTAGTGAACAAATATATGTATGTATATACATACATGACAGCAGGTTGTTTCCAGGTTGAAAATTTCTAAGACTGCAGTACAGAAGAATAAGGTGAAGCAGGAGCCACTGAGAACAACCAGAAACCAGCCAGGTAAAGGGCGGAAGTAACTTCCTAATGCCAGGGATGACCGTTAACTTATCCAATAGTTTCTCATGTATCGTAGGATGACCTCAAGTGACCTTCAAAAGGAATGGAAAACATTTGTTCTAGTTTAATAGTATTTGCTCTGCTGCACTGCCTTTCCGGAATTTTCTAAATCCTGCCGGTACTACGGCCGGACATCGTGGAAGATAAAATACCACTATCACTACCATTTCTAATCGACCAACCCTTGTCCCTTACTGAGACAGTCATTGAAGTTCTTGGGAAATAATTCAGGTTGAAACGTCGTATGGTAAAGTTTCTGTAATAGGCAATACAAAGAAGAAAAGGCAACAGGGTGTCCGTGTCCCAAGGTGGTGACACATCATATGAACAAAAACAGCAGTTTATACACCTTTTTCAAGCTTCCCTAAAAAGCATATTAGCATTATGATTGGCTACTTCTCTAAAAATCAAATCACCTATCAAAAGGTCATCAATTATGATTGGTTATTATTTCAGGAGGTATGGCAATTGTAATTTATTACTACCTCAAGAGGTACGTCTTGAAATAAAAACAACCATAGTAGGTATGGCTGGTTATCCCTGGTCTCACCCCATGATGATCACATGACTGGAAAAAAAATCTTCTTTGTACCTTTCTTATCACAGCACAATCAGTACCGTTCGACCTCGCTCATCTCCTCGCTCGAGGTTTGTCACAGAGCCCATCCTTTTCTGAATCTATACCCCTCACCATTCATACTAATGCTACCGCTGTTATTTAAAGCTTGCATGTCCCTTGTGCTCACTTAATCTTCTGCATTAGCACAATCTGTCATATTGCAATATAAGAAGCCAAAACTGCTGGAAAGGAGATATAATCAAACAGGCAAAAACTCTAATGATCCTAAAGTTAGTGCTCTTAGAGGGGAAGAGAACTGGCAGAGAAGCTGAGGAAAGCCTTTACATGCAATCAACAATCTGGAGATCATGGAGATCATAAAAATCTAAGTGATAGTGGATGGCTTAAATGGTCGTCGTCAAGGGGCATCGAAGATTCTCTAATTCAATAATCCTTACCCGGAGCACAATGATGTAATTTCCCAGCACTCCGGGGTTCCCAGGATTCTGACTCATTGGCACCACCTGTTG
Organism: Mormyrops boulengeri; assembly: GCA_026781065.1. Lineage (NCBI taxonomy): Eukaryota > Metazoa > Chordata > Actinopteri > Osteoglossiformes > Mormyridae > Mormyrops > Mormyrops boulengeri. The sequence goes on along the minus strand of JAODLD010000042.1, from coordinate 9,245,738 downwards.
CTCAAATGTAGCATAGCATTAACCTTATAGCAAGTCAATCATATTGTCAGCTAAGAAGCTATTAGAGTGAAGGCCAATTATCATTATCTGTCAGCTATAAAATGGTCTGACAAGCAGTGCTGTGATATGTGAGTTTTCAAAGGAGCATGAGGCAGCTGATAGTTCCAGAGAAGCCAAATATATGGAACATAAAACTGGGAAAATGAGTCGCCCTATTTCCTACATGCAGGTGGATTTATGTTTGTAGAAACCCAAAGGATGCCTTCATCCAACTTTGGGCATCGATCTCCTGTCATTAGGACAGAAAGTTGCTCTGTATCATCCTATAAAGGCCAAGGAATATGAGTCCACTTAGGACCAGGTGCACTGCATGGTGCAAACACTGTTGCTTCATGATGTTCCTGTACTCCAAGGTGACGAGGCCCCCAAACACACTGCTTGACTAAATGGTGCTTTCACGAACACCAGCACGTAGTCAAATGCATTCTATGGCCTCCCTAATCACCAGATCTAAACGCCATTATACTTAATGGGATGTCCTGGAGTAGGAAGTACCATGTGCATCTTTACTTCCTTCGTTCCCCTAATAGCTGCTGAAGAATGACCTAAGAGCACACTGTTGCCACTCCAGGACCTACGTGACGGCATTCCAAGGAGGACTGAATCTGTTCTGAAGACAAAAAGTGGTCCTTTTTCGTATTAGATCTTTAATATTAATATATTGTTAGGTGTTTGCATTATTTTTGCTCACCCCCTATATTTCACACATGCCATTTCCTCTCCATGGATGGCAACAACTATGGAAAATGAAGAGCGATAGACAGACAGACAGACAGACAGACAGACAGACATACAGATAGATAGATAGACAGACATACAGATAGATAGATAGACAGACATACAGATAGACAGACAGACAGACAAATAGACAGACATACAGATAGATAGATAGACAGACAGACAGATAGACAGAAAGATAGACAGACAGACAGATAGATAGATAAGATCTTTATTGTCATTGTCACTTGACAATGAAATTAAAAAATGCGGTCGACTCAGTGTGAGGCATAAGAGTAATAAAAGAATATATTAAAAATATACAAATTGCACTTATGAAATATAAAAATTAACAATTCTATTTTGAGTTTAAGGCCATGATTGCTTTCAGATAAAAACTGTTTTTTAGGCGGTCTGTCCTGATTTCATTGTTCTGCATCTCTTGCCTGATGGCAAAAGCTGAAGGAGACAGTGACCAGGATGTGATGAATCATGTAAGATGTCCATAGCTTTTTCTTCAGCATTGGGAGGTGTAGATTTGTTCCAGGGTGGGGAGAGGGCAGCCAGTTGTTTTCTCTGCTGCCCTGATAACCCTGTGGAGAGCTTTCACATCTGCGGAAGTGCAGCCGCCGTACCACACGCAGAGTCCGTACGTAAGTACGCTCTCGATGGAAGAGTGGTAAAAGGCAAGGAGCAGATTTTTGGGGAGATGGTTCTTTCTGAGGATTCTCAGAAAATACAGTCTCTGCTGTTAGCACTCCAGGTCAGGTCATCCTGCAACTCAATACCCAGGAACCCGAACACTGGGACCCTCTCCACATATGCCCCGGCGATGGTGAGTGGCTGGATGTCAGTTTTATTTTTCCTGAAATCAATAACCAGCTCCTTTGTTTTTGAGGAGGAACCCTTATTGACTTACCATGACATATTTATTTTTTTATTTTAGTAGACGAAACTTGCCATGGGTATTCGCTATCCATGTGCTAATCGTTTATGCTGGTCAGGATCAGGAAGGGTCTGGAACTCATCCCAGGCAGGACAGGGTACAAGGCTGGGGTACACCCTGGATGGCATGCCAGTGAATATTCACTATTCACTATTCGTACTGAGAATGACTAGAGAAAGTGCACGGTGACAGGAGATGTCTCTTAATCATTGCATTCAGACGTTTCATTCTAACCCATTGTCACAGGTTTATAAAACCAAGCACCTATGTATGCGATCAGGTTTACTAACATTTGTGAAAGAATAGGTTGTTCTGAAGAGCTCAGGGAATTGAAGCGTGGTACTGTCATAGGATGCCACCTTTGCAATATGACAATTTGTGAAATTTCTTCCCTGCTAGATATTCCACATTCAGTTGTAAGTGGTGTTATTGCAAAGTGGAAGCATTTAGGAAAAACAGAAACTTAGACATGAATGAGCTCTGGAGCATTGAAAACGTGCTCTATGGAGTGACGAATCAGGCTTCTCTGTCTAACAGTCTGATGAACGAATCTGGGTTTGGCGGATGTCAGGAGAACGTTACCTGTCTCACTGCATTGTGCCAAATGTAAAGTTTGGTGGAGGAGGGATAATGGTATGGAGTTGTTCTTCAGAGGTTGGGCTAGGCCCCTTAGTTCCAGTGAAGGGAACGCTTACTGCTTCCTCATAAACAGACATTTTGGACAATTGAATGCTTCCAACTTTGTGGAAACAATTTGGGGAAGGCCCTTTTCTGTTCCAGCATGACAGTGCCCCAGTGCACAAAGCAAGGTCAATAAAGACATGGTTGGGTGAGTTTGGTGTGGAAGAACTTGACCTCAACCCCACTGAACACCTTTGGGACGAACTAGAATGGAGATTGTGAGCCAGGCCTTCACATCCATCAGTGCCTGACCTAACAAATACTCTTCTGCATGAATGGGCAAAAATTCCCCCAGGCACAGTCCAAAATCTTGTGGAAAGCCTTCCCAGAAGAGTGTCAGCTGTTATAGCTGTAAAGGGAGGACCAAATGCATATTGATGTCTATGAATTTAGAATGGGATGTCATTAAAGTTCCTGTAGATGTAACGGCCAGGTGCCCCAGTATTTTTGTACATATAATATACATGCACCAGTTAGCCTAACTGTATATTTTGGACTGCAGGAGTAGTATGATATGATCCCTAACTAAAGAAAATAAAATGTTTAATGGCAGAGTTTAGACTAGAGTGTGTATCTGTGTGTGTATGTAAAGTATATCTTTATACTGGCATGTGCAACAGAAAGGCTTTTTGCACTGTCTACTATTTTTAAATGGGAACTAAAATGAACAAGGGCGGTGCAGTAGCTTGCACTGTCACCTCTCACCTCTAGGAGCAGCGTTTGAGTCTCTGCCATGGCTCCATGTGTGGAGTTTGCATGTTCTCCCCGTGTCATCATGGGGTTTCCTCCAGGTACTCCAGTTTCATCCCCACAGTCCAAAAACTTGCTAAGGTTAATTGGAGTTGCCGGATTGCCTGTATGTGTCCTGGGTTGTTCCCTACTTTGTGCCTGTAACCTCCAGGACGGGCTCCATACCCCCTGCAACCCTGGATAGGAGAAGCAGTTTCACAAATGGATAGATAAGATAAAGTTCCTCTTAAATCATCATCCACCTTTGTTTTCTTCCAACTTGAAATTCTACTATCAAGTAAACGTTACAGCTGAATTGCTTTAACAGTTTTTTTTTTCCTGAAATCGAAAAATATAACCTCCAATAATTACTGTATGTTGTACAGATAGTAATGAATTATTTACACATCTTCCTTAATGCAGCCCATTTTGTTTGTTGCATTCAAAACTGTCTGTGATATCTGACACGAGGTGCCGCCAAGATGATGCATAAACTTAAACAGGATTTCATATTTTTCCTGATGTATGAATTTACTGTATACTACAACAAAACAGGATATACATTGGATAGGTTGAGGTTAATAGTACAGGTTTTACTGGAAGCCAAAATAGAAGATAGTAACTAAACAAAAAGCAGGGTAGCTGTACAGCAAGTCATTATAATAGGCTGAACATATTTTATAAAACTTACTAAGTGACATTTAATAGTAAGCATCCTAAATAACCAATATAAAAGCCATGTACCAGTAAAAACCTGATATGTGGTCATATACCATAAATCGCAAAATGCAATTAAATATATGGAAGTCATGCTGTAAAATGTACTGAATTGTTTTATGAATAATCTCCCCCCACAAACAAACTGCTTAAAAAGTAATACGGATTTATTAAACATACCTAATATCTACAAACAGTTTTCCTTACAGCTGACCTCTTAGGTTTGATATAGGGGTTGATTAGATGACCGTTACAAACATTTTAAAATCAGGTGCCCAGCTAACAGAGGGGAAAAACAGCTTTAACTCAAAACCGAGCACAATGGAAACAGAGACAATAGGGAGGTTTCCATTTTTATTAAACCATGAGTAAAACAATGGTCACGGATGTGAGGAATCTCCAGGAATCCTAACTGCATTAAAATGATACATGCATTTTTTCCTAAAGCCAATATAATCTTCAGGTCTTGCTCTGTAATCTTCTGCCTCCCATGTCTGTTCCTCTGTAGGCTTCGAGGCTTGATGTTTAGCTGTCTTCTTTAGGAACTGCGGGCTGGAAAATAAAATAAGTGAAACACCAAATGACAACATTAATATCACCAATTAGGAAAATATTAAACCCATAGACAGATCAGGGAGGCAAACGCAAACACACACAGACACACGTTGGTGTACCTATCTAGATGGGGACCATCCATTCATTTCTATGGGAAAAACCCTAATCCCAATCAGGGCACCCTTAACCCCCCCCCCCATCCCTAACCTTAACCATGAGTAACCAACCCAAATACAAGACTTTTGACATTTTTACTTTTTTGATTGCACTCACAGATTTTTATAAAACTGAGGTTATCCAAATGGGGACCTCAAAAGACATCCCCAAAAGTAGGGAAATTTCAGGTTTACTACACTTTGGGGACAATTTGGTCCTCAAATGTGATCTATGCAAACCCACACACAAAGTATAAACTAAATCCTGTTTAAATGTACAGACTATAAACACAGGCTTATACATATTCAACAGACTTGTAGGCCACAGTCAAATACTAGGAGAAACTGCCAGTATACAATTTGGACTTTCCCAACTGAAACAAGCTGGTGATTGATTTGACTACAGGCCAGAAGAGCAATGACGTTTTTCTCCTTTTTGATTACACAGTGACTGAGAACATGAAGAAAACAGAATTGCTTTTCCATTTCCCCGTATCATTTCATTTAATAGCAGTTTAATGTTTTCGTTGCATAATCAAGTGAAGTTAGCAAATGTCTCTCTCCCACTCAAATGAAACAATATACATATTCATAAATGGCAATAGTATGATCAAATATGAGATATGCTTCAGTGCAGAAATGCTTTAATGTAATTCAAACTTTCAAAGCTGATGCACAAAAGCATTTGTTGAATAAAACTCAATTTTATTCAAATTGATTTAGATCATTTTATCATATTGAAGTACTAAAGTAAACATTCAAAACATTTTGAAGTCACTATATTTTTCAGTGCAAAATCCATCTGACACTGCAGGCGACTGAAGTTGATCATACGATCTCAAAATGAAATGATATCATAGTAGCATGCAGTTATAGTGACGCGACAGGTATTGATTGATTTAATGTTGGCTTTATAGATTTTCGGCCTATTTCCTTCTAAACTGGATGCAGATTGGGTTTTGCATTGAAGCAGCCATATCATAGACACTCTGATTGAATTTCCGATTCCAATTCATATTTCATTACACTGCTAAAAGCTACCGTCTGCCCTTTTGTTGATGAAGGAAAATTCGTTTTATTCATGTTATGAACGCGTTTACTGAAGTTACAAATGCTTTGTATCTATGGTAATGTGTGTCTCTGTGGGACAGGACTCTATACCACTGTTTAGAAGGTCGCTAGTTAAAGTCCTGTGGTCAGCAGAGTGACTTCACCGGTGGGCCCTTGAGCGAGACCCTTAACCTCCGGTTCTCCGGGGACACTGACTGACCTTGTTCTCACTTGTTCATCACTTTGGATAAAAGCACCTGCTAAATAAATGTAATATTAATAGCTCTGTGCAATTCAGGTAGCAGATTCATTCTGGAGAATCTGATGTTCACTATACTGTGATATTATAGTAATAAAAAAAAACAGACCCATGGCAGTTTACCAAAGGCTAAGTTAAATTTGTAGATAAATAAATAAAATGTATGCAGTACATTATTAATAATAATAATTATTATTATACACTAAAAATAGAAGTAAACACGGTACTGCACTGTACTTTGAACCAATGAACTGCTGAAGGCACACAATGTGTCACAAAGTACTGCATGCGTTCATCATTACTTACCATCTTATTTAACCCAAATTATTAATAGAACAGGCTTTATGGCGTCCATTCGTAAGTCCGTACATCAGGTGTTCATATTTCAGGGACAGCTAATAGCTAATAGCTAAATATGGTTAGAAGTTATTTGCATGAAGAATCTATACGGGATACAATAACTGAAAACTATGTGGTCAAATGCACCAACTTTTTTAGATGAATATGCTGATGTTATTGAATGGGATTGTAGTTGCGGCAGTAATTCATCCAGATTTGGCAGAAATCAGACAATGACCTCATAATCAAACACCATTAATGCTATTCAGTTTTTACAGCAGGGCTGATACAAGTGAATAGCATGCCGCTCTTGCTGAAATTTACTTCTCGTCTGAAGAAAAGCAAATGATTTTCATTGATTTGGTTTCTTTTTGGCATGCACCGCTGGCATTAAATGACAGCAAATGACTGTTTGAAAAGCGCTGCTGGCATGGAATTGAAGTTGAGTGTGGTATGCATGCTGTGACGTTAAAGAATGGGGAAAAAAAAGGTTACAAAATATGTCCATAAGAGGAGCTCTTGGAAGGTCTGAGAATGCTGTCAGATAGATGAGCTGGCAAAAATCCCAGCTGGCTTAAGCAGTTCTAATATACAGAATATTTGGGAAAGCAAGAAAAAAGAAAAAAAAAAAAGGGAAGGCAGAGGTATGGAATCTGGACATTTATAAAAGTAAACATGTCTATCTGTGTGGCCTTATCAAAAGGCTGAAGTCTTAAAGCAGTTGTGACCATTTTGGTCTCTTACCTTCGACTTCCCACATCTGCGAATGGAGTTGCCTTGGGTTGGGGGCAAAGAAAGGGACAGAGAAAATCACAGCCTCAAAACATCAGAATTCTGGCCACACACAGGCAGACATCTTTGATAACAGCATTAAACCTGCTTTGCACTGCCCTCCCCCGCAGGAACGCTTCCTGGACAAATCTTGTTTCATTTACATCCCATACATAAACAGTACACGGCGTTACAAAACGGCTCGCTATGAACTCATACTCGCACATAAAGGGACAGATGCTAAAATTACCAAACCGTCTCTCTGTCGTCAATAAAATCCCACCCGGCTGTAAAAAAAAAAAAAAAAAAACACAACTGCAGACTCACCGGCAAGCAGGAGGATTGACAGAAATACAATGACCCCAGCAAAGACCAGGCCTCCGATACGTAGTGTTTGATAGTCTGGAAAAGACAAACTACATGTTCAGGACAAGACATGCATCACTGTGCACACACACACACACACATACACACACACACATGCCAAGATCGCATAGCCTCAGTCAAGGAGGGATTCTGTGCTAAAACACAGACAAAACCTGCAAATGGACAGAATCTTATCTGTTCAGCTTCTTAAAAACAATGTTAATAGTTAAAAGGAACCTCTGCCCTTTCAGCAAGAAGTTGATAAGTGGATTTAAGTCTCACCAAAACGCCATTTATCAGTGGATTCGGCCACGTAGCTACAAAATTAGCTAGTTTTTTTCTGCAGTAAAATAGCGGAAGGACTAGAGAAGAAACCGAACAGGAAACAGAAACATACCGTATACAAAATCTGAATCCAGGTCCATCTTAGGGGTTGCTGAGAAGAGAAAACATTACAGTTTCTGAATAAAATTATAAACATACTTAAAGTTGTAATGTAAAGATGGACAAAGGTTTCCTTTCCTGCAAGTTACATAGTTACTCTGCAAATCTCACTCTGTCATTCATACATAATTAATAAACAAGGCAGGAACTAGTCTATTCCAGCTATGGAAAAAAAAAAAAACGAAAAGATACTGGATCACAAAGCAGCTCATTCATGCACAAAAATTCAGAGTGGCCTACGGTTACTGTTGCATCACGAGAAAGTGTGTTTTTTGAGCCAAGAGCACCTCAAATGTCTCATTTGGGCAAAGGGTAATACAAGGTGAATTTGAAATTTACCAAAAGCAAGTACTTTCAGAATATCTGGATTCATATCAAAACAGCACAAAATAGTCTCTTACTTTCAGACATTATATATAAACTTCCAAATTTTGCACATTGCAAAATTAATTTTCACTCACCACACACACCTTATATGACAATTATTTTCTAGTGATCTACCAATAAAAGTATACAAACTTAATAAACTAAATGTCAATTAAAGTTAGTGAATTTACTAAAGGAGAGGTTTGTTTAGCTAGTTCTATGCTGGCTGCAGTCGTAATACACTAATTAATTCAATGGAAGGATAATTACGAAAGATTCATTATATTTATCTGGAAATTCCCTGGCAGGTCACAAAAACGTATAAAAGTATTCAAGTAAAATAACCGGTCAAGTTTCCAGCATAAGTGGGCAAATGGACTTAAAGGGAGTGGATTTTAAAAAAGAAACGACGTAAAACCTAAAAATGTAAAAAATTCCGTGGAAAAGCCTATTATATAGTAACTCATATTCGTAATTCAGGCAAATAGGCTACAATACATTTCCCTAATATTAGAAAACACCGTTTTAAATTGAATGATAAACTAACTAAAGGTTGGAATAATTTCTTCACATTTTCCCTGAATTCCGATCCGGACGTAAGATTTCAAAAATAACAGAGGAAACACGTATTATTGTGAAATTCAATGATCTGCTTCCAGTGCACCTAATGTGGGAAGCTGGAGACGGCACGCCAAGAAAAGCACGTATCACAAAGATGTTACGTAACCGGTTATATATACAGACTGTAAAATCCAGCCCTAATTCGATCGGCATCTTATATAAAATGCATAAACTTACCCGCCTTTCGATTTCAGCGGATAGCAGATTGCGGATCTGCCTGCTTGTTTTCGTGTAACAATCATGTACCAGTCAGCCAGCGGTGACATTGTTCATTTGAGAGTCCATCCCACACATACCACTAGATATTTGGCGCATATGATAGACAGATGTTTAATAATGGACGACCAGCTTCATCCTGAGAAGCGAGCGCCATCCTTTGCTGTCCCTGGCATGGGCTTGTGAGGTCTTTCAGGATGGTGTAGGATAACCTGGGCTGGGGCTCTCCAGAACACTGCTGTAATGTCTGCGTTTCTCCGCCAGGTCCCATATTTTTATTATTGAAAACTCATACGCGTTTTTATACTGATATTTTCTTGTTCTACACAGACACTACAGATAGCAGTCAAGTAAAACAAGAAAATAGATGGTGCTTCATTTGGCACGCCTCTCCATATCCCAGTCTTAAAATGATTATGTAATCTTGAAGCTTAAATGTCGTTCATGACGATTTCGCAAGTTATTAATCATTAATGCAATTAATACAATCACAAAGATCATCCTACGCAATAACCCACGTACTTCTCCTCTGCAAAACGTAATTAGCACAAGACTACGCCATCAGATCGGGTTTATTCATTCGTACTTTAAAAATGATATTGTTCACCAATGAACTCACTATAGTGTTTTGCAGATTACACCGAAGGTAAACACAGGGAAATTAAGTTAAATACCCATACTCCGAAACGCATATTTAAACCACGGCTACCTTTCTCCGCTCGGGCAATGTCAACATAGAAATTACATACAACATTCAAATACAATAGTGTTTAGGAGAAAAGAACAATATTTAGGCGCTAACATCCTTCAGCCAAAGCAAATAATAGCCTACCCGTGTAGGTGATTTTATTGTTATGGTGCGTGTACACTTCGTACAAGTTATACAACCTTAACATAGAATTAAACCAGTTTAGTCACGTTTTTAAAAGTACGGCAAACGGCTTGCCTACAGCTTATGGTAATAAGTTACATACCCCCTATAGTCTCCCAATCTAGAAACTAGAATGTTTCTAACTCACCTGCTTCAGACGACATGTTGAATCTCCCGTAAACCTGCATGAAACAAGCAGCAGCTGAACAACAAGCTTCACACTTAACTCTTTCTATCAATATCGCTGTTACCGCACGATTTAAGGGACAAAAAAGGCACTGATAGTCAGCGAGTGATGCCACGCCCCTTCGGTTCCTTTCAAGCAGAAACACTTCAGTATAGTACTCAGGTATGGCCTACTACAGTAAAGGGGAGGGGGGTCCCGATCGTTATCTAGAGCCGTACAAGATCTACAGTCAGTTACATCGTGGCATGTATGTACATTCACTGTTTCCATTATATGTTATACTGCGATTGTACGGATGAATAATTAAAATGGTAAAGTTATTATTTATAAAGAAAATAAAGTTGGCCCAGGAGCCATATGACAATTCAGCATTTCAAACCAGTGACGGGTCAAATAACACAAAAATTAGGCTACTGGTTCAGGAGCAATGAAGACGCGTGTCCGTGCAGTCTGCACGTGACATGGGGGTCTCGGGGGACATTTTCAAAACATTAATGTTAAGGTCCCGTTAACACTGGAATTCCAGGTTGCAGTATTATTTTATTGCGTTAAAAGTTATCATCCCTTGCACTTCTCAGATTTCAGACCTTAATGCAAAATTGCCAATAAATCTTATATGAAAGTTAGCCGTGAAGCTGGAAAGATGCTCTGTTATTTGCACACCTAGAAACGCAATATGGCACGTCCATTACCCATGGATGTCGCCGCCATTAAATCTGAGGGGGTCCCCCTCACATTTCATAATTATTCGTTTGGACCCCCCCAACCAACCATAAAATATTAGTTCACCGCCAGTGTGTCCCCCTCCCTCATTCAAAATGCTTCTGACGCCCCTGCCATTAACTATTAAAATACAGTTTCTTGACACCCATGCTATTGTAAGAACATGCATTCACCATCCATGTTGCTTGCCTCGGGGGCGGCGAAGCCTATCCCGGAAACCATAGGCGCAAGGCAGGGAATAACCCAGGAGGGGATACCAACAGATCGCAGAGTACTCACACCATTCACGCTTAGGGCAACTCCCATTCAACTTCGTGTGTTTGTAGACTGTGGAGGGGGAGACCGGAGATTCCGGAGGAAACATCACGGGAACATGCAAACTTCACACACACAGAGCAGGGGTGGAGGATCGAAACCGCGGTCTCCAGAGGTGTCAGGCGACGGCGCCAGTCACTACTGCCAAAACCACCCTGCTCCCAGAGATGAACATTAAGGGTTTAATATTGTTTCCCATTTAAAAGAAGGCTACCCATACGTTTCATTAGAAAACTGAGAATTCCAGTTGCTTGAATGGTTTGTACACCACTTCCAGGAATTCATAGTTTATCCCTCCATGTTTAGACATGAAATTTAACTATATTGGTTCCAATCAACCTCTAAGCCAATTTCGGACGTCCCAAATTTTAATATGGGAGATAAGCTACTCTACCCGATTGCTCCATATCCATCTCCACCTGCGCTAAAAGGCCACACCCCTCTGGCTGATTATCATGCGAAATGATATATCCTCCATGTATGATCCGTTTTCTTCGTGTGTCAGAGATCGTTGGCATATATGACGGACCTCTTAACTAACAGTTCTATACCATAATGTGTAGAGAGTACGAACGAAAAACAAGAAAACACATACCTTCTCCAAGAATACACAACCCATGTAGGGGGCAAACGACAACGAATCTCACGTGGAAAAGCATTTAAAGCATGTTTCTGTGCGAGAGCTTCTGGTCTTTTTGCAAATGATCTACGGGCATGGCTCGTAAGACATGCGATTTTCTGTGAAATGCGAAACTTGCGCGGACGTTTATTACGCACAATGGACAAAGGAACTGGTTATGTCAACTAAGATTCAAAATATTAAGGAAAAGCGGTTCAATTGTCCCATACGATACGGTACTGTCAGTAATAATGTATGTTATGGAAAAGAAGTAATATAACCCGACCTACCTGCTTTGACGCGTATACGTGCAAATCAAATGCTCTTCAGAGACTAGTTGTAGACTACAGCTTTAGGGCAACTTAAGTGCAGTCAGCTTGTCCGATCAGAAGGGCAAGGCGGACGCGATGCCGCCCCACCCACCGATCTCTCAGCTTCCTCCATAAGGTAAATACACCGACATCGTTGTGTCTGCAAAACGCAACTTTATTGCCCCTTAAAGAACGGCCTTCAGCACCAATAAAACTCCGACGGTGACCCTTAGGCAACACATATAGGCAAATCGAAATTATTTATCGGTGTGTTATACATGAAATGCGCGCACACTTGAAGTGCAACTTTGTAGTCAAGAAAAAAACACGATCTATTAAAACCACCATTTTCAAAGCACTGCGCGTTGAACATCGTTATGTAAGGCGGAATAATTCTCTGTAAAGTTGTGGCAAGATATAATTTATGTCACATGCGTGTTCACGTGTTTGTACCCCGTATTATTTTGAAGCTAAATAAAGCAGTTTACAAGACATGGTATGTCATCTTTAGAATACTATACAATGTTGGTAGGCTATACATAGCACACAACAACAACGACAATAATAATAATAATAATAATAATATCGTCGTCAACATAACTACCAATTACGGTAACTTAATTTAAGTTATGAATTTCTGAGCGCATTTATGTTAACAGCCATATTCCTTAGGCAAAGACGATGTTACGTAACCCACAGACATCGATCTAGGTTAATATTATACTATCTTGTATGTAATATTGAAGATAAACGTTTATTGACCTACATACGAACCACGTGATTACAACCAAAGGCGCATTTTTGTGCGAACAACTGTAATTTGGCATATTCATCCGATCGCGGGGTATGCGAACCTGGAATTGGGATAAAATCAGTAGATAAACGTCTCATTGTTTTTAGCTACGCTTTAAGAATAGTGCATAAGGGTGATCTTAATGCATTTGACGACCATCGTACGTGTTTAATCGGGAATTAATGTGTGGGATTTACTGCAATGAAAACACACCTGCACGTGCGTAGGTGATTTCGCTACAGTCGTACGTGCGGAATTCGGTTTATGTTTGCGTGGGTTTTTACTCTGGATCTCACAGTCCATGCCTGAGGTGCATCAGTGACTAATTGTGGCTTTCGTGTGTCCTTGCGTGTGTGAGCCTGTTAGGGACTGTTCGCAGTGTTTGGTGTCTTACAGGCTTTCGGTAACGGCAGCCATTGCTGATGTTGTTGACGGAAAAGGACAGATATTATAAACCTCAGTGTGTACAGGGTTGCTAGTAGTCCAACCATGCAGGAACTTTGCAAAAAGGGTGTGGCACGTGAAATATTACTTCAAAGCATAGTCGTAAAGCTCGCAACGTTTTGAACAATTGAACCTCATAACATAATTAATGTGTAGCCTACACTGACTTCAGACATAAGTGAGTTGCCAAAAATCTTGTGTGTTGGGATGGGGCACAAACTCATGCTAATATCACAAGAGCCCCTGAAGTGGACACAGTATTTATTGTTTGTGAAATAAGTTCTTCAACACAGTAATACATACAATATAAATGCTGTAAATTTCCTCTTTGCTTACTGCTTTAAATCCACAATTCTACTGAATTACCCTGTTTAGCTCGTGATGTGATCTAAACGCGTCATATATTATGAGCTGATGTTAATTTTTGTTATGTCCTAGATAATTTCTTTGTTGTATTGAATAAGTGAGTTGTGATCAGTCATTCACACACACTAGTAGACTCAAACCTGGAATGAAGGGTAAACAGTTGTGCATCTTCACACTGGCAGAGGTGGACAATTCCGATCCAGAAAGGAAAAATCCAGACCAGGATTTTGTTTCAACCATCTTGTTAAGCATAAAGACTCACAGAGAACTCAACGGGTTTGTTGAAACAAAATCTTGGTCTGGATTTTTACTCTCTGGACCGGAACTGTCCACCTCTGCCTACTGGATGGCATTTTTTAAAATTCACAGACTACTGCCATGTCAGTGGATATGTTTGCCTCTGAGAGTGACATGTCTTTCAGAAAAAGAAGTTCTCTCATCTCAAGAGGGCGTGGAGACAGAGGCTGCAGATGTAATCACATATTAAGGGATCTTAGCGGTCCCAAGTTACACACACACACACACACACACAATAAAACCTCTCTTCTTGACTTTTAGATAGCTGTGTGTAGTTTTGTACAATTTATTTCTATATTATTGTATTTACAAACTATATATATATATATATGTATAGACCTATGAGACACTGCAGAATAGGACAGTTCTGACAAAGATTATAACAGTGACCACGGAAGTGAAGAGAATAGTACATAGTAAAAATAACAAAAAATAAAATCAGTTTTTAAAATCACAAGGAGGAACTCATCACAGTACAAGGTTTTGTGAGCCTGAAGATTAGAGACACTCTACTACATCGTCACGGGTTAACAAAGGCAAACTGCAGGGAGACCGGTGCACGGCATACAGACGGGAAGACATGGTCACTGGTAACAGGACATGTGGCTAGACCTGTATTTACACGGCACGTCTTGCACCCTGGGGGGGGGGGGGGCCCCCCCGCGGCGG
>JAODLD010000042.1:9215087-9231051 GCA_026781065.1 Mormyrops boulengeri | reverse complement strand
TAGACCTGTATTTACACGGCACGTATTGCAACCTGACCCCCCCCCCCCCCCCCGTATCCATTTCCCTTGTTCCTGATGCCTTGGCAGGACGTTATCAGTTTCGCTTCGGTGGCAGATACAAGCGAGTCTTCAGTCTGTAAGATGACAGGCGGGGTAAGAAATACATATCATTTTGCTGATACATGTAGGACCATTGCGCATTTAGCATGAATGTAAAGTTGCAGACTTGTTAAGTATATAAGGAATATGGCTGATAACGGCACAAGTGTTAATACTGTGCCGCTATGACAGCAGCTGTACTGACCAATTGCTTATGACATTTATATACACATAGGTATTCTTAAACAATTCACTAATACCAAAATTGCAGCAGTTAACAACTGGAGACAGCAAAGACATTGAATTTCTTTTTTTTTTTTTTTTTAAAAATTGAAGAACAATGTGCTTCAGGTGAAGCTATGGAAGCATAAAAGGTGAAAGAACAGCCACAACAAAGAGACAGAAGAGGAACACTTTCCTAAGCTTCATCACAAGGCTCCAAGAGATGTGTTTATATACGTGTTAGGAAGCAGGTGGTGTAGCGGTTAAGATGCTGAATTTATAATGAATAGTCTGCAGGTTCCCATCTCAGAAAGGGCACTGCTGTTAACCTGATCAAGGTCCTTCTCCAGCAGTGTAGCATAAACAGCTGACCTATGGCCTTTTAAGGTACATAATTCACTGTGGGTGGCAGAATCTGCTACACTGGCTTTAAGAGTGTCAGAAGACACCGAGAACACAACACTGAGTCAAAGGACCTACAAGAAGCTGCAGACAAAGGCTGACTGCGACTGACTCACCTGTACAGGTCACTTCAGTTCTCCGTTTTAGGGGCGTCTTTCCCTAAACGGCGAAAGGAGGTATTAAGTAAGAACAGCAACATCCAATTTGTTAAAATGAAGAGAGACCAGTTCACATTCTCCAGCAGAGAGCTCTCCCCGTCCACATGAGTCATGGGTCTTAGCCTAATGGCATATTTCTGTTCCCGGACTGATGTCAGGGAGGTTGCCAGGCGCGGGTGATAGAGGGGGGTCTATCACAGGGCCTAATGTGAAGGATGACTGACGATCCTCTCACCCTTGGAGATGATCAGGTTCTCAGCCTGTGCTTCTTCATCCCCAGAGGTCCTGAAGCAGAGATGTAGGGATTGGGGAACGGGGTAAGGTTGTGGAGTTTAGCATCCGACAGCTAAGGCTGAACAAGCAAATATTCTGAATTATCTGTGTGTTTGGGAAGGCGGAGTTACCTGGGCTTCTGGTTCAAACTACAGCGACACCTTCGGCCTGGAAAACATACAGATTCTTTGAGAACAAGTCAAAGACAACAGCCTCCCATTGTGGTATCATTTAGACCAGTAATTCCCAACCAAGTCCTCGGGGACCCACAGATGGTTCTCCTTTTTGCTCCCTCCCAGACAGTCCAGCTGGGACGGAGCAAAAACGTGGACCGTCTGTGGGTCCCCGAGGACTGGGTTGGGAATCACTGGTCTAGACAATCAGCTGTAAAGTTATTGTGTTTGCTGCTCTTCCCGGGTGACCATGCATTTCATGCCCCTTCCCTCTAAGGCTATCTGTGTCCTGGGAATAGCGGCAGGATGGCCTACTGAGGATGAGGAGGACGCCCAGGGCAAAGAGCACCACAGCGAACACCAGTCCTCCAATCCGAAGGCTTTCATAGTCTGCAAGGAAACAGAAGACAATCTTTGCATTACTGCATGCAAACAGAGCTCCAGTTAACATCACATGTATGTATCATACCGTAATCATGAAACCAGAGCATAAATTCAGGCAAATATTCAGGGTCTTACCATAGTCAAATGGGTCTATGACCTTCTCATTGTTCTCTGCTTAACACGACGTAAACAAGAGACAAAATTCACAAATAAACAAGAGGTATCAGATCAATCAATCAAACAAACAATCAATCTTTATTTATAAAGCACAGTTTTAACCACCGGCTTTACAAAGTGCTTTACAGACATTTTAAAAGAAGAAAGAGAAAGAAATTAAAATACACGAAAAAAAAAAAAAGATTTTGTTTAAACGAACAACCAAAGAAATACCACCTAAAATGCAGGACAATCCATTATCTCAGTAGAGGACTTTTACCCCTACCTGCCCGGGGGTTCTAGCCCCTACCTCACCGGCGACTTAACCCCCCCCCCCCCCCCACAGGGAACTCTATCCCCTACCTCACTGGGGACTACAGCCCCTACTTCACAGGGGACTCCAGTCCCTATCTCACAGAGGACTCCAGTCCGTACCTCACAGAAGACTTTAGTTTCTACCTCACAGGGGACTCTAGCTCCTCCCATACCAGGGGACTCTAGCCCCTACCTCACGGGTGACACTACATCCATCTAGATCCATATTGACATCCTGCAGTTTTACGTTAATATACCAACCTCATTTGAATGGGCACAATAACAGGAATGAAACTTAAAAGGCAGCACTCTTCCCACTCAGATGATTGATACTATCAGTTTATAGGCAATGTACTACAGTCAAAAAATAATAAAGCTCAGGTCCAAACTCTGATGACATGCACCTTATAGTAGCTTCACCTCTGGGCCCAGTGTGTCACTGATACACACAATAAGAATTATTATTAATCATTTTTATCATCATCACCATCATCATCATCGCTCTTTCTCATTCTCTCTGCACCGCCTTCCTCTTGATATGCTGTCCTGTTTCCATTGCCTTGCCTAAGCTCTATGTTACTCTGCTGGTCTGTGATCCATCAATCTCTCAACCTCACAGATGTCCTCCTCAAAGAAGAAGAAGAAGAGAAAAAAAACAAACTTACCCTGTACAATGGTGTCACCTAAAGAGAGGGACAGAGATGGAAAGAGAGAAAGAGGGTGACATCAGTAAGGCTGAGGCGATGGTTCGGAGATGTCACTGTCTCATTTCTGTTATTTCCCGATAACGCACAGCTTGTAAAAAATTGATGAACTACATAGGCTTCTCTGCATTACACCAAGCCCCTGACACCAGTCTGAGATTTGGCTATCCTGTGGCATTCCTCATTATTCAAGTCGAGGCAAAACCATTTTACCCTTGAGCAGCAAAATTCATTATCTGGATTGTGTCAATAAAGCTGTCCGCTAAAACGTGGCGTCTGTATGAACTAAAATGATATTTTGCCTCAGACAAGGTCTAATTGCATGTCAAACCCAAGACATAATAACATGTAACAGACATATGATGCAACAGCTACTTACAGGTATGTTCTGACTGTGCAACATAATTACAAGCAGAAGTCAGATACATTAATAAGTCCTCATTGGGTGTCAAAATGCAAATACCATATTTTGGATGTTAGAGTTAAGTTATTTCAAATCAGATAGAATAACTGCTTCAACTGGTAAAATAAAATTGGATAGCAGGTTGGACTAAGGCTGTGCCGTGGCACAGAGGTTAGCACTGATGCCTCACACCTCTGGGCCCAAGTTTCAAGTGTCTACCACGGCTCTATGTGTGTGGAGTTTCCATGCTCTTTTACGGTTTCCTCCCACAGTCCAAAAACATGCTGAGGTTAACTGGAGTTACCAAATTACCCATGAGTGTGAGTGTGCCCTGTGATGGGTTGGTGCCCCATCCTAGATTGTTCCTTGCCTTGCACCCATAAGCTCTAGACCACCCCTGACCCTGAATAGGATAAGCGATTACAGAAAATGGGGGGAGACTGGCTTACTGTAGAAGCAAGCACTATAGCCCATAGCTGGCTCAGTATGTGTGATGTTTTTTCATCCTCTGGCACTATTGGTGTGAACTTTGCATGACATAAAAACATGCAGTTACCTGTCTATGAATAAGCCTTATCACATGGTTGTATGTGTGGATTTGTGTGCCCTGAGGTGGACTAGAAACCCATACAGGGTTTACCCTCCTTATACACTGTGCTTCCTGGAATGGCCTGCAGGCTTGCCATCACCTTGAAAAGGGTAGGACAGTTGTAAATGATGAATGGACATGATAAAACATGATAAAATATAGCAGAAGAGACAGAGAAAATGATATGGAGGTGGTTACACAGATGTTCATGTACATCCAAAACTTCAAGCTTGACATATCTGCTTCAACCATAGAAATTCTATCAATATATAATGCAGTCAAACTAGCAAGAATAAATCTGTTCATCAGAGACGGCGTTTTTGCTTTGCTTTACCACTTTCTGTGTGGTCTTAAAACCCTCCAACTGCTGCTTGTTTGACTTTTCCCAGATGTGTAAATATGCTTGTGTTTGTATCTATAATTTCAGCTCATTCTTCTAATCCCCACTCTCTGTATGTCCTTGATATTTAATTCTAGCTCTACCCCTGAAGGAATCTACCATGTGTCTTTGTGCTGCATGGGCGTTTCCGGCTCCTTCCGCAATCTGCTTTCATTAGGCCCCGCCCCCCCACAAAGCACGGTGACATCACGTACCGTCAGGGAGGGATCCTGGGAGTGGCACCGTTACACATTGCAAAAATATATTTAAGACACAGAGACATAAATGAAATACTTGTTCTGCATTTTTAGCTGAGCTTCAGTTTACTAGAAATTTACTTCAATTTTGCTTTTTTATGGAATAACAGTAAGGACCTCTTTTGTCCTAAATGTCATGATTTAGGGCACCCTTCACCACCTAGCTGTGCCTAAGAATAATCACCCCTCCCCCACTGGCACTGGTCACTCTACCCTATTTTTATTTATATATTTACTCTCAGCTAACTGACACTATATTTTTTCCACCCTTTCTGCTGCTGCATTATTTATTATTGTTTACATACCCAATGCATTTTGCATATACACCCTTGAGTCCAGCCTTCCTACTTGGCACTGGCCTTTGTTTTGCCCTGTAAACCACTGTGAAAACTCTCCTCTTATCACTTGCCGTCTGTCTGTCGTGCCGTGGTGCTGTGGGAATGTAATTTTGTGCCGCTGCATGTTAGCGGCATGGCAGTAAAGCTCATTTTCATTTCACTTGATTCGTTGACTAAGTCATCCTCTGTTTTTGTTGCGCTTCATTGTTTGGCGTTACTGTTTGATATCAGACCGAAACGCAGTGACGTGAAAAGAAGATGAAAAGATCCACATGCGATGAAAACAAGACGTGCTTCAAGCCTATTCTGAAAGATATTATTGTTAGTGAGAAAGACGGGTTATAGCAAGGCCAGGAATAACACCTCTCGTCTTGGCTGTAAATGGAATACGGATTTCGGCGCCCTTTCTCATCCGTCTCTTCTAACTCATTTTGCCCACTCAGTGAATCCCTTTCGTGCTCATGCTGTCAGCCTTACTCCTCCAACAGTTTGCACAATTTATAACTCTGCTTCCTTCTGCCCTACTTTTTGTTTTGCACAATTTGCCCTGCATTTAATTTAGCCTGCATTTTTTTTTTTAACTACACACAGATAGCAAAAACACGATAGCGAGAGCTCTACTGTTAGACTTTGTATACGCGGTCTAAATTATTCCCGCTAACATGCAGACATACCAGACGGTATGAATAATAGAAGAGAATCAATCAACAATAACAGTGAAAGAAAAAGTAATCAGCTAGAGGTGTGTACAAAGAAAGAATATAGGATGATCAGCCAATACACGTAAAGACTGGGAGATCATCTATGGGATTTTATTATTCATTCCGTGTGATCCAGAATTTCCGAAGTTCCGTAGGAAGTGAATCGTATGCAGTGAATCATATGCAGTGAATCATATGCAGTGAATCATATGCAGAGAATTAGTTACCTTTTGTTCCTCGCTAATCCAAGTGCATTATATGCTGTGCATCTTTTGGAAGCGTTTCACTGCCTGTGCATAGCTGTCCTATTGAGTCGTAGCTTTTTATATCTTAGCTATTACCTGTCTGGAGCATTGCTAATTCCCCTTGGCCTATGTTTTGTTACGGTTTCTGAAAATGCTTCCAGTGAATCAAATTGCGATCCCAGGACCAGTGTCAAGATTCCCTCATGGCACATGGATAAACAAGCGTGCACACGAACACACTGACAAATGATAAACATCTGAGACACATACATTATAAGTGTAACGAAAGCCCCACATGATAACAGCGGAGCCATTAAGCCTAAAAGCCATCTGCATGGTGTCATCCCCTTCCCATTCTTCTCCTCTTCATAACAGCTGGAGACGGCAGCGATGGTACTTACCAGTAACATACACTAGGAGCGAACAGAGGAAGATGAGAACGGTTTCCATGGCAACTGCCAAGATACAAAAAGAGTAAAATCAGAGGGTCACTTTTATCAATTCATACACACGCCACATACAAACACATACACGCGTACAGAAAAAAAACACAAAGTGTTACCAGTAACATGACACATCTAACAGTCTAATTTGTGTCATTTTTTTTCTGGAATGTTCCTGTTTCCCAGCAGACATGATGCACGTCTGGTGTAATTCTATAATGGTCAGGTATCCTTGGTGTACTCAATTCTGCCCTTGGGTAGTTAATTCCAGACACTCACAAACACACCAGTTCTAGTTTACCAGCTTAACCTTGATACCTCCTTTCTTCTGGATTGCAGACCACGACATAGACCTATTTATTTATTTGTATTGGTTTATGTATGTATGTGGTGATAATCTACCAGCAATCATACGATTTACGCGGTACCAACAGATCCAGGGTGAGACAGTTGACCTAAAATGGTTTCTGTCTCCTCGTCACATACTGTAAAAAGATGTCCTGTCCGTTGACTAGACATCTTTGTACAAGGTCCTATTTATTGATTTTAACCCCCCCTCTCCTTTCAAAACCTTTGATCAATAGTGATGGGTTTTACGTTTGCTTTCATTTGTATACCAGGCAACATCGCCCTTACCTCCCCCTCAACTCAACTGCACTCAAGGAGAAAAATCCAAGAAGCTGCTGAAGTTGGCGGTAAAAAAGAAGGCGGTCTTACGCAGAACGCATCATTGGACTGAGACCAACTTGAGCTAGGTTTAAACTGATGCTCAGTTTATCATTTAAAAAAAATCTTAAAGGGGTAGCAAATCGGGGTTTTTTTGGCTGTAGTATATAAATGCAATTACATTTAAAACAATGACAATTTCTGCAATATGTAACAATCATGATATATGAGAAATTATAATCATGAGTGAAAATGCATATTATTACGATTTCCATCTCAGCTTGTTCCAGCCCACTGCTTATTTTTGTTTCGGGACAATGGAGCCCCCTTGTGCATGCATTGCATATTTGATGGCAGTTGTAACTATTTTTAACAATAGGACAGTCATTTAGCAAGAAAGCAAGTCTAGACAAACTGTAACCTCGACAGTCTGCCTCAGACGAGGCTTCAAGTCTACAAATATGATAGATGTTCGCTTCCTCGTGTTTCTGAAGCTATTTTCACCAGCCCAGTTCTCTGTGTGTCACTGTGGATTCAATAAAGTTTTAATCATGTGTCCAAAACATTAAGCCTTAGGCTGTGATAGAAGAAACGATCCATTTAGTGTCTTTATCTAAAACCTGAAGGTTAAAAATTGGCCAAAGGTAACTGCACTTCACTGCATGACACTGCATGTTTGTATTCAGGTTTTTAGAATAATAATATAATTAACAAAAATCATCTATGGTGGTATTCTGATTTTAGAAAAGTAAACACTGCGCAAGCATCCTTGTCCTCACTGTCGCAATGGCATTTAGTCTAATAAAATTATGGTCTGTAAGATACATTTTTTTCAGCTTGTATTTGCCTCCTGATCTTGAAAATCAAATGAGTGACGATATGCACTCTAAATATTAACCACAGTAAACATTTCTAAATTAATCGAAGATAGTCAGAGTAAAACCCATGAAATCTGCTTCTACATCTGCTATGATTCAAAAGCAATCTAATCTCTGTCAGCTGAACAGAGTCTAGAGTAGTCTGAGTCTCTAGTCAGATAACTTATCGGTTTTCTGGGTAGACATTTCAAAACGTTTCCCACACAGCGCCACCTTGAGTCCAGCAATGTTATTACAACCTAGCTCAAGGCACAGAGAGGATGTATCTTCTGCTGTGTCCTGTGGCTCTCAGTAAAAATGGCTTCCTGTGAATACTTATCTATCATCTGCTGACGAGCGAATGGATACTTTCGAAATCCTCCTCTTTCTGCACAATAATGTTTTTGTAATTTTGTTTTGGCTGCGAGCAAATCTTTTATCCATTGTTTTGGGGGTCGGGCAGCCACCTGTCTTTACAAAGATTTTACAGAGCCTTTCTTATCGCTTCAGAATGATGTGTGTTAAATCACTGCGCATGGCCTGCCCTCATGGGCTCACCGCAGCCATTTCAAATCTACACAGCACTAAAAATAGATTCCTATTATCTGTGTTCCTCTCAATCTGCACTAAAGTAGGGCGTCCTTGTTTTGATAGTCGTGCTGTCTACACACAAGCCACTCTGGATCAACCACCCACCGCTCCCCAGGGGCCGTGCTATGGTGGGGTGCTTGCACATATCTGCCGAAGATTATCTCCCCCATCCTCAAGGCCGGAATCACAAATCCCAAACGGGCAGAAATTCCATTAAAACTGACACCAAGGAGCTCTCACTGCAATAAGTTTTGATTCTTGTCCCTTGACTCCCACATACACCCTCCTCCCCAAAACCTGTCACCCACCCTCACTCCCCCAGGCCTGACCCTTCTGATCTCCTTAGCTTGAAAGCATATCTTTATCTATGTGGCTTTACGGTTAAAAATAGAAATAGAGAAGAAGTGAAAGAGATTGCGACAAGAAGGCCCTGAAGGCCCTCTTGGCAAATTTATACACTACCCCTTAACCGACATCCAATAATAATGCTTTTTCGGAAGTAGCAGCATGAGATAAAAACGGTGCTCCTCATGTATGCCCTAATATCCGTGCGGTCTCACCGAAGCGGGAGGAACAGGAGGAACAGGAGACAGGAGGAACAGGAGACAGAAGGCCGTGTTTTAGATCTTGAAATCTTTGCACATTCATTCGTCTCTTGCCTACATGGTCCGACCATCAGATTTGTTCGTCATATGACAGCACGGACCTTGAGGACCGAATTGGAGCACATAAAATCACGTGACTTGCAATTGAAAGGCAAGGACACTGAGATTTGGCATGTTTTATAATTCTGTCAGTCAAGCTGGGCTTGAGGGACCTGGCTACCTGCCATCATGTTCCACAAACAATGACGGCACTGAAGGCAGATATGACTTTCGAATTTTTAAATAGAGCTACACTGTCATGATGCTGGAGTGTAAAAAAGCAGCACATGGCTGAAAAAAAAACATAAACACTATGGGCAGATTATGCAAGAGTTTGGCATGGCAATACACAGGGAACATAAGCAAGATGGTGCACCATATTTGTTGCCTTCACGGGAGGAATGCAAAAAATCGCCTATGTGACGAAAAATCCAATTAGCAAAATATATGTATATTAAATCAGGCTTCTTTAAAGCTTTACTTGTACTTTTAATATAATGTGATATATAATGCAAAATTATACATTTGGATTATATTCATTTCTTACCAGTAGGGTGAGTATTCTGAAAATGGGACACATGGCAAAATGAGACAGTTGATGTGTTTGTGTAATACTTTATTTTCTCTTCAAGGGCCATTAATGTACTTAGAATGGTATCAAGTTGGGATTCAAGACATTGAGATGATTTTCTCAGAAAGCAAATTTTCTGAAAATGTCCCATTTTAACAATACTCACCCAAAAAGTAATATTCCATACCACCTAATCCTTTCTGTGCACACAGTAATGATTAAGATTATTTCAGTCTCCTATCAATTCTATAAACAACAAAAAACCTTTTTATACAGAAAAAGTGCACAGTGGAAATTACTAATACTTCATGTATCAAAACATATTTTAAAAAATGACAGATATATGTGAACAAAAGTAAAATAGCATTTGAAAAAGAGAATGAACTGTAATAACATTAAGAAACATTAATGGGCATAAAAATGATAGCGTTAATGAATTTTGTTTAATGTAGTAAAGCGAGAGATTAGGCTTCAGAAACCCCACTGGCAGATTCACCATGCACTGCAACTCACTGCCTGGTTTAAACTAATAGGAACCAACGAAACAATCACAGTTAGCAGAGTAAATCGATTAGTGATTGGTAGAACATAACACGGGTTACAGAGCTCCCCCACTATGAAATACAAGGATCTTGGCGACATGGTGGTCAATGAGCACAACCCCCCTTCAATTTAGCAGGTGGTGTGATGCAACTCAGTGTATTACTTTAATGCAGCTGCGGGCTCTGAGAAACGTGAGATCTTTAAAATGTTTCCGCGGGGTTGAAACCAGTGAGCTTCCCTGCAGCAATCCCCCAAAATGGAGAGAGAAAGCACGTGGGTGTCACCGGAAGTGGCACAAAAAAACAAAGCAACCTAGTTTACATCCAGCGGCCGAGCGTCTCCGCGGGTGGCATACAGACAGGGACAGAGTGGAAAAGGAGAAGGAAAGATCCAAGACTCAGTTACCAGCGCAGTATTTCAGTATGAAAGGCGTGTTTGCCGTGCTAATTTAGATTGTATGACCCAGCATCATCTTTCTCCCTTTCTGCAATAACACAAGTGAAAAAACGGGAGAAACTGATAAAACACTGCGTAAAACATTCTTCGCTTGAAAATCAAGGAGATCGCACTGTCCTTTGATGAGCAGGGTTATGATTATGCAGTGGGCTAACTGATATTAGACTTAGATTTCCATTAGAACCCGACAAACGCATAATGTGTTGATTTTCGCACCTATTGATCTCGGGCTCGTAACTTAGGTGTAACGTACATACAGGAATCACCTATGTCTGCAATCGAGAGACCTTACGCGATCCGGTCGTCTGAATTGGAACGAGGGAGCAACGAATCATGGGTGAGTTTCCCGAAGCCTTCTTAACGCTACGTCGTTCGTAAGCTCTGTGTTAAAAGATAGAACTAACGAACGACGTAGCGTTAAGAAGTGTTCGAGAAACTCACCCCATATATTCTGAACTTCTTCCACCAAAACCTGGAAATCAAAGCGCATATTCGCTTCCGCAATGATCCAAGCGCTACAAACTATCGTCAGAACAGTAAATATAAACATAACGAACGTATGTCACTTCTAAAAGTATTTGTTTTGAGCTTATGTTAGGATTTTGTCTGCATTGTTTTTGTTATTTTTGCATGTTTGTGGGCGGTCGTATGTGTATGTGTGTGTATTTGGGGTTGGGCATTTCATTTCAGATGTTATAATTTAAAAAATTATATAAAAGCATAAATTGTCACCAAATGGATACAAAATCAAAGATGTTCATTTCCGCCTGGCACTAACCATGTATTCCTTGACAATACTAAGCCATAGAAAGGTCCCCAATAAAACCCCTGCATTCCCACATCATAGAGACTCTAATCTCAACATTTATAAGGTTATATTTGTAGTGCCTGCAAATGTTTATATTAGATGAGACTAGAAATTGAGAAATTCAAATAGGTGCAAGTAGTTTTATCTTAACCCCTACCCAGCCCTAACTTTAACCATAAGTAGCAAACAAAATTTTGACAATTTTAGTTTTTTGATTTGATTGCAGTCACAGATTTTAATAAAATTGAATTTCCCCTTGTGATGACCGAAAAATGGTCCCCACAATATCAAAATAACAGGTTTGTATCACATTGTGGAGACATTTGGTCCCCACAATGTAATATATATACATGACCCACACATACACACACATACACACACACACAAGCACATGTTTGTCACAGTTGCATTAGTGGCTCCATTAACACTGTGGTAAATGTAACTCCCATTTTTTCCCATTAAACCAGAAGTCCAACAAAATTAAATATTCAGCAGTAAATTATGCATAATTCATTCATCCATTTTCTATACCCGCTTGTCCAGAGTCTACCGTGTAATCTACTGGCACAAGGCAGGGAATAACCCAGGATGGGGCACCAACCCATCGCAGGGTACACTCACTATTCATACAGATGGGGAATTTGGCAACTCCAGTTCGCCTTGGCATATTTTTGGACAGGGCGGAGGTGGGGGGGACATCTGAGGACCCAAAGGAAACTGCGAAACAGCACAGGGAGAACATACATCCCCAGACATGGAGCAATGGCAGAAACTCAAACCTTGGTCCTTGAGGTTGGTGTTAGCAATACTAACCACTGCATCACTGTGCTTCTCACATAACCGTTGAGGTTGAATTATGCACATCAACCCAAAAACACAAACATATGCCTCACAAAAATAATATAGGGCTATAAAATCTGAAGTCCAAAATTACATTCCTACTGACAGGAGGACATTCACGGTCATGGGGATGTGGACCTTCTCCTGCAAAGAATGCAAAATAACATGCACCACAAGACGCCCTGCCTGTCACCGGGTCCTTCACACACTGAACCACACCTGGAGAGTTTTTTTGGAGTCAACAAATCATCCGAACCGCATGTCATTGGACTGTGGGAGGTAACTAGGCTACGTGGGGAGACAGAGAACAGAAAGAGATGCTGCCTGCTTCAAACTTAAAACCCTGCGGCTATGAAGTAACCTACCTACAGCTGACTCACCCTGCCCATCCCATCCTCATTAACTCAACCACGATGACATTCATTTATGCAGTCACTCCACATTTCTTTCTCTTGTAAAACATAAACCTCTAAAAAGGTGTTATAGACTTTACCCTTAAGTCATCCAAAGCTCAGTGACACATCTGATACAACTTTCAGTCACCACAGCGTTTTTATCTGCTAAAAAGCAATAATCCAGGGATTCATGTGAAGTGCAAAGGTGGTCATTTATCAAGTTTTCTTCTACACTCCAAAATTCAATTGAATTCAATCATCGGTCATGAAGTACTGTAGACAAAAGAAAGAGATGAACTATGGCGAGAGAAGGTGACATGCATGAGGAACATTGTGAGGTGGAGTTTAGCATTTTATGCCTGACATTAAATGAGAATTACATCAATCCTGAGCTGGCAGGATTAGCATTCTAAGAACCCCAGTTCATGGGCAGTGTTACGCTATTCAAATCTAGGCAAACCACTATCACCCCCCGGTGAAACACAACCAATTTAAAGCAGTTATTTAGAAAGGACCTGTTACAAAGCCCTTTTCTGTGTGCATGGGAATACCACTGGTCCCGCGTGGGGGGGGGGTAACGCAAGAGCTGGCAGTGGTCACTGTTGGGCACAGGCCCTGGGGCACCGCCTGCGGCGTGAGCGTCTGTTCAGTGTGTCATTGTCTCACCTCCAAGGGTTGCAAGGGGAGACTGGATTTTTTTTTTCGCCACGCTTACGTTCTCGCACTTCTATTGGTTTCGTCATTCTCATATATCCACTGGCCATATTGTCTCATTGCTTCCGTCTGTTCTTGCTCCTCTCCCTGTAAAAATGTTTATGTTTATCTGCATCGCAGCAACAAATAACAACAAATGTAAAGAATCCACTAATGGGAACCACAATGTATTGCAGTGGTATGATGTGGGAATGTTTATTTGGCCACTGAATGCATGTGAATTATTTCAGTACAGAATAATATAAACAACCAACAAAAGTTATTCAAGGAACAGCTTATAAATATAGGTTAAAGCTAAATGAAGATTCTTTTCCGTTTCCTCGTCATATTGTTTTCTGAAAACGCTAAAAATTAAAATGAAATAAATAAAGATAGGACAGGATCACAGACGCTAAATTATTTTCTGGGGCAAACCCCAGACTAGCATCCTTACACTAAAAGGAACGGTGAGTAACCATGACAACGAGGCGTGCAGGGCGGGCGCCCTGGCAGACGTGCTGGTGCCTTCTCCCGTACTCCAGGGTGTTTCCATAGCAACTCATCAAGTCAGGTGACTTCCATTACCAGTGCCAAATGGCTCACAACCTTGTTATTATTTTTAATCGAGTGCGGCGATTGATTTTTATTACAGTGAAATAACACAGGGACATCTACTATTTCATATGTGATAATATTCTTATACTATTCCTAAAAATGTAATAATAATAATCAATAGGTGTTATTAAAAATAAATGTAAATAGTAGTAACGATGAAGTAAAGTAATAGAGACACTGATGTAAGCCATTTGGTGAACCCCCACGAGACAAGAGAAGACGTCATGATGGAAAAAAAAAGAAGGGGTGAAATTGTAGGTAATAAAATTCCGGGTATATAATACACGAGTAATATCCAAGTGATTGAACTGGACTCTGTTATAAAAGCACGCTCATAGTTGATCTTTGCGTCCCGCGCAGCTCCCTAGCTTTGCAGAAACCGTATTGTTGCATTCCATTACAGATAGGAACTTAGATATGAAATAAAACCTTTCAGCTGCATTCATCATATAGCATGCTTGTGTCTTTTCATATGTGCAACTATTCAAATGTATACTTCATAGTATTCTTGGTTGATCTTATAATACAGCTTATGAAAGATCATTTAAATTTTTGTTCCTATGAACATCTATTGCATATATTGAACAATTTCAACCGCAAAATGAACTGATGTGACGTCTGACCAGTTCGTTCGTATTTTGATTCAGCAAACACACATTTCACCTCACGTTCAATGGTCGCCATCTCCTTGTCCTGCTATGAATTTTCTCTCTAGGTGAATATCTAGCGTCACGCTCCATACCTGTAGATTCTTATAGATTTCAGCGCCACGTTGTTTACATACCCAAAGTATCGCTGACAAGAGACACCTCTTTAACTGACACACCGGGATCATTCCATAGCTTAAATTTATGAGGCTTCCGTGTACATGACAGTATGGTTAAGAACAGATGTACGTTAAATAATCAGTCGGATAGTTATTGTGTTTATGTCAAAGAAATGTAAGTAACTTAAACCCCCACCCCAACAAAGACTCAAATTCAGACGGCATCGCCTCTTTACCAGAAAATGCAGTGCAATACAATGAGGACACACCCTCGTTTTACGCACAAACCCTACGATTCACAGCAAGTGCACAAAAGTCAAAAACTTCACTTTGATATATTTTAATTGCCAAGGTGCAATGCATTTGCAGCATGGAATACAATCATTCTAAACAGTAAAGGATCGAGATCGTTATGTCTTTGTTGATAAACTTGAGCTTTGCATGCATTACCATGGATTACATTTGCTATAAACCTATAGATGCATTGAATTAATTTGCATTGATGTTGTTCAGCTAAGCATTCCATGTATATTTAGTAAATGATTTAGCCCGGGCTCTTTCATACTACGATGCAGCACGAAGATGGTTCGCTTTGATGAACAATCAACATATTTCTACTACTCCCGTTTACTCGATAGACAGACGCACCTACTACACAAAAAAAACTACGTGCGCATTAATTGACTTTTTCATTCAAAACGCCATCAGTGCAACACAAAAAGCGCCCATTATAAACTGCATTTGCTCAAATTAAACAAAAGACGAAATGAAAACTTGTTTTCTTACCTTTCATTCGCCTTGATATTCTACGTGCGTAAAAAAACTATAACACAACTGAGAGTTAATTAAATCGATGTTAATAGCTACAGCACTGCTTTATTAAACTAATTTACTATATGATCTTCTCGGTATTCTCAGTGTACTGTGCTATCCACGCCCTACTCTTCAGAAGTTGTCTGTCTAGGTTGGATTCTCAGAGAAAAAGACAAATACACGTGGGTGTCCTTCTCCAAATAAAATGCAAATCAGATGTCTTTCTTTTTTTGACAATGGATAAAAAAGTTGCGTTTCTACAACGGTCCTGAACGGAGCCTTCTAAACACGCGTCCCTCTTCCCCTGCGTTAACGCCTTTCTTTGAGCGCCTTTGCCCGTCTCTCGCTCGCTCATAGTTAATGCCCGCCTCACCAACTGATGGACAAGCAGAGGTCATCGGTGCAAGGGTAGGTAATCGCGCATTTGGCTTTGGACTTGAGGCAACAGGTTTTATCTGTACTACG
>JAODLD010000042.1:9187536-9205904 GCA_026781065.1 Mormyrops boulengeri | reverse complement strand
GCAAGAAACCCCTCAAACATCTCACAGCTGAAAGAATTCTGCGTTGAGGAGTGGGGCAAACTTTCTTCTGATCGATGTCAGAGACTGGTAAAAGGCTACAAAAGGGGTCTCACTGAAGTTATTTCAGCCAAAGGGGGCAACACTAGTTATTAGGGGGTAGGGTGTCCTAACTTTTTCCTCCATTAAAATACACATTTTTGTTCATATCTTTTTTTTGATGTGTAAAAAAATGTTAATTTTTGTTGTTTAATTGCAATTAAGTCACTTTCTTTTCCAGAAATACATAAAAAACATAATTGGACATTGACATGTGAACATTTCTTAATAAAGAGCTGATTATTTCATGGGGTGTCCTAATTTTCTCACATGACTGTATGATCCAGTGCCCAGAACAATTTTGGTCTGACTGTGTTTGCTTTGCGACCTCTTTGCTTACAGGTGGAGCCCTGGTCTAAACTCATTTCATCTAGTCTTCCACTATCCAGCTGAGACATTACTAATCGATTATGAGAACTTCATCATAGCTGCCAACCATGCCCTCAAATACTGCACGCTAGCAGTTTGAGGGTGGCCTCAAGATAACAAGACAACAGTTACTGCAAGCCCTTTGGTAAAACCACTAACTTCTACTACTATATCCTGATTGTCAGTTGATAACCTGCTCTGAAAGAGAAGGACGAATGGGCCAACCCTTCAGATAAATTTCACCTGTCACGCCATTCTCTTCTCCATTTTCCTTACCCCTCACTACATTGGACACAAACTGCACACCATTGCATCAAACGTTACTGCTGCGTACAAAAACCATGAAATGGAACATGTGCGGGTGTAAGTCCTCTAGTCCATCCCATGAGAGACGGAGCAGCCAATGAGGCTCAGGTAGGGATTTCAGTTATAATTAATGGGGCCCAAAACCTTATTCACTATTTCTGTCAGTCTCATATGCATATTTGTTAGGTCCTTTGGCACTGATGAAAAGCTGCTGCACCAAATAAGAGTGTCGCTTCGAACATCAACAGGCCGTTTCGCGTAAGGAGTACACTAGCGGCCAAAATAGCAAAATTTTTAGAGATTGCAGAACTCCATTCCAGTTACTCCAGTTACTTATTTAATCATCCAGTGTATGATATTTGTAAACATCCTTAGTTTATAAACATTACCGCCAATATTCGTGTAGAAATTTTTAAAGCGTAATGCCAAAAGTGGTAGGTGTTTCCACAGTTTTGGCCAATAGTGTAGGGCATTGCATTTCAGTGATACTTCATGGATACTTGTAAAGATCCTCTGATGTAAGGCTCCCTCTGTTTACAGAAACATGGCTCTCCTTTGTTGGTCCACTTCTGTCAAGAATTCTCAGGAAATTACCACTGAATACCAGGACTTTCCAGGTATAACCAGCAAAGCTTTAGCTGCCAATGTACCTCCTGATCACCTCGTTGGTTCTGTGCCATCGCTCAGTTTCCCAGAACCAGTTAATCCCCCTAATCAGAGGCCATGTACCAATGAACTGTGAAGGCTCTTAGCCACAAATTCATGCATCCATTTCATGCATCCATTTCATGCATTCATGCAGCATTGCATATGGCACCTACTTTTTTCTTTCCAAAGAAAGAAAAAAAGGAATGATCTCTGATCCCACGCAGACTTTGATCTAATATTATTGTGGATTTTAAATTCCTGCTTTCAACATTTTTATTTGTTGTTTTGCTTTTCCAAGACGCATCTCCTGACTCCCATGACAGGAACACCTGTGGAACTTCTTCAGACTTTAGTCACTTGTTTATGGTATAACTGAGGATGTTATTTTGAAGTGACATTGTGGGTGCGGCCTGTGATCTGTTACGAAGACCTGCTTGGAGAACAGGTCCGTTTTCTGTTAGGTTAGCATGTGCAGCACGGGTGGGAGGTTGGGCAGCTAGTCGACCTTGTACCCCCCAGAGGTTAGGTAATTTTATTCCCTGCTCCGGAGTTTTTGTCTCATCTCCTCCATTGTCTCCTGGCATTCTTTCTTTCTGTCTTCCACTCTTCCCTATTCCATGCACCGGCTTATTTAATGATGTCATAATGGATTGCCACACACTCTTGCCTCTTGTCCTGCCTTTCGGTGACACTTGTGAAAGGCACTACATAAAGATGAAATTAATTTGAATTGAAGCATGGGCCTGAATGTTCTTTGAAGGCTTCCTGGAAGTGATGATGGTTCTCATCAGTGTCAGTGGATCAGCCCTAGTTACTGTTACAGCCCTATTACTGTTATGTGCCAGTATTTTCTTCCTGTCACTTTTATTCCACAGTGCCTTTGATTAGCACTGCTAATCAACGTTTATGCTTTTTTCTTTTACTCTTATTTTAATTGTCTTTTGCTTGTAGTTCTTAATTTTACATCTAATGAATGCTAATACCTAATTTTCTTTTATGTAAAGCACTTTCAATGGTCTCTGTGTTTGGTCATGTGTTTTTCTTTACTGCCCCCCATGCTTCGGCCTGGAGCATTATGGGTATTTGGGCACATGTCTGGGAGGGGTTTATACCATTTATAAAGTTAATGCAATATAAAATCAAAAGTATTTAAGATGATTGTATATTGCCCTTTTAATATGGCCCCACTGAAAAGCCCATGTAACCTTGTCCCTATGTTAGATACTGAATTTCATCAGCCACCAACCAGTTCTGTTTCTTTGTGACGTGATGTCTTGCTTGTTGTTGCCCCAAGCCACTTAATACTCTTAATTCAGCCCTTCCCATGTTCCCTTAGTGGAAAAACTAACTAACCTAAACTAAACTAACCTTCTTTGAGAGTACAGAAATACCTTGCAGTTGCACATACGTCACTGTATAAAAACAATTAAGCATTAAACGGAAAAACTGATTCCGGTTGTATTCTGTGTTACTCAGCTCTGGGTCCCTCTGACCTGCACCTCTTGTATATGTCACCTGATCAACAGCAGGGCATATAACAAGAAGCAGTCAAGTGAAATGGAGCAGATAGCTATGCTGGGTGGAGTATGCATAGAATTCTCTTGCGCACTCTTCGCTCTCACCTTTCCAGTACATGTCAGTCTATCAAGCTCCCTTTGTTGTGCATTAAACTCCAATGAACTCCAGCTCCTGCGTGATCCAGACCACGTTTTTCTCCTGTCACCAGCCTCTACTACAATCCAGTTTCCTCTAGATCCATTCCACAGTTTCCACAGCTGTTTATTATAATTAGTCAATGTCTCAATTATCACTGCTGACCTGTGACTGGACAAGCAATTCTTTTCCTCTCTTCATAATCCTTGCAGCTCTCTGGTCAGTGTACAGTTGTCTTAGTGTTGATGGTTGTTTGTGAGTTGGAGTTTGGTGGCAAAAAGGCTTCCGGGAACCCTATTAGTCTCTCTTTCACTGAGGGGGGGCACCTGCTATTTGATGGAATGGGGATATGGCCTGAATGAGTCGTTCAGAGTTCCAGTGAATGACATGCTTGGTCTTTCCTTGTTTGAAGACTTCCATTACACCCACCCAGCCTGCCCTGCTTCATGCCCCGTGGCGGCCTGCCTGGGCACTGCATTAGGGTAGGGCTAAGCAACTCTGACCCTGGTGTGCCAGTATTCGGAAGGTTTCTATCCTACCTGATGAGTTACTATCTGCCTGAGATCTGGTGTGGTTCATCAGAGACCAGGTAGGATAGAAAACCTGCTGGATACCAGCACTGTAGAATCAGGGTTGCCTACCCCTGTTTTAGGGAATTAGGAAGGCATTGTAACACCTGACTCTAGTCTCCATATTCACACCCAAACTCACATGACATACGTATAAATACTTCTTTCTCATTCCTTGATTTAACCTAAGAGAGATATAATGACCTCTGACGTATGTGGCATATTGAATATTACTGAACCATTGACTTGTTGCGCTGCTATTTTCCTGCCCTTGATTTCAGAACATTTGCCAGTGTTTTGACCCTGGTTATCAGATAACACTTCAGTCCTTGTCATGCCTCCTGTGAATCATTACAACTTCCTGCTTTACACTCTGGTCTTGGAAGTCATTACACCTGCTGGGTGGGTCACTTAAATCTTAAGTGCAATAATCATCTACTATTCCAGCATTTTTCATTCATGGCATTTCCTTGTTACATTTATTTGTTTAACTTCTTTGTCATTGAACAAGGGATCACAAAACAGAAAGGATATTTATGCAAACCCCTATATACAGTATATACACACACATGCACAGCCATGGAAAAAATGAAGAGACCACTGTATATTTTTAAACATCTGCATTTTTAAAACAAGGTGAAGCAGGGGACACTGGGAACAACCAGAAACCAGCTAGATAGAGAGCGGAAGCGACTTTGACGTCGGACAATGACATCAAGTGACCTTCAAAAGGAATGGGAAACATTAAGCGCAGGTGTGAAGTGCCCTGCTAGGACAGTTTGTAACAGGATATTAGAAGCAGGATTAAAGTCCCTTAAAGCAAGGAAGAAGCCCTTCATTAATGAGAAACAGAGAGGAACCAGGTTGCAGTCTGCAAAATATATGCCACACACACATACATATACGAATACACACACACACACACACACACACACACACACACACACATACATATATATATATATATATATATATACAGACAGTCTAAGAAAATTATGCTTAAAACATCTTCCTGTTGATCTAAAAATACTTTATGTCTGTCAAAGTATGTTAGTTTGGTCATTTATAAACCTCTCCTAAAATCACTACAGTATTTCCAGCAACCATCCAGTTTAACCCATGCATTTCGACCACTGGCACATCTCATATAGGTAACTTAATTTGGATGCATACAAGATTGCCTTGTGATTATTTATATGTAATCTTTGGCAAAATTTCCTTTACATGAGGAAAGTGAAAGAAGGAAGGAGGAGATGGAGGGGGAGTAGGCTGAGAGTAGACAGTGGGGGAGGGACAGCATAGATGCAGCTGTGGGATGGAGGGCGCAGAAAACCAATCGGGAAAGGAGCTTACAGGACACTGTGATGGTGGCTTACCCTGGGTTTGCGGGGGGGGCCTGGGTACTACTACTGGAATTGCCGGCTGGGGCTGAATATAGTAGGGCTGGTTGGTGGGCAGGCCCCACCCCCCTCCATGAGCTATTTCTTCATAGGCTTGACATTGGGGCCCGGGGTGCACCACAGTTTCATATGGCGGTGGGGCACTTTCCTGTCAGAGAAAGGCAGGTGTGCACATGAACACGTGATGTTTCAGTGCAAAAAAAGATTAGCATGTCAAATAAAGCCCACTCTTTCTTTTTCAACAATGTTAGCATGCCCGGGGGGGTTGGGCACCCAGTTGACCTTAGACCACCAGAGGGTTTTCTTTCCCCCTACTGAGAAGTGTATGGTTCCTCTCCTCCGTTGTCATCTGGCTTTCTTTCTTTCATTTCTTTGTCTTCCCTTTTCCCTGTTTTTGAATTATTCTGTATAAATGATGCAGGAATGTATCACGACACCCCCATGTAAAGCTCCTTGAAGTGACTCTGTTGTGAGAGGCGCTATATGAAAATAAATTGGGTTGAACCGAATTTAGCAGGGCTGCATGTATAGCTACAGAGATTAAACAGCATGACAAGCAGAAAAAAAGAACATGAAGTGAGAACAGACAAATGTTTCAATATGTCAAGCGTTCTGTATCATGATGAAGAGTTAGATTACATTCCTAGATGCTCACTCATCCAATGTCAAGAACAAATTATCAAGTCAGTACGTGAAGAGCCCAGACATACGTCACACATGTCACAGTCAATGACATAATGTCCTGTTCTATAAGCACCAAACAGTCACCAGAAGAGAATGGCATGAATGTCACCCAGCTTGTTCGGGGAGTGAGTGGAAGGACAGTGTCACAGAGTTCCCTTTATTCGATACCCAAAATTTGAATGGCCAAAAGGGAATTCAAACACTGGAGTCTAATTTCTTAGCAGGTGTTTTCTTCCTTCTCTTATCTTTTAAACTAATGTCCTGGGTTCTCAGTCTGGGGCTATAGGCATCTGTACATCCCTGCAACCAAGATAAGTGTTTGGAAGATGGATTGTACGAATGAGTGGACACACACACACACAGATGTTTGTACTCATATCTTTGTAGGGACCGTCCATTCATTTCAATGAACAAAACCCTTGTCCCAAAAATGACAACCTTGACCCCCACCCAGCCCTAACCTTAAACATAAATGACCAAAAAGACTTTTGGTATTTTTAGTTTTTTGATTGCAGTCACAGATTTTTACAAAATTGAGCTTCCCCTTGTGGGAACCAAAAAATGGCATCCACAACATCAAAATACCAGGTTTTTGTCACATTGTGGGAATCTTAATATATATATATGAGACACACAAACACACACACACATTTGTGTACCTATGTAAATGGGGACCTTCCATTCGTTTCTATGGGAAAAACCGTAATCCCAGTCACACCACCCTTAACCCCTACCCAGCCCTAACCTTAATTTTTAGTTTTTTGATTGCATTTGCAGATTTTTATAAAATTGAATTTCCCCTTGTGGGGACCAAAAAATGGTCCCTACAGCATCAAAATAATAGGTTTTTATCACATTGGTCCCCACAATGTAGTGTATTCCTGGACCACTCAAGCACACACACATATGACCACATTTAAACATTAATAAGCACTATAATTTTACTTATTCTTATTTGTCTTACTAATTTTGCTAAAAAAGTTCCATCTCAATTGCACAATACCTAAGCAACATCACATTAACCAAAATGACTGAGTTATAGACCACTGCAAACAGTGCTATTCATAAAAGTTAAAATTGACAGTCACATGATATATAATTGACACAAGCATCGCATTCATTTTTTTGCTTCAGAACAAACCATGCCATAAATCCTGGAATGACTTAGTTATGCTATTTCCCCAATTCTCAGAGGGATTCACGACGCATGGTGTGATAAAGTATAAAA
Organism: Mormyrops boulengeri; assembly: GCA_026781065.1. Classification (NCBI taxonomy): domain Eukaryota; kingdom Metazoa; phylum Chordata; class Actinopteri; order Osteoglossiformes; family Mormyridae; genus Mormyrops; species Mormyrops boulengeri. The sequence continues at coordinate 9,198,951 of JAODLD010000042.1, read as the reverse complement.
GGAAATGTCTTTGGGATTTTAAAGCTTCAGATTCAGTCACAATCTTTCCTCATTAAATTCAGGCACTTCAATGAATCTGCACATTCCATTTTTTTCACTTTCTTAAAAATGTTACAATGAAACCCCAACACTTAATGTAACAGACCAATGCTTTCTGGCCCCAGTGTTGAAAGCGCTTTCCTAGTAACCAGCAATCCTCCATACTAACCCTAACACTCAGGGTGCACTTTAACTTAACAGAACTACCAGCACCTTAGTGTCGTGGTTATGCTCATTCACTCAGATAGTGAGTATTATTTTTTACTTGCAAGCTTGTGAATCTTAAAGCAATAACTCTTCTGAACATGCTGAAATAATGTGATATTATTTTTACACTTTGATTTAAACTTTTTTTCTTCTATCTGTCTGCTCGTAAACTTAATTGTTATACTTTACTCTGTAAAGATCAAAGTCAAATTTCCAACCTTGGTTGGACGAGATTTATTCTATTCTATTCTATTCGATTCTAGCCTAAAATCTAGCTAAGCACAGCAAATGTACCTACCGGATAATATAGTGCCATTGGACTCAGGTTCCCTGAGGCAGCTTCTAGCAATCCAGAATCCCACGTAAGAGATCACGACACACCTTGAATTGAAGACTCTTCACCTTGTCTTCTCTGACTTGATGTTATGGCCTTTACCTGGGCTACAGAGAGGAGGCTGGGGCGGCCCACCACGCTTTCTCTGTTTTGCCTTACAACCTTGTCGGCATGTGGCCCTGCCCCCATGATACTCTACGGCTGCTGGACCGGTTCCACCTGCAGGAGCTGGCTGGCTGTGACTCTCCTTCCTATTGGAGCAGAAGCTAATCCAGACTCGCCGTTCTTGTTTGGCAGCGTGTGATGGGGTTAGCACAGGTCCTCATCTTGACAGCGCAGATTCATTTCAGCCACTCAAAGTGGTCCCCCAGCGCAATGCCGCATGCTTCCTCTGCTACACTGACAGGTTATAAATTCTGTAATGACCCCAAGCTCTGTTTTGCAGGTAAGCCACCTGGAAGACACCCAGACCCTGACTTTGGGCTGAGCCACAGTGTGTGGCCCTGTAAGCAAATTACGCACAGGTGCATTCAGGCAGACTGTAGCAGGGAATCTACTGGAATTCAGGCAGACTATAGGGAATCTACTGGACAAAAAACAAACAAACCTTTAAAGAACCTTTAGGAGCAATAATAACATACAATTTGAGTATTTTTTATTTCACTGTCATTTCTGTAAACCTTTTTTATGTGCCTAATGTGCTGTGCCCCAGATGTGCTCTTTTGTGACCTTATCTTCTTGAATCTTAAGAATGCTGTAGCTTAGCTCATAGGATCACTAAATTGTTTGCATAACAGAGCAAATGTGTTTCTATTCCAGAGACGACTGATCATCATGGAGGTAGCTTATCTGGGACTTCAATTAGACCATATCCTTAACTGCGTCACTACTTGTTGACACTGAATTATACCAAGCCAACTTTTGTATAACGAAATGCTTTCACAGCTTTATAAATTGTTACAGTAAAACAGGCAGCAGACATTGTTTACCAGCTTGGCAATATTAGTTGTTTTTCCTTAATGTCCAGAATATAATTTTAGTCTTAGAGTAATACATTTATACTGAGAGGACTTCAAAAGTTTCACAAGAAAGTTTTTTTTTAAGCAGCATTGTGGCTCAAAGGTTAATACCGTTTTCTCAGACGTCTAAGGCCAGGGCTGTGAATCGCACCTCGGATCTGTTTGAGAAGGGTATGTATATTCTCCACATTGGTTTTCTCCTGCTACTTCAGTTTAGGGCCTCTTGAAACTCTGATGAGGTCTTGAGACGGAAAGCTAGGAGAGATCCATCAGAATCCTAACATGAAGGAAGTCAGTGTTGGTCAATGATTTCCTTTATAAATATGTAAAGATTTGTGTAAATACAGTTATTTAAAATTACAGAGACCAGAAAAATACCTACGTTAAACAGAGGAGGCATGATTAAATAAGGGAGAGGCTGACAGTTAATTAACAATCACAAGCCTCAAAAAAAAAAACTAAAAGCTGAAGCTATTGCCTTGTGTCTCTTTCTACATTCACAAAGCTCTGAAGGCAAATACCAGAGAGGTTTTCCTGTAAAACTGGTTCCTAGTACAGTATTTGTATGTTTGACGATAAACAAGTGAGAAATAAATAGGCTTCTTCATAAGGAAAAGATAACACAATATACGTATATATATATATGTGTGTGTGTCTATGTGTGTATATATTTTAAACGCCAGTGTTTTAGAGTAATTTGAGCTGTATTCCTTTCCGTGAAGTTTTCGCATTTCTTATTCAAAGGCATTGTTTGCATGGGACAGTCCCTTGGGTATCTGTGTATTTGTGTTGCCATGGGCTGTAATGCTACATGCATACCTGTACACCGAGTGGGAAAAGGCAGAAGAAAGCCGTGCACGTCTAGCTCAACAGCCTGCGAGAGTTTCGTCAAAGCGAGTGTGGCGATGAGTCGGCTGGGAAAAAAGGAGACCGTTTTTGTAGTTTCATTAATGGAGTCATTTCTTTGAAATTTTACCCAAACCAGAAATCCATCCCACACACACTCTGTCAAGAAACCAACTTTGGTAAACTCCTGACAGAGAATTAAGCTACAAGTGTAGCAGCCAGTAATGTAATCGCCACCAATAATGTAATAACGTCAATAATGTAATAATGTGTCAATAATGTAATAATGTGCCAATAATGTAATAAATTGATGTATGATGTAATAAAAGTCAGAATGTGATGACTGGCCAAAAGTGTAATAACTTAAATTACTGGCAAAAAGGTTTTCCTGTTATTGTTTCAGAAAATGTATTACATTGTTACTGACAGTTATTATTGCATTGTTCAGAATCACATTATTATCTTAAGGGGATAATGTATTTCAGCAGGTGCACGGTTCCCTTTTAATCACTGAGGTGTCCTAGCTGTCTAAACATGGATCAAGTCCCCTAAGCACCCGTGTGTGGCAGGCAGCATGTTTTCTGCTGATGCATGAAGCTGCAGGCTCCTTCTTTGCAGAGGATGTGAATGAAACCAGTTACCACAAAGTACCACGGCATGCTGGAAAGGTGAAACTGGGCCACACAATACAATACAATTCATGTTACTCGAATAGGTGATTGCAAGTCCAAATTTTAACAATATATACAAATATGTCCATGAGTTTTTACATACTGAGGTAAATCCAACAGCTATTGGTATCTGCAAGGTGGTGGTCTCACGCTGTCCATGTAAATACAGCTGAAAATAGAAAACCTCGATGCTTGTGCCTCCATTTTAAAATCAGAAGTCATGAACAATCTTAAATATCCTGAAGCTGAATTTTGTACCCACTTGCCGTCCATTTTACCCGCTTGTCATACAGCTCAATTAATTTTTATATAGTGCCTTTCACAAGAGAGTTGCCCCAAGGCATTTCACCTGGGTGTAATACATTCCTATATCATTAATACACAATTATTAAAAAACAGGGCAAAGGGAAGACAAATGAATGAATGAAAGACAGATGACAACAAAGGAGAGGAACCAAAAAAAAAAACCTCTGGGGGCCCAAGGTCAACTGGCTGCCCAACCCCGCAGGGCATGCTAACATTATTGAATGAGTGGGCTTGCTTGCTAAAAGCAAGGTGTAGACTGTGATCAAAGTCAAATACTCCAGCTCAGATAGTGCCCATCCCAAGCACCAACCTCACATGTGGGAAGGAAGGCAGAGAACAGGAGTGGTCAGAACATGCATAGACTCATTAATGGATAAGCAGAGTAGATAAAAACGGCATGCACAACCACACCTGCAGCAATAGATAAAGTGTGCTGTATGTTAGGGTATGGGTAAGCTAAACTGAAAGAACAGGTCTTAACTTGAAATTTAAAGAATCGATTCAGCATCCTGAACATGGGCTGGCAAACAGTTCCGTAATATAGAAGTCATGTAGCAGAAGGCTTTACCGCCATCTCTTACTTTATTTATATGTGGAATAACAAGGAAACCTGCATTCTGTGATCTGCGTGTGCGATGCAGCTCATACGCAGGTCGCTAGGGTCCGGAGCCTGTCACAGAAGCAACATTCACAAGGTAGGCAATAACGCAGGAACGGAGCGCCAACCAAATGAAGAAAACGCCGTTGGAGTGTGATCTTCCTACGCAAAAGAAAATGTAAACAATGTCAGTCCAGTCTATGTGGCAGCATGGTGGCTTGGTGGTCACTGTAGTGGCCTCTAACCTCAAAGGTAGGAATATTTTATCCCATCTCTGATGTGTAGGATCTCTCTGTGTTCATGTGGGTTTCCCACTCAGAAAAAAAATGTGGTTAAATGAACGGCAGTGGCGCTTGTAGAATATTTTGAACGAGGTGGTTATCAGGGGCCGGTTATATTTATGGGGGTGGCCGGGGTGCTTTGTAAAAATTATGTAACGTCAATAATGCACTAATAAGTATGTGGGGTAAAAACGTCTGAGCCGGGGGGTGGGACACTTGGTGGTGACCTTACATCCTCCCCTGCTGAACTGGTCTCCCTAAATTTGCCATGCTGTGTCCTGTCATCCCACCTAGTGCATCCTTTGCCTTGTACCTCATGTTTCCTATGGATTGTTGAACTCCTGTACTAAATAAGCAGTATCAGAAGAAGGATGGATGTGCAAAATATAGTGTAAGAACCCAAAAACACAGCGTATAATAACTTGACTGGTGCACTTATTGGCTGGGTAGCAGGTGGAGATCAAATGCTATGGGCTAGCAGAGACCCAGAAAGTACAAACCCAGACCAACCAGCTGAGTGTGACTTTATACTTAACTGGTTGGTTAAAACAAAACCTTGGTCTGGATTTGTACTTTCTGGACCGGAACTATCCACCTCTGTGGGCTAGTGCTGTGTAGACAAGGTCGGCGTGGATTGGTTGTAGATAAGCTTTAGAAATTAAGGCACAGAATCGCAGCCATATCCAAACCCCATTAGTGACCTTTCTATCGTGACCTTTGTTCAGGGAGTCTGCTGGAGTTCCCCAGTTACGCCCTGTAGTGCATATTTGTCTGACCACATGAAAGGAAACAATCACTAAAGCAGCAATGAATCTCACACTCATCTACCAACACTAGCAAAATCAAACACATTTATTTAATGCAAGCGATGTTTCAATTTAATGCATAAAGTCAATATTTAATTAGCTAAGGGCATACTCAGTCACAATCACTATTTAGAGAAATCTACAACATTCTACAAGATTTTAATACCTTGAGAAGGTTTGGTACTGCTGCTCCAATACATGTAAAATGTCTGTTTATTGTGAGCTGACTGCCTTCCCAAAAGCTAGTTGAATCTAGTCAGAAACACCGGGCAGTAGGACATTGAAGTCCCTGTAAACTATGACACAGGTGCTACAATAGTGTTGACAAAGTAAAACTATGTCACCTATTGGGCAAAAAAAGACTCTACACCTTTAGGCGAGGCCCATATTTGTCAATTGTCGAAAGTTGGTACCTCTGTAGAAATGATAAATTCCTTTTAAATTCATGTTAATAACTGCATAATAACCAAACAATATGGAAATTTCCCAACTTACTTAAAGATTTTTTTAATGTCTGGCCATTCTACACAGCATTTTGGCAAGATGACCCCTTTGAGCATTCAGTTTATCTAACGCAAAGCTGCAGTTATTTATAAAATTCCGCAGTTACTCATTACACATGCCAATGATTATAGATCAGAATATATTTATTGTCATTGTATACATATAATGGAACTTTCCATGCTTTCCCACAATGCTACATAAACAAATAAATAAAGATGTAGAATGATCTAATATGCATTACTGCAACCATATATTCCATTTAGCAGCATTGTAAACACAACAACATGAGATTCAAAATTAGCAATGTTATAAATATGTAACAGGATGTTAGATAATTTGGTAGTGAATCAGTCCAATGAGAGTCCATTGAGAGCCTGTCTTGTGTCATAACAGAGTATCGCCTTGGTCGAGATACGCAGGGGAACATCAGCTGTTTGGTGGGGAGCAAGCTGACAGATGAGCTCATACAGAATGCTTGTGGGGGTATAGTAAGTTTGTTGTTTCTTCCCAGGTTAAGATGTTTTATGGCTTTGCAAGAGACACTATTCCTCAGTCTAGAATGAATAAATATTTCATGAATAAATATTTCCTTAGGTCTTTCCAGGGGACAGGAGGATCAATTGGTACTGCCAGGGGTGTGTTAAGATCCTTGGCGGCTGTTATCTTTGGCACTGTTACAACGCTGGCTGTCTTAAGGCGTGTTGGGTCTGCTGTCCGTAACAGGGACATGTTAAAGATGCTAGTGAACATGTCAGCTAGCGGAGCAGCACAGTCCTCCTGCATTCATGCAAGATTCAAGGTTCATGAGTGCCCACGTCAAGTGCGTCTGTAGGGTAATTGGGGGCAGTAAAGGAGTCGTTTGCTGTTGACAGCATTCCTGTTGTAACGTCCTTGTTGCCTCTGTCAAAGCAACCAAAGAAACTGTCATTGTGGGAGAAATGTTCGTTTCAGTCGTTAGTGCTGAGGAGGATATGAATGGCTTCCCAGCCATGTTGTGGGTTTAAGTTATCTTGCTGTGCTGTAGGCCACTGCATAGGCAGACAATAGGTTGTGGTTTGTTTTGAACTACGTGCAAAACTGCCAACGGACATATTTCCACGGTGGAAAATGTGGTGCTATAATAATGTATTTAATCACCAACACATCTGTCACATTTTGTGTTCTTAGGTCGTGAATATCTTGGCTTTTTTACCCAGTGATCTACAAGACCATGAGGGCTATAGGAAATAAAATGAGAAACACTCTCAGTAAATCGCTAATAATGAAATACAACAATCATCAAATAAAATTATATTCTTATCATCAGTATCTGCAAGCTCAAATATTTTTGTTTGTAATCGACCAAAGCAAACTGCAAATTGTACTGACAGCGAAGGAAATATTTGGTATTTAAACTTCTTCATAGTGGTTAGCCTGACCTTTCTGTGTGTGAAAATGGTGGCATTTTGAGTCGACTACAGGTGGATTGAGGACAAGAGAATGTCAGTGCTTGTGTATCAATCGCCATTCAGATGAAATGGAACCACTTCACAATGAGACTATCTTATAAAGGGTTTATGAATGGTTTATAATCAGGTTATTAATTACATTGCAACACTTTGTAAATCATTAATAGACAATTATAAACAAGTTACTACACAGTTCTTTTTTATTAATGAGTTACTACCATTTATAAATGGCAAAAGGGAGTCTTATTGTAAAGTGGTACCAAATTAATTGTAGTTATCTATCCATTTCCAATAAAAATATTAAAGTAGCATCAAATTCCAAATCAATCTCACTTATACACAATATTTTTGTTTTTCGTTTTTTGCTAATTTTCCATTTTAGTAAACCATTACGCTGTGTGAGGTGAACATATTAATAATGAATAAGAATCCAGTTAACATTGGATTGCGTATCTAAAGTGCACCATGACTAACCACTAACAGCTTCAAATACATGCACTTTCATTTCAGCTCTGACTAACACATGCGTAATTCACAATGCTCTTTTCTTTAAGATCTAGATGAAAAAAACTCCCACAGCTGAATTATCAGATCATTTACTGCAGCACACAACGCATGTTCTTTTTTTTGCAACACGCCCTATGCCCAATACACATTTTTCTGTGTGTATTTTATGGGTTAAATGAAGGAAAAACCCCCACCTTGTGCACTATGTTGCCTGGAATATACTCCAAATGGTCCATCGGCCTAAAATTAATAAACAGTTGTAAGATGGATGACTGAAGCATTATAACATTGTTAAAGATTTTTCAAGCCAAATTTCTGAGTGAATCCAAACTGTAAATGAGGGAGATCCTGGGATAGCATGGAGTCCTATCCCGGTACAAGGCCTTGGTACACGCTGGAATGGAACGTCAATGCAAAACATATCTTATAAATGCTGTCGTTTGCGGATGCAGCATAAACATTTTTGTGAACTTTTATGAACATCAAAAGGGGAAGATGATGAAGCCTTCTTTTCATAGCGATGGTGTGCCCTGTGCTGCTTGGGGTTAGCCCCAATCCCCGGCCCCCAGACACTACTGGAGAAACAGCTGGAAGGACATTATATTTATTAAAATGAAATATGAGTCAGCATGCCATTGAACCATCCATCCATCCATCCATCCATCCATCCATCCATCCATTATGTGCCGCTTATCCAGTGTCGGGTCACGGGAGCCGCAGTCTACGCAGGGATGTTCAGACCTCCTTCTCTGCGGTCCTCCAGCTCCTTCAGCGGAGTACCTACAAAACTACAGTCATGCATCTACTGGTGCTAAGCTAGGGCACATCATAGGCGATGTCACCTGGGGTCATTCCAATATGGGTGTCTCGGGTCTTTCGAACATCAAAGATCCTCAGCCAGGCGACCCAGCTGAGGTTCATCAGGCCTCAGCTTGTGCCCTAGCAGCGATCTCCTATGGATCTGCCCTCTTCATCCAAAGCCATCGGGAAGCTTTTTCTGCAGCCTCTGTGCTGTTGCCATAGCTCGCCTTCTCCATTCCTCTATGATGCAGGGCCATGTCCTGCTAAGGACTGCTCTGCAAACCCTTGACACCCCAACCTCTTATCTGTGGCACTCGTTGATTGGCCTTCATGCTTCTCTCTCTTCCACTCATAGGCCTGTAGAATGTGCTAAACGCCCAGTCATACTTTAAAAAAAAATACTGTCGTATACCGTGAAACCGATACAACTTTGAAAAATACCGTGATATTAATTTTTGGTCATACCGCCCAGCTCTAGTCTGAGTATGATCTTGGCAATGTGCTGAGGGAACTCGAGTTGCCTACCCAAGTATACCATCCTTTGCCAGTCCTGTGCTGTGCTGAGAAGCCCTGATGGCGCTTTGGGTACCTTTGGACAGGTACTCGGGATTTCCTTGAGGGACCCCTTCCATGGCAAAGAGGGCACACTGGTGCCTTCGCTAGGCCTCAGCAGTGCATGTTGGATGGACTGGTTAGGACATCATGAACTGCCTGGACCAGGAATTCGATGTGGTGAGGCCTGTCCATGACACCTTGCTCTCAGGATCCTGTTCCCACCTGGTACAGGTGCCTTGGTGTCTCATCCCTACTGCCTGGTGGGTTTCTCCTCCAGAACAGCTGCTCTCCCCTCCCTTGCCCTCTCCAGGACTAGAAGCCGACGCTCTGTGCCCTGGACTTTATAATAATGGGGGGTTGTGGAGATATTCCCTTTAGCATTTTGGGCAGAGGAATAATAGCCATTTTATCTGGCCATTTCTTAGGTCTAACCCTGTTGCGATGGTGAAAGTTATCCATTTCATTGCATAGCCTCTGCTTGACTAACTTATACTACAATTACTACAATTTCGTCATATATCATTATATGTACTTATGAATACAGTAGGTGGCTGATAAACTAGCATTTATGGGGGGTGTCTGATTATCAAAAACCCAAGATACAACATTTCTCGTAGTTATTTTCCACCCTAAATAACTGAATTTGTTACATATTACTGTATATGCCCGCAATTAATGCGCCAGAAAATGTGATATTGCCCATCCTGTCACATAATTTCTGATAATTCTTATGTAAGTCATTTTAGCAATACATTCCTTTGCAAATATATGAATTCATTTTGTGCAGATCATAATTGCTGGTTCTCCTCGTTTCGCACAGTGAATACAAATCCTATCAAGTCATGGTCTGGTTAGACAAGAGCAAAAAAGAGGATGTGAGATGAGGATCCAAACTTCATGTTACCCGGAAACCCATTTGTATTGAGTAGGGCTGACTAAGCTTGGTCCCTGTCTGGCAGGATTGTATCTCTGTAGGTCTAAGACTTCACGGTCTTTAGTGGCCATGCTGATACAGTATCCTGCTAACACACTCACACCATGTTAACTAATAATAACCAACACATTTTCTACTACTGCGGCACACTGACAGGGGTTAGTGGTTCAAGTTTTGTAGTGAGGAGTGGCTGGAAAGTTAACAATGGAATGAGTTCCCACACACCTGTATGCACAAAAATATCTTTTAATGCACAAATTATTTCATTTTGGTATTGAGACTCCCCCGTGTAATGTTAGTCATGTGTTGGTCCCACCCAGCCAAAAAAATAAATAATCATCCAATGAGAACAACTAAGACATATTGTGCCAGTAATGGTGACATGTCTGCTGAACAATGATTGGACAATTTAGTCTGTCACCACCCTGCCCTCCTTCCTCCACGTTAGCGGTCTGCTACTGCTACTTATGAGATCGCTGAGACTGATCAGATGTTTTGGCACCGCCACTGATGATAGTACTGTTGTTATTTTTTTATGCCGGTGCATGTTAGCCACAGAAACATGCCCTAAAACATGTCCATACCCTAACCCTAACCATATACAGGAATCGTTACAATACCCTCGATTATTCAGAAGGGAATACTTGAAAAATAAAGTGACAGGCAAGTCATCTATTTCTCCTGTGTTTTCCCCATTGGTATATAAGATTCATGATCCATGTGTGTGTGTGCTTCCCCTGCTAATGCAGAAACCAGTCTTAAGATTTTTGTTCCTCTTCCTGCTTTTGCTATGTCTTTTTCCATTCACGCCCCCCCCACACAAGTTCCTGGTCCTTGACCTCGTTCATGTGTTAATCCCTTCTTTTCGTCATACCTCTAATTGTCAGATTGTTGTTGTTGCGATATCTAAACGGACTTGATCATGCAACACACGACTGCATTTTAACTATGCATATCTTTAAATTACCCTCAGCAACATGACAGTTGTCACGCTGGAGTTTCCTTCATTGTAGGACTTTGATGCTGCTCCAGTTTCCACAAGATTCTTTCTGCCTCTTGTCTGTAACTCGTTGCTCTGTTTGGACACTGGGCTAGTTTCAAGCTGTGCAGGACAGGTTACCAAGTGTGCTTTCAGAGTGCAATGCAGTGTTGGCATTGAGATACTGAAAAGATGGTAGAAGAAGTGAAAGAAGAGACAGCTCACATAAATTCTTCTGGCTTCTGATCTAGCAAAACAAATGGCACAATTCTGAAGTATTCATACTCTTTTATTATAAAGAAAGACTGCATAATCGATCCATCATCCAATACCTCATCCAGAACTTTGAGTCTGTTCCAGAAGCACAAAACAACTGAAAACCATGGAGAGGATACCAGTCCATCGCAGGGCACACACGTATTACAGCCATTTTAGATAGGGTGACCAGGTACTCCATGTTAGGGAGGACATTTTAGGATTGCAGGAGCAAACCAAAGTACCATTCCATCCATCCATCCATCCATCCATCCATCCATCTATCCACCCATATCTGCTTATCCAGTACATGTCCATGTGATAA
>JAODLD010000042.1:9174028-9187436 GCA_026781065.1 Mormyrops boulengeri | reverse complement strand
TCCATCCATCCATCCATCCATCCATCCATCCATCTATCCACCCATATCTGCTTATCCAGTACATGTCCATGTGATAAGTCACCTTAATAATTTTAATGTTTTAATGTAGTTATAAATCCAATGTAAAAATGTGCAAATAGGGTAGAGATTTAATTTGTGACGTAAATAGGAACAGATACTTCTCCTTTTGCCTCTTACAGAAGGAAGTTACTGGATTTTTAATGAAATTTCCACTTCGTCATTTCTCACGGTCTACAAAGAAGTAATCAATCCCCTGATGATTTTAAAAATATTTCTGATCTGTTTTGTTCTTTATTAAGCAACATACCTCAGGTCTTAGTGTACAGTACACAGGAACCTCTGCTTTCTATGAATTTAAAGCAGTACTGTTATGAATTCTAATGTCATTAATTTACTTGTAGCTTGAGTTGTTTCTGGGATCGGCTCCGGATCTCCGTGACCCAGAAATGGACAAGCAGTACTGAATATGAATGAATGAATACCTTCCCCGTTAAAATATTCACCATGGATTAAATGTGTGTTCATTTGGTTCCCATCCAACATACCACAGTCAAGGACAGCTCATACAAGGAAATGGAGTAATGTCAGGGAAACCGATCAAAACAAAACTACAGTTTTGGTGCAATTTATAGCATCAATATCCACCAAAAGAAAGCATTCTCACTGTTGGCAGTCAGACAGATTTGCCCAATGATCTGAAAGCTTGTTGTTCACAGCTTCTTCCGTCCTGTTTGAGTCACTTTAGGCTGTTACTACTTGTCTTAGTGTACCATAACACTTTCTTGAAATAAGAGGTGGTTTTTGATGAATTAAACTCTCTGAAAAAAGATGTATAGATAAAGTAGGACTGCACTTAACCCTAACAATAAAAAATATATTTTTACATGTGGTTCATGTCTCCACACTAAAATTTCATATTATATAGGGGAAATTCCTCAATCACTCCAATATAATTCTACGAAGACAAGGAAATAGCTGAAAGAAGAAAATTCTAAGTGGTTGGTGCTTTTGCTAAAAATAAACTTCAACATGAATATATGACTGTGATGGGCTGGCGCCCCATCCTGGGTTGTTTCCTGCCTTGGGGCTGCAGCCCCTGGGATTGGTTACAGACCCCCCGTGGCCCTGAATAGGATAAGCAATTACAGAAGATGGATGGATGGATGGATGAATATAGGAGAGGAAATAGACAGTACTGAAATCAAATAGCACGATAGATTTACTTTAACAGTCGTTGAAAATATTAATTTCACAGACTGAAAAAGACTATGAACAAAAGGTGTGGTGGAGGTGACATGGTGGTGCAGTGGTAAGCAATGTCACCTTACATCTCTGGAATAGGGTCTCCACCCTGGCTCCACATGTGTGGAGTTTGCATGTTCTCCCTGTGTTGTCCAAAAACATGCTAGCGTCAACTGGAGTTACCAAACTGTCTAAAGGTATAAGTGTGTGTGTCCTGCAGTGGGTTAGTGCTGTGTCTTGGGTTATTCCCTGCCTTATGCCCATAGCGTCTGGAACAGGGAATACAGGAAAAAATCTATTACAAGAAAAATAGGAGGAACACTTACGGGAGCCTGACCAGAGGTTAGAATAAATATAATATATTGCTTTTATATACAAAATAATATTTCTTTTTATATAGACATTCACATCATAAAAACATATACTTGACAACTCATTTACAACTTACAATTTACAGAATGCTTGAAAAATATGTGCTTGAAAGACTGAGTTGGAGAGAGAGAGGAGGAACGGGGAGAGAGAGAGAGAGAGAGGGGGAGAGAGAGAGAGAGAGAGAGAGAGAGAGAGAGAGAGAGAAAACAGGAAGCCCAAGGTTTACGCAAGAGAGAAAGAGAGAGAGAGAGAGAGAGAGAGAGGGAAAGGAGGAGAGGGGGTAACAGAGATCAGCGTTCATACAAGCGCCAACAGCAAGAAAACATACACAATGTTAGGTTTACAGCACAATAGAACACAGGCTGCTTAAGTTCACGCCAAGTAGCCTGTGACCTCATCTTTGAATCTGGCTTTTCTGAACCCTTGCTTGGAGAATTTAACATCGTCTGCTGCAGTTCGCATTTTTTCCTCAAACTTTCTGTCAGAAGATCGTCTTAGTGCGGGGATTCTCTCAAAGATAGAAGAAGGATAATGTTCATTTTCTAATTAAAGATGGATTACCTGTATTCACTTTATACTGCGTTATTTTTGACTGGGTTTTGTGGCTACACAAAAGGTAAGAAACAAACAGCTTAAATTTGACTTTGCTGATGTTGATAAAGTACTTGCATGTCCTCAAGGTGTACTTAGGGCCATTATCTTGTTAACAGAGCTACATAGTTCAGTTAGGCCGTAACGTCTCTTTACATGCTAAAATGCTTCAAATACTTATAATTCATATAACTTTTTTCTCAATCATTATATATTCATTGGGAGTGAAATTTGGTTTGTGTTTTAGCAATTAATAAAAAACTATTGACTCAATACAATATCTAGATCCCTATATGTGTCATTTAGACATTTAAATTACAACATTTAAATTATATCAGACTTTTCTCCTGAGGTCTGTAACGAAACTAACGCTGGAAAGTACAGCACCGGTGGTTCCTCTTTTGGTAAATAAAGAGGCTTTTCCAGTTTGTGTTATGGTGAAAAATAAGCTTTTCATTCTAGAAAAAAAAAACTATGTTTTGTTTTGAGGCATAATTTCAATAAAAGAAAGTCTACAGCTTTCAGTCATCAGTGTTAGTCAGCATGACAAATTTGGAGTGTGATTTTTTTTGTTTGTTGATTGTTTCATCACGTAACGGAAAACACCATGAGAAATTCCGGCATTGGGAATATGGGATGTTTCAAATCTGCCTCAATTTTTTTTCTCAAATGTTGTAAGTGAGAGAGATGTGTTGCCTGTATTCTACATTGCAAGTGTAAAAATATCAATTAAGGGACCACAATGCATCTAAAAATTGGAATATTTTTCTCAACAGACTTTAAGTAAATTCATACAGTTTTAATAAGTGTTGTCATGATGATTCCACAAGGTAATATTGTTGCAAAGTGATGCATGTTCTGCCTGTCCTGCATTAATGCGTCGACTTTTTCCTTCACCCAGGCGTGAATCCCAATGAGAGTTTCAATATTTCTGTGTCCATATGGAACGGGAAGGCGACCCTTCTCTGGAAAGCCCCAGAATGGGTTCCACCTTCCTCTCATTATGACATCGAGGTGACATCGTAAGTTGATTTGCTCTGACTGCCCAAGAAAAGCTAAACAGGACTGGAAAAGAAAATATTAGCATCATCAGTGTGTTTTCATGAAATTCTACTTTAATTCAAAAGTAAAGTTTAAGTAGGCTGGTTTATAAGTGATATTTTTGAAGAAAAAAATAACTGAGTGAAAATATTTTAACTGTAATAATCTATTAACCAATTTCCTTGTGGTTTAAATGTCAACTGAATGTCCGCTGAGATAAATTGCAATGAAGCCTCAGACTTGGTGTATAAAGACTTGGTAAAAGTAAAGGTAATATATTTACAGCTTAACGCAGGGAAAGGCAAACTGGATGGCTGTTCACCACTGCAACTTAACCCTGCTGTCCTGTGACCTCTCTGATGTCATCAATGAGACAATCCATAAATACCGAGCCCGGGTTCGAGTCGTCACTGAGCAGAACAACTCAGCCTGGTCCAGGATCACAATTAATCTCAGAGATAGTAAGCTCACCACCGATGTGCATCTGTGTTTGTTTCCACTCCTGTTACTCCTTTAACAGTCCAGTTTATGGTCAACTTGCTATCTTGCTTTCCATTGTAAAATTTAGGCGTTCGATGTTACTGATAATTTGCCAAACAAATTAAGCGCCAGTAATAGCTACACATACAGCATGTGTGTGAGTGATGTGGTGGCTCCGAGCAGACCTCCTGTATTTCCTCCCACTGACAAACGGTCATGTGAATTTGTGCCACTGAATTGCCCATAGGCTGGGTGTGTACCCTGCCAGGGATAAGCTTCAGGCTCACTTTGACAGAACACTGATGATTAATGTGCATTAATGTACATATACAGGCTGCCCCAAAGTTAAGAACATCTGACTTACAAACAACTGATACTTATAAACAGTCCACCATAAAGCCTACTATAATTTGAGTTAAATGCAATGGTCCATAATAACGAACGTACACACTACTTTGTGATGCTCATGCAAACATTGTACGGCTTCAGTGGTTCGACAGCTTGACATACAGTACAGTACCGTATGCATTTACTTTATTATTACTGTATTATTATTATTCCAATGTACCAAAGAATTTGATCTAAAGACAAACTTAGGGAACGGATCTTGTTCATAGCCTGGGGACTGCCTGTACACCAAATACACAGCAATTACAAAACATAACATGTAATGTACGGAGAAGTCTGTACTGCTCTCACCCAATGATACCAATTCACTGTCACAGAAAGTCACAGAAAGTCTTGGGACGCTTGCTTAATTCAGTAAAAATATAGCTAATTTATCGGTTTTATAGCAAAAATCATTACTCTATTCATTCATTTACAAAAAAAGTATATATCATATTAGGAACAATCAGTAGTTTTAAGTGAAACATTAATTTCAAGTAGTAACAAATTAAAACCCAAATTATAGTTCTAAAAACCTGTTCTGAGTTAAAAGTTTCATTGATGAGCCGTCTCACTGGGTGCTTTTTAATTATTAACACCTTTGCAATGATATAAAACACCGAACATTTGTGTTTAGTGTCCCTTTGGGAGCCAATTGCAATTAATAGCAAACAGGCAAGAACAGAACTGAATGAGTGAGTCAAAAAAATTATGACAATTAAAATGAAAATGTCTGTGAGGAAGATATGTGCAGATATGTTAAATATTGCTTGGCAATAGACTTTTGTTATGAAACCAATACATTTGCAACACTTTAACCTAATTAATGCATCCCAAGACTTTCTGTAAACATGGTATGTTCCACTAACTCAATAACTGCTGGGCAGGGGTTTCTGTGACATTACAGAATGCACAATATGTCACTCTGCTTACCAAAGATCATTGCATTTATGACTCGTTCTCTCTATTTCACTAGGAGTTCCACTACCTACCCCTATGTTCTAGGTGCTTTACCAGGCTTATCCTTGTGCCCTTTTGTCTCCTAGGTAAGCTCCTGCCCCCAGTCTTCTCGCTTTCTGGTAATTCATCTTCAGTGAATGTCAGAATACATACCAGTCCCATCCTGGAAAAGATCTTCATGTATGGCCTCAACTATCACATCTACCTGCAAGAAAAGGGAAATGGCAAGGTACTGTCACCCATGAGTCCTCACAGCAGATGATATATTGCGATACACAGAGTTGCCACTTCTTTCAAGGGTAAAATGACAATACTAATTAATATGACATGAGTAAAAATACAGTGAGTAACAGTGCTGGGCTGGGATTAAATTTTGGCCCTTGACTTTGGTGTCCCCTATGGCTCCATGGTAAATTTTGCCGAGTGGGGGGTCCCCATGATGAATTCTCGAGCTAGGGTGTGGGGGCACATTTCCATGACAGGTATGCCAGATGGCCTGTCCAGCCCTGCTGAGTATCTACACTGGCGATTTTTCGGTGTCTAACTGCCCTACTGGACCCGCAGATGATGCAGAACGTAACATGGAATTACAAGGAGCAGATACCAGAGGTGAGCTTCAGCTTGCTGCAATGGGGGCGGGAGTACTGCGTCCGTCTGCGTGTCGAGGACATAGCAGGGACCGCCGCCAGCGAGGCGTCCGAGGAGCAGTGCCTCGTGCTGCCACTCCCAGGTACGACACCAGCCGCTGCTTTGTTCACTCATCCTACGTGACTTTCATTCATTTGCTTTTCTGTCACATGGTTCTGGCCTCATATTTTATGTGGGTGATAAAAGCCTGTTGCAGTCATTGAACATGTATGTCATTGAGTACATGTGTATGTAAAGGTCTTTTTCCTCCTGGCAGAGTGGTATCCGTTTTTGGTACCGACCATTCTCATTTGTGTCGTGGCAGTCGTATTTCTGGTGGCCCAATTTCTACACTGCTTCTTGAAGGAGCCAGAGAAATTACCCATCACACTGGTAAGCTACAATAATCACTGCAACCACTACAACAGAATTAACCACAGTTTATTAATTACATATACAAAGATGAACTAAAACATTATGATCACTTACCCACAAAGGGAATAAGGTCAACTATCTCGTAAAAAATGGTGCATGTCAAGGTTTGGGATATATTTGGTACTTTACATGTTGAGCGCAGAAGAAAATGGCCAGGTGTAAAGACCTCAGTGAATTCGATAAGGACCAAATCATTATGGCCAGATGACGGAATCAGAGCATCTCTGAAATGGCAAAGTTTGTAGGGTGATGAGTATGTATGGACAGTTGTCTGAGAAGGGAAAATAAGGGCAATTTAGAAATGCAAATTTATCTAACTGCACATCGTTGTGCTGTTGGAGGAATGTGGAATTCCCAGAGAAAACACAGCAGAAACATGCAAACTGCACACACGAATGTGTGGGACGACAGTGTGATTCGATATTTACAATATCTATACAGAAAAAGGGTGATATATTCTTTGAAAAAGGAAATCATTCATAGAATGAACTGAGGGGAAGCCTGGTGACTGAAATGTACTAAGATGAAGGTCTCTTTACTCACAAATTCCACGAAAATGGGGAAATACAGTGTGTTTTGTAAAAGTTGAACTCTGAACAACAGCTCCAAAAGAAGCACCAAAGTCATACTCAATCTCGATCTCATTTACATCGTTAAAAAAAGAGCCACTTCCACTTCTCACATTGTACCAAATTCTCTCTGGTTTCATTGGTTCTTTATGCGATTGTATTTAAGAAGCATTACTTTTCTCTTTCAGAAATCCCCTGGAACTGGATGGCGACCACTCACCGTGAGAGAAGTTTCAGTCGAGATTGTGACCGATAAAGGGTTTCTCCTGATAAGCCGAAGAGCCGAAGAGAAAACCAAGAAAGTGACAGAGCTGATGACAGCGGAGGAGAGCGAGGAGAGGAGGGACAGCATGGATAGTGGGGTGAGCATGGGCCAGCATTCCTCGGACATGGACAGAGAGGTGAAGCAGGACACTGTGAGACGACAGAAGGAAGACAGCGGTTGTGGGAGTCTAGATGGGGCTGATGGCAGTGCTGGCAGGAGGGAACTGGAGGACCTCTCTGTACTACAAAACAAGAACGAGAATGGATGCTGTGCTCCAAACCCACCTGACAGTGTGGCATCTCAGTACAGTGATGCCAACAATCTGGACGCCGAGGATTCTGGCTTGACGCCTGACCATCTAGTGCCTCTGGTCACCCAGAAACTGACTCAAGGATCCTCTGAAGTCCAGGCTTGGGATCAAGGGCAGGCAGAAGGAGCAATACAGAGTGACATGGACAACTGCATAGCCGTCAGTGTTGGGTATAGGCCCAGCCAGCTGGCATGTGTTTGTTCAGGCCAAGGTCAATGCCTTTGGTGTCGTGTAGGAGGAGGACAGCAGCAGACTGAACATGACAGCCAACCAGTGACACATAAACATAACTCCTCAACCCTCTTTATACAAGAGGAAGACCTCAAAATGACTGTTCCCCAATCCACGGCACTGCTAGAGCAAGCAGATTTGCCATTCCTCACACTCTCGCTCCCTAAAGACTCCACCGAAGTTTCCCCTCTACTTACCTCCATGCCACAGCTAAGCATGTTGGACAATGGACTTGACTTTACACCCAACGTCATGCCCATTTCAATTTATGACATGGATCTGACCTTTGGGTAGCAAGTTGCTGCCACATGCCAGGTTTAATTACTTTATTTATTTATTTTTCTGTTCTTTTATTTTCAATATCAAAGTGGCTAGTACTTGTAAGAAAGCTGATGTCCATGTCTCATGCATGAACACGGAGCTGCAGGCGACGAGATGGTCACGCATTTGCAGTTTCCATGGTGCCATTTTGCTGTATTACTAAGCCAAATGTCTATCTTGAATCTGATCGCTGAACGAGGAGGAGGTTGTGTGGGATGGTTGACTTATCAGCATCACCCCTTCCCTTCTGCCCTACTAATTTTGAAAGGCGGAAGTGTGCTAGCGGTGTAGGAAGCGTTAAACACTCGCCAGTGAAGATGCCGCCTAATAAAAAGTGAGATGGCTTCTACGAACTGCACTGTACTCGTGACCACTTTTTCATGTAAATAGATTTTTTTTGATCTTATGTGCAGAGATGCAAAAACCAGCTTTTGTTGTTGCGGGAAAGCCATCCCTATCTGAGTCATATGCCAACCCCCCTCCAAAAAAAAACAATGAAAGCTTGAACTGAAATTGCTGCATTGGATGGTATTACAAATGTCACATGTCTAACTGCTTTATAATGTGCATGTTATTATCTCATCGCTGAACGGCGAACTTGCTTGAGTTGTGTGTCGAGAAGCTGCTTATCATGCCTGATGCAACAAAGAACTGAAAAAATTGGTGTTCTCTTAAAATGAGACGACTAACCATAGGAAATTGAAGCTTTAACCTATAAACTCCTACATTTCTTGGTGAAGTGATTTCATTTTCGAGCCATAAATATATTTAACAATGTGTGTGGAAGTGCCTACATTGGAATCTCATTTCTGTGAAATGGCTAGTTTCATGCTGATACCATTCAATTAGTTTCTAACACATGACACTGACTCACTTCCCTTTATACTGTAAACATTTTTGTTTCTGTGTTGCATCTAAACCCACAATTTTTTTATATATGACTCCTGTCATGCTGTTTGATTGTATTCTTTACTCAAGCTTGTTCAGACTGTGAAAAGGACATGTAAAACACAAAACGTAATAAAAAAAAATACACAAAACATAAAATGCTCAGTATTTCTTCTGTGATGCATCTTATATATCAGGACTTTTCAAATCTGGCCCTCGATTCCAAATCCAGGCCTTGTTTTCAGTTCTCCCAGGTAGTTAGTTTATTAATTACTGATTCTGATTGGCCACAGAGATGTGCCTGCACTCCCATCCTACAGTCAAACTAGACTCAGACTCTTAAATCAACCCTCCCCCCTTCTCCCTTGGGGGGACCAAGCAAGAATTCCAATGTATTTGTACTTCTGTACCTTCTTTGCATATGGCAAATAAGGTTTCAGTCGAAATTGCCAGTAGGTTAACGTGTTAAGTTGGTGCCTCGTTGGGTGCATTAAAGCTTCATGGGATATGGGTAAACACTGCCAGATAGCAGTTTTCTTATTGTAAGATGATGAAGAAGAATATTTGCTGCATGGTACTGCATCTCCACATGATGATGCTAGTGCCAATGCAGAGACTCCAAAAAGCGAGCATGTGGCTAAGATCTGAGTTACATACTTCACCAATTGCAGTTGGGAGTATTGGCCTTATCTCAACTGTAGTGAGGGACTGGCCCATCCACCGACTCATGGGCTGAAAGCAGGCCACAGCTGACCGCTGTGACCCCAAAGAAACCAGGAAAGGAAATCAGAGCGCGACGCACGCTGGCCTGAGCGGGAAAACACGGCGGGGGCAGAGGCAGGTAAAACCCGACTCTGAGCCTAGGCTACCACGCAGTCAAAAATGATGGAAAAGCATGACACGGCAAAGATGCACGTCCGGGGACGCCCACATGCAAATAGGTTCCTGCGCAGAGGAAACCTTTACCTGATCACCATGTTTCTCTTTCAGAAAAAAGAACAACATCCTCTTTCATTTACATAAGGAAATTCCAACAAACATGCTTAAAGCCCTAGAGGAAAAACACTTTAGTTGCATGGCCTACATGTGCTAGTTTATTTAGCACAGTATGCAGATTTACACTTGTAAAGTGAGTAAAAATGACTAAAAATTCACTCGCTATCTTCAACAAATAAACACATATCACAAAGTGGTAGACTCAGCGGAACTGCAGCTTTCTCATGATACATGGGAAAATATCGTTACAGAAACCAGAAACTCGCAAGTGGGGATTTGCGGTGTTTATTTTCACAAGCTAAATTGTAAATTCAAAATCAGAGTTCAGGGTCAAGGAAAGGTAGACCAGGAGCAAATAGGGCAATGAGGATAATCCAAAATCGTGAAACAGGTAATTAAGCCAAAGAGTCATAAACGAGAGAATCAGGAATCAAATCAAAAGCTCAGGATTCAACTACAAAGAAGATGGAGGCTTTGCACTGCGTTCAGAGTGTGACAGGTTTAAGTCCATGCTGGTTAATAGCATATACATGAGAGGAACCAGGGCGCTGAATGGATCAATTGGTATTCTGGCAGGGGGATTGCTGGCGAGATTTTGGAGGTGGCGTGATAAGATTCCACACAAGATTCCATAAGGCTGCACCATGCAGTCTACCATCCATACATTTTCTAATGGCTTATCCATGGCCGGATCTTCCACATGGGCAACCCTGGCGCATACCCAGGGGCCCTCTCTACTAAGGAGCCTTTGATAAAAAAGTTCAGAACGAGTGTCATTATCAGATCAAATACTGGCGGACGCTCACAGCCATTCTCTCATGTGGTCGATAGCATTTGCAGAGTCAAAATGGATCTTGCTAGAATCCATGAGCCCAGTGTGGCACCCAAAAATAAAGAAAAGACACAAGAGGCACTGAATTGCTTAGAAATGTGCCAGAAATAAGCATTTTTCCAGAAATAAAATCAAGACCATATAAACAAAGATGGTGCCAGGTACATATCACACATACTGATATTAACAGTCAGGAATCAGAGAACAATTTAGCTGCCACAAATACCAAGATAATGGGGTGAGGGGTGCTTTATTGTGCTGATGCCCAGGAGCCTATTAGAACTCTTAATCCAGTCATATCCCGGTCAGCCATATCCTGGATGGGTGGCAAGGGAGGGCTTCAAGCCAATCTCAGGTAACCCTGGGCTCGGATATACCTAGAACATGATGACAGTTCATTGCTGGGTGCACACACGCACACGCACGCACACACACACACACACACACACACACACACACACACATACACATACACACACTAGACTAGGGTCACCAGATAATCCATGTCAGAGGGACAATCTGAGCTATTTCGGGTTTTATAAACTGCTTTAAAACTGAAAGGCTCCAGTACTTGGCTGAATAGTTCAGTTCTTCTTGTGCTTTTACTGGTTTGTTTCCTTGATTGAAAGACTCATGCAGACTCAGCAGACAGTCCATGTTTTTGGTCAACTGGTAGGGAGCAAAACCATGGACCGTCTGTGGGTCCCTGTGGACCGCATTGGGAAACAATGCTGAGTAGGATACTGGGGTGATTTCATGATTTGATATCTGTAAGTTACCCTTAGTGTGATACCATCTATGGCAGTGTTTCCAACACGGTCCTCAGGGACCCCCAGACAGACCACGTTTTTGCTCCTTCACTAAAACTAGAACCACAGAAGGCTGAGAAAAAAAAATTGCTACAGATTTTACATCATTCGTTTCCCTCTTAACCTACGGTATTTATGGAATTTAATTTGTTACAGGAATGCTCAGAATGTTAGTAGAAACTCTTAAAAAACCAGAGCACACACAAGCCCCACTATTTACCATGTAAGTCACAATACTTTCTGTTCAACTTTTTCACCATGAAACAGAGAAGTGCCCTCTTTTTCATTTACCACACCATTCTGCAACATCTGTAGAACAAAGCCCCCGCTTCACTGTCTTTGAAAGACTCCCTGAAACAACAGTGCCATCAACTTTCAGTTCTCATGTTTCAGCAATATTTATGTAACGTTTTTACAATGTATTTAAAAAACAAACAAAAAAAACACACCCTTCAGAGGCATTGTGGGAATGTTCCGGCAGAATAACTTCAAAAGATACAGCAGCTGTGAGGCTTGATGCAGACCACTGTTTGAATACCACTCTGCATGCCGTAGTACATTTCCTGTTCTCAGTTTTACTGACCTTGACAGGAAGTCAGATCTCAGCCCCCAGCGACGTGGGGAAATATTTATAGAAATTCACATATGAATTGACATATTGCTCCTAACTACTGGGTGCACAAAATGAACAAAATGAAATGATACGGACAGGAGCATGAAGCAACAATGTGTCAGAGTTTAGTCTGAAAGATTGGTTATAAAAAAATGTTTAGTTATAAACCTGAAAATATAGGCCCAATGTGAGTGCATTAAGCATTTAACATTTATTGACATCATATTCATGATATTTTTGTTGCAGTTTGAGCTGCATCCAGATTCAATGAAACTGCTCTTAGATTTCTACCAAAAATAAGTCAGTCATTCTCATTATTAGTTTTGATGTTTTACATTTTGTTTCAGTGTCACACATTGGTTTTGAAAACCATCTGGTCACAATTTGGCAGTTTGTGTCTGTGGAGAGAGGCAGCGATATGGGGGGGGAAGTGGGTGGGTTTGCTCCTTTTTGACAGTTCAGTGAGTACAATGAATAACCACGGTGTCATGTGGCATGGCCACATAGGATTGGAACTGCCCCCTGAAGGTGAGACGCCATTTAGTAATTACATAACAATTGACTATAAGCCATTTCTTATATTCCACACGTCCATCCTCCATTTTTCTATAAGTACATATCCTGCACCATGATGAGCCTGGTGGCTAAGCTAGGAAACAGGGCCAAAGCATGTTGGTACCCTGGGTGAATGTCCAGTTAATTGCAGGGAGCGAGTGTGCACACATAGACACACACACACAGACACACACACAGAGCATAGGGTAGTCACTGGTCATCCACCGATTCATGTGGTCATCAATTTATTTAGTGATTATGATAGTATATTATTTACATTATTGTATTTTGCTATAGTATGACTTACTTAACCATGCTCATCATTTACAGCTCAACAGTACCAATTTCCCCAAACACAACAGTATAAAAATACTTCCACCTCTCTTCATTTTCTCAGTTTCACATTTTCTACGCCCCCACCCCCTCTAATTCAAAGTAACCATTGAAGTACCTTGTTTTTTTCACTCCTTATTGGAGAAAATAAGTACATTTCTACGGTTCACATATCAGCGTAAGTCACATCACTTTGGCCTCCCTGTACATTTGTTAGATATACATATATAACATATATATTTAACAACAATAAACACAAATTGTAAAGGAAGAAGCCCCAGCATCATTCAAAGCAACCTTCACAGAACTTCAGGTTGTCAAGAAAAAACATCCCATGTGAAAATGACATTTTTAAAGTTAAAGGCAGAATATAGAAGGATATGTAACCTGAAATATATGCCTTTTTGGCTTAGCATTAGAAATTTTGTTCTGGTTTTATTTACAAATAAAGCTACCCCTTAAAATTTACCACTCTAGGGAACAAATTGAGTATTTGAGCAAACAACTAAGGTATAGGTATGCTCTCAGAA
>JAODLD010000042.1:9150749-9165705 GCA_026781065.1 Mormyrops boulengeri | reverse complement strand
AAGTTGTTTCATATTAATGCATGTACAGAGACTAAATAGTAAAGCATTACGACTCGTGTCTACAAGAGTTTGCATTGGTTCCTAAGACCAGGACAAAAAACATAGTGTTTCGACATTTTCATTCCTATCCGAGGGAGGTAATGATTAACTGGGCATGAAGGTTGACCTGGTTTGCATTATCATTAAGTATGCTCTGCATTAAAACTTGTGCACCACAAGTTTTATAACCCATATTTGTACAGAAGCGCTCTAGACCAGAGGAAGTGTGAAAGCTTGTCCTATTCCAGAACAAACTGAAAAACAGACCAAGACAATTACAGCAGCAGACATGTACAAAAGGATGTAGATGGGAGAAACCAAATATATGTTCTCTGACAGGACTCAGTTATTGAATTAAGAGGAAATAGGCCTATCCCTTTCCCCGTAGCTGAGAGACACGGGGGACTCAGAGCTTTCCCTGGAGCACTCCTACTGTAACAGGGATTTCCCATCCTGTGCACTGAGAAGTCACTTGAGATCAGGAAAGGAGATAACTCACAGCCACATATCCTGCTTTTTATATCTCCAGTGGTTGGTTAATTATTTAAAATGCATGACATCAGATACAGATTAGACCACAGAAAAACATAGACTTTATTGACATACAGTTAGGCCTACATTACACTGATGGTTGATTATTTCACATATAAATTATTTGACCATCTTTCTGAAGGAGTAGAATTAAAATGCAGGGGCTCTCACCTGGTTGGGTAGAAATGCTAGATTGTGGCCAATGTTCATGGCGGAGTAGTTTTTCCATTTATAACACCTTCCTGTAACAGGAAACAACTTCAGCCAGAACTTGATTAAAAACACCAGCTATTTAATATGCCTGATAAAACCAATAAATAATAAATAGCATAAGTTTACATCAAAAAGATTTTGATCTCTGTAGGGCTGCCACTAACGGCTATTTTCCTATTGATTAATCTATCTACTATTTTACCAATTGGCCGATTAATCTAAACAATTAAAATTTCCTCCAGAATATAAAATTGACCGTTTAAGTTAACTGCATGCCATCGCAGAGCTCTAGATAATGGACGCCGGGTATTCGGCACTATAAGGACAGTATTTTCGCCCACAATTCGATAAGCAGATTAATAGTGTGCCTGTTAATGGAGATGCGTATTGTGATGCCCAAAAAATAATCTGTATAAATTCGGCATAACTTCATGGTTATGGAATTTGGATAGCGGTTCACGCCACATGCGACCGTTTTGGTAAATCATGTAAGCGATAAGCACTGAAATCGCGGTAAATAAAGGGACAGCTCAGCAAACACAACATTTTTTAAAAGCGGAGATATTGTGGCTAAACTAGGTATAAAAAAAAGACGTTAGTGTTGTTGCCGATAAAAGTCCGACACGTTTCTGTTCGGTAAATATAGTTTGAATGTTTACTTTATTTATGTAACAAATTAGTATTATTATTGTTTTATTTGGTGTCTGTTTGCCATTCAGTCCTAGTTTACTACAAATCTGGTCCGAACAAACGCTAATCGCACGAACACACACACCGTTGATCATACCTCACCCCGCCGTAAAAGCCATCGAAATTTTGCAGTGTGGAACTGAACTACTCCTATAATTACGTAATGATATTAAAGGAAAACATTTCTTTAAATTGAACCATTTTATTAATCATAAAGGTAATTTCATTGAAATAAAAAAAAAACGATGCGTCTATTTAAAATATTGACGGATTTTCTACGTCGACGTCATCGAACACGTCGACTAATCGCGGCAGCCATGGATATTTGCCCAATACACAACAAACTTTCGAGGAAAACCAGTACCATGATTTTAACTATGAGTGTGCTATGACCTTTCATGTTTATTTAAAATCACGGGGAGGACACTAAATTACACATTCACCAACTAAGCTTAAATGGTTCAACAGTGTATTAAAATACAAGGATTTATCCCTTATTTAGGCTAGATTTACAAAGTAATAAACCTCTGACATGCAAAAACGTGTGCGTACTTGTCTCAGATTCAAAGTCTTACGCCTGCCAGCTGACTAAAGTTGGCAACCCTGGGTAACTCGTCATCTGAAATAACCGTAGTTCGCCAAAACTTAATGAGCCAGTCATTTTACCTGGAGTTTCAGCTGCCTGTCATATGGTAATTTAAACGTCTCAAGTGTAAATAAAACTTTATGTCATTGTTCCCTGTGTGCCTTTAATTGCCCCTCGGGGACAAATAAAGTTATTTTGAATTTGAAAAAACTGGACACTTCCCAGCGCGCGCATCACGCCAGCTCGAGATATGGGCGTGGTTTCCCGCCAAATTAACCGAGTTAATTAGGACTGACTAGGCCTTGGCTAGTTGTGAATTAGATATGGGCGTGTTGTTGCGTTAAAAAATACAGAAGGCAAAAAGTACGCTTTACCCGTCTTTGGATTGGATTGTTTGTGCATATCTGAAGTTGGTGAGTACAGTGTGACTTGAGGTAAACTGATAATTCAGTTTAATTGTTAAAACACCATTATGATGTTAATCGAAAACGTAATTCGTCGTGTTTACATTTTGCACTGATTTATTTAACGTCAGGAATAAGCGGGTCTCGAATAAACGTAAGAAATAAGAATAGTCAAAAGCAGGCACAACATCTCCTCTAATTCGGCGATTTTCTAAACGGAAAAAACAATGAACATGAGGGTTAAGGGAGGAGCGTATTTAATATTCTATTCATTTAGGCCCCATAGCTGTTTTGTATAACTGATTCCCTTCATATTTACTACAATCAGTTGTCTCTGAACTTCCCACAACTTGACTTGTAGCAGTGTGGTTCCCAGCACTCCAACGTCAAAAGGATTTCTCTTCTCCTCTCTTTCTTCCCCACCGCCATCTAACATGGCTGGTGATTAAAGATGGGTAAATTCCCCGAGGACTGCAGGTAGGTTCTTGAGCTTAAGAGTTTACTCTGCTTTCTGTACATGGATTGTTTTAGGGGTCAGCCAGTGTGTTACCAGTGCATCTTCTTTAAAGTTACTTTTTCATAGTTTTAGAATAGCTTAAATTGTTGTTTGGTCAGTGTTTACTGACTTTTCTGCCTGGATGTAGCTGTGTATCAGTCTTTTGACCTGTGTGCCTGGATGTAGCTGTGTATCAGTCTTTTGACCTGTGTGCCTGAATGTCAACCTTCTCTGACTAGATTCTGAACACTGAATAATTAAAGCGGGTATATCAGTTCTACAATGGTGAGCTTTTGTTTTTTTTGTGTGTTGAATACCACACAATTGTTTCCTTAGAGCACTGTCATTGAAAAGGCTTCACGGAAAAAGGTTGGATAGTGAATTGGATGACTTCTGAATCAGTACTGCTGAGTGATGGGGGGGGGGTTTATGAGACTACTTAATGCATAACCATGCGCTGAGGCTATCCAGCACATGCCACAAGACGAGCAGGGGGAGTGGTGAAGAAAGAAGGCATCTTGGTGATGAAAGGAGGTGTCTTTGATATTGTGGAAGTGTCACCTCAGAGCTGCAGCCCAATGAGAAATGAGAGAGGTAGACAGGAGGGGCTAAGCTGGACAGCAGGAAAGAGGAGGGCATGGTGCTTGTTCCTGCCTCGAAGGTGGTACGCTATGTACGCTATTTTAATAGTACTAAAAGCGGTTTAGTCCACTCTTCAAATGGCTGGGTCTGAGTATATGAAGGATTCATACCTGTACAAACATCTTAAGGTGAAGAGGGAAGAAACGGGGAGAATACACTCTACATTATAATTATAAATCGTTTTCTTCCCAAAGAGGCATTGGAAGATTCTTGTATGTAAGTAAAGCAAATTGTGAGTGTATGAGACAGCCTGATTTATATTAAACTAATTCTTATTTGGTCTTTGAAACTGTTCTGTGCTTCTGAAGAGGCTTTAGTAAGAGACAAAAGATGAACCTGTTTTATTTCTGAAGAAAGCAGATTGTCTGTCATTCTTTAATGGCTGCCCGAGTTCAAACGGCTTTAATGAAGGATTTGGAACTTATTTGGCTCTTGGATATTGGCTTGAATCTGGATGTTGTTCCTTGTGTATTCTGTGCTCATAATGGTCCCATTGTTATACCTTCTTGTGTCACAAGAACTCAATATGCAGATCTATAATAGTGATAACGGTGCTATTAATCTTTCAACTTTACTCCCTGGAGATCTTGGCTATTTGGGTCTCTTTCGAAATGAGAATGCAAATGAGTTGATGTGCAGCAGCAGTTTTTTTTTTTTTTTTTTTGTTTTCCTGATACTGCTGTTCAATATTCCGTTGGAGACACTGGTGTATACATGTCTGTATCAAACACTTGCAGGTGTGTGTAGCAGCAGTGAGATGCCGGCTAACCTACTGAGAGAGAATCGTCAGTGCTTTCTCATTGTGTTCACCAGTTAAACAGAAGTGTGTGGCTGGGACGTTCCTGTTAACAAATGTGTAGGAGGCAAGATAATTTTCCTTGTCCTTGCTAGAACACTTATTAGGAAATATGTCAGGGATGGTAAAACTAGATTTTGTGTAGCTTGTCAGACAGGAATTGAGGTTTGGGGAGCAACTGCTTTAATAAAAGGGGGAGGGAGAGAGCTCATAGTCGCTATGAAAAAAAATTAAAGGGCATCTTCCTGAAATTCAGGCCAAATCCTCCTAATTTTGTGTCCCAGATGGAAATAAGGATGTAACAAGTAAATGGAATGTTGAGTACAGTTACCTAATCATCAGGAGAGTAAGGAGTAGCATTATCCCACAGGTGAAACATTGTCAAAAATGTCGGACTTCATCAGTCCCCTTTTGTA
This sequence comes from Mormyrops boulengeri, assembly GCA_026781065.1. Classification (NCBI taxonomy): domain Eukaryota; kingdom Metazoa; phylum Chordata; class Actinopteri; order Osteoglossiformes; family Mormyridae; genus Mormyrops; species Mormyrops boulengeri. Next base: position 9,160,892 of record JAODLD010000042.1, on the reverse strand, counting down.
TACTTATTCATGTAATTCCAGTTTCCAAGTCATGACCATTAAAACTCATTTGTTTTCAAGTTACTGCAGAATTTGGATGGAAATTTTTGTTGCTGACATCCTGTTACATGTTTTATTATACCCAACATATGATTATTGAGTCAATGAACTGTAGCACAATTGCATGTTACAGGTGCCAACAGTTTGAGCCATTGTCCATAAAAGCTAAGCGGCAAAAGTAAAGTCGGATACAAGATTCATATGAGGGAAATGGTCAAAAGAAGGTGATTGCAATTCGTTCTCATGATATCAGTGAGATGGTTGTGCATGAAAATCCCAGTAGATCAGCAGTTTCTGAAATACTCATACTACCCTGTCTGGCACCAAAAGCCATGTGAGTGTCACTTAAATCACCTTTCTTCCTCATTCTGATGTTTGATGTGAACTTTAACTGAGGCTCCTGACCTGTACCTGCATGATTTTATACACTGCTGCTGACATTTGATTGGCTGATATTTGCTTCAATGAGCAGTTGAACAGGTGACCTTAAAGTCCAGTGAGTGTACGTAAAAGCCTTAAAGCATGAAATGAATACATTTTTTTTTTTTTATTTTTATTTTATTTTTTTTTAATAATTATTTAAACAACTGAGTTTTCAAGACCAGTAAAGGTGGGGGGTGGGGGAGAGCCAAGGTCTCTTTGCTTTTCATAGCAGGGAAATGCACTATTCCTAAAGGCATTGTTATACCGACACTGACCTGTACATAAAGTTGTGTGCCTTTACTGGAAGAAACTTCAGGCTCAGTCGGAAAGGGCCAAAAACTTTAATTTTTAATTCTTGAATTTTCAATTAACTGGCTTAATATAGGTTTGTGTACACTGTACAGGGATGCTAAGTAACATGTCTCAAAAAATCTCATGCTGTACCTTTTGATTGGACCATTCAATGACGATCTAATGAATTTAATTAGACTTCAGTGCACTGAATGTGCATATCAGTATAATGGTCTTGGGAAAACTAAATGTTTTCACGGCAAAAATGCCCATGTTCATCTCTCTACTACCGGCACTAAGAATGATGGTAAAGGTGATGTATCCCCTGTGGAGCGATTCAGCTTCAACCACAGTGATTGGTCGGAGGGTGTAGCTGAAAATGATTTTTGTCTCAACTTCTGTACCAAGGTCATTCTCAGCACTGAGATACAATATGTGTCGGTGGATTTTGTGCAAAGTCATACCAAAAAGTACCTTAACTGTAACTAGTGGTAGTGGTAGAGTTTAAGGAAGGTCAGCATTGCCCAGGCCAGCTGTCGATGAAACTTAAATGTAAGCAACTTGTATGCGGAATTTACAACTTAGATTTAAGGAGTTTTACGTGCCTGTAGATGAGGCACATATCTTACAGGTCCTGTAAGACCTGTCCCTCAAATGTATTGATGTTTCGCAACAGGAAAATGTTGTTCCCATGATGTCTGGAATTGCAGGGGTTACAGTACAAGTCAAAGTAACACTGTAAAAAGAGAACCAGCTATAGTTTTGATAAAGCTAGTATTGCATCCTGTTTAGTTGACAGTTCAGTCCCTTTTTTACAAAAGTTTTGGATCAATTTAAATGAAATAATGAATACATGATATTGGAGTGGATAATTGGGAGAATTCCTGATGAGCCGGCCTGGTTTTGGGCTGGTGATGAGGAAACGCAATTTTATGTCAACACTCTAGCTGACTTGGTGGTTCTCAAACTGTGGCACAAATTCCTGGGAGGGTGCACCTGATCCAGACAAATTGTGGAACTGAAAAGAATAGAATATATTTCACGCCCTGTTTGATAAACTTCACCACCACACCCCACCCCCGCAACAAAATTTACCGGCAGCTGGTCTGGGGTGTTGCTTTGCTGGACTGAAACTCAGTCCCACTCCAGTCCTGTGACTCTGTCAATCATTTTTGCAGAATGGAAGCTGTAAAACGGAGAAAATGGAGATTGTTTCACAATGAAGGAATCTTCGGTCGCTGACTCTGTCCTTACTGTGCACCTAAAAACAAAGTGTACTTAGCATTACTATGAAGAGGAGGCCACACCCAGAGAGGGAGGCACTGTGTCGGCTAGGTGACATAGTTCCACTACAAGGAAGAGGCTGGTAAATAGAGAGAGGTGAGGCGGGAATCGGTGGTGTCTTATTACAGGGAAGTTCTTCTGCTTATTGGTGCTGGGTCAAGGCTAGCCACTCGCACAGGTCTGCAAGATATTTACAGAAGCTTTGGAAGGATGCCTGAGGGGGACATGCATAACGGACAGGCTTGAGTCCCCCAGGAGTAGCAGGAGAAAAGGACAAGTGGAGGAAGAAAAAGGAAAATTGATGTGATTTGGAGAGCTGAGAGCTGAGCCAAGTCTTTTATGGGATTGCGTTAGAAAAGGATTTGTCAGCTTGACTTCATCTTTTGGAGGGCCCACAAGTGAGAAAGCCGCAATGGCGGTAAGTTTGGCTCCTTTTCCCATAATGTCACTATAAAACGATTTGGTGTTGAGCAGGCAGTCTAGAGGGATGGAGAGAAGTTAACATGGATCGATGTGACTGTCACAATTGTCCATGATTGGAATGTAAATGAATGTGTGTGTGTTTATACACAATAGGTTTTGCATACATTGTTGTGCTTTTAAACTTTCCTACTGCGGCAGCACAGGTGGGCCTGGGTGGTCTGCCACCCCCCCCTGTGTTCTCAGCAAGCGATACAGTATAACAAAATGGTGGGTGTGTGTGGGGGGAGTGTTGGATCAATCAGAGGAAAAGTGCTGTTGAGAGGCATATTTTTCTTTCTCTTTGTTAATTTTGGTTTCTGTGATATGAAGTGTTTATTTTAACGATTAAAAATATTAAACTGATGTAAAAATATTTGTAGTGTAATTTTAATTTTGTCACCAAGTGAATTATTGGACTGGCTCACCTGATTTTATGTCAACTCAACTACGTCATGATACCTGGCTCTCTTTTTTTTCTTCTCACTGAGAGTTTGAGAAACGTTTCACATAATGGTCAAAGCTGGTTTCACTCCCCGAGCTTACGCCGTTTCATGACACTGGCTTCTGAAAACATGACTGCTCATTCAGTTGAGAACCATTCAACAGGAAAAACCGGTAGCTGTGGATTGTTTAGGCACCGGTGATAGGTAGCTAACAAGAATGTGCATTTTAATGAGGTTGCTCCTGTTCTAAGTGGCTAGTCAGCTTTTCTCTACAGTTCACATGTTTTTGACTCCACTTTCGCATATAATATAAAACTACTGCCACTATAGGTTACTGGAGAACGATAATAGATAAGTATGATAAAGATGCAAAAAGTACAGAATTTTTTTTTTTTCTTCTTTTTCCTTCATTCCCTTGCATTGAAACTATTTCCAGTTTGCCCAGGTTGACTGTACATTCAACAATTTGTCATTTAGATGTTGTTTACTGAATGAGGTACAGAAAAATAATGAGTAATTTGACCTTTGCTGGGGTTGTTACATGACAACAGTACAAGGTTGTGCTGCACGCTGTTAGCTGTCTACACCGGGACTGGAGCTCCTGAGAGAGCAGAAATTCAGGTTATGCAAGCAAGCTTGTCGGTACCTGCTCCACCCTGCCTCCATCTCTCACATCTACCAATCACCTTTTCCAGTGCGCAGACTGCTTTATTTTCTTTTGATTCATTTCTTATTTTTCCTACTAGTACCCCCTCCCCACCTCAAAAACTCCATTTTCCATTTGGCTCGTGCCTGCTTTTTCTGTGACGCATGAATTTGCTTTGCGTTCGCCTGATCATGTAGCTGCCTAACTTCCTGTTTTCTGTGATCGTCATCACAACATTAATTCATCCCTCGTCCCTCCTCCGCCGTATGGAGTTCAGTTGGGGAATATCGCATTTTGAGGATCCCACAGAAGAGATTAGTCTCCCTCCCCCCAGTAAGGAACTGCAAGTGGACAAACGGCAAGTTTGTGCAGAAATTTGTGGGGCACTGAATACTGCCATTGTCTCCATTCTTCAAGGTTAAGAGTTCGAATCACTTTCTGGTTCTCTAAATGGAGGTTGTGTATCCTACCTCCATTTCTGTGAGTTCTTCCTTCTACAGTCCAAAAACATTCAGTGGCCCTTAATTGACTTTTGCCTGTCTGTCTGCATGTTCGATAATTCTGGCTATCACTGCATGGGTGTTTTTACTGAATGTTCCGCAGTGAAATGTATAGTTTAGCTTCAAGAGCATATTAGATTTGTGCTTGCATCATGTTCCATATTGAATAATTTGTCTGTCCTGAATTTTTTGCTGTAGAGTGTACAGTATATGCACGTTGTCCATGATCCTGTGGGTGACTGTGAGTTTATAACACTTATTTGGGTGCTACAGTACCTTAACCTGTGAACCATTGTCTAATTACTTAAAACTATAGTTTGTGATAATGAGCAGCTGTTTGCACTGTTGCATGGGACCTCGTGCTTCGGTCTTGTATATTACTCAGACATCCCCCCCCCCTTATGGTCGACAAACTTTCCAATATTGGCAGGTCCGATTTATGCCTCTGTTAAAAAGGGTTTGTGATGGCCTGTAAGGGTGGTGAGTTTTACAAGGGCTGTCCAGTAAGCCTTCAGGTAGTAGCTGTTGTCTAGGGAGCTATACAGTTTAGTTCAGCAGTACCGAACAATACTTTGGACTAAGGCTGTCGCGATCGTTACAATGTAATCACGATTAATTATATGGCACCTGCACAATCATCAGCAGGGCTTTAGATGACGGGTGAAACATTTGTCCGGTTGCCGGCTTTTCAGTACTTTACGGGGCGTTTTACTTGCGCCCACAGTTTTTGGTAAGCAGTTTAATAGTGTGCCTAAAATATTAATGAGATGAGTATTGTAATGTTACATGCCTTTCCCAAATTTCGTGAGCTACCAGTCAGCTCTTTTCTTTGTTGCCCAGGGGCACTTAATACTTGCAAAGGAGTATAATTAACCAGTGCCAGTCAGGAAAGCAGATGGGGAGGGGGTACCGCATAGTTGATTTTGATTCTGAAATCACTACACTTCCCAAACCACACAGTGATTCATTTGATCAGGACCCTCGCTGTGGTGCCCCTGTAGAATTTGATCTTCCTGTCTGTCCGTCTTCACCTTTTAACCCTCAAGATGCTGCTGGACCTTCCTGAATCAACAATCATCTCTTTTGTTTAGTCTACATTGAAACTTTGTTGCTGTTGCACCAAATAAAATATTGATGAATGCAGTTTTAAGGGGATTTGCAAATGGGTGCTGTGGATATTGACAAAAATCGTGTGATTTTTTTATTAATGCACAAATGTATACACGCACTGAACATTTATGTTCTCCGTGGAACTTTGTCTCACAATGGGCCCTTAGACCAATGGGGTTGGAGAGCTGATTTGTGGCTGGGTTTAAATCTCAAAAAGCTAACTCTTGCCTTATAAGTATTTTGCAGGATTTAGTTACAATAAAAGTAAAAATTTAAAGTTAACACCGAAGTTGGGGAAAACTCAAAATTATTGTCTAGAAGAATCTACTTTACTACTAATATGGCAAAGTAGACGGTATCCTTGACAAATGACTTTGTCTGTTACGTATACATCTAATACCTGAATAAAATATGGCAGAACCCATAGGCTTCAAAATAAACTCTTAATTGCTAACCCAGAGATTGTAAAATTTAGTGTTGAGGCGGTAGTTTTCTCAGCTAATTAAACAGTAGTGACATGGATTCGCGAGTCAAGTTTTGATTTAAGTACTGATCTGGGTTTTGTCATGACAAACCTGTTTTTTTTTTTTTTTTTTTTTTTTTTTTTTCCTCTCCTTTTTAAAAGCTTGGCCTTTTGGGTAATCGCATTTCTGCCGTTTCTTTTTGATCATGATTATCTCTGACTGTGTGTGTTTCAGATTGAACAATCGGTGCTTGCTGAGAGTGCCACACCCCTCAACCCTGAGAATACACAAAGTAAGAGAACGTCTTGGCTAAGTGTGTTCTGAAGGGGCACGCTTGTATCGCGCCTATTGTCTCCATGTATTGTTAGGTATCAATATCAATGCTGCATTTCACAATTATGCATTTGTCTGTCTGCTGAATTGGCTGTAAACTTTGGGTTACATGCTGTTTTATTTCCATTCGTTCGTCAATCCATCCGCCTGCCTCCTGGACAGGGTGTCGGTGTCCTGGAGCCTATTGCAGGCAGCACAGGGAGCAAGGCAGGGAACTGGCCCAAATGGGATGCCAGTTGATGGTTGGGCACACAGATGCTCACACATTATGGGCAATTTAGAAACACCATCTAGCTGCGAAAGAGAACCTGTACAATTGTGGGGAGCACATGCAAAACTACACATCCAAAACTTTACAACTTTACAGCTGGGATTTATGTCAAAGTACATAAAGTTAATTCTGCTTTGATCTGCCCTCAATCAGAAACCACAGGGGAACAGTGCAACCACCCAGGCTGCGCAGTAGCACGGTTTGTTACAATATGTCAATGTCCAAACCTGCGGTCCAATTTCAAGTTTTGTCACATACACAGTCATATACTGTACTACTGTGTAATGAAATGCTTTTCCACCTGGTTCCTGGATTTTTCTTGTCAAAATATGTAGGGTGAAAAGGGGGAGAAAAAAGCAGTATGGTAGGAAAACAATAAAGAATAGTAAAATAGTAAAGTAAAATGAATTTTAAACTGTAAAATAAGCAGTACCAAAAAGAGTGGCATACCAGCCTTTGAAAAGGGCAAAGACATGAGTTTATCAAGTGCGTGAAGTGACTTGTTTAGCTGTGGTTATCTTAAACACTGCAGCTCTTTGATATGGCTTAAACACGTCACTGGTTTCTCGCCGCCATCCCTCCCTCTTTTTACACTTTTGACAGGACCTCAGCCTGGAAAGCGCAGAAAGGCGATGACCGCTCCGAGAGCCCAGGCACAGAAGGCAGTCGCATGGAGGAAAGCCATTATTACTGTGCTTTTGGTGCTGGTCGTACTGGCCCTGCTAGCAGTAACCATATATTTCGGTGAGTCCTTCTGCGTTTCCCTGTTCTGGTTCCTTTTTAAAGGACAGGTTTGCTCATTTCAGTCACTCTAATGGTGGGGAAGGGCTGTGACTAGAAGGTTGGCAGTTTGAGTGAAATTAGCTGAGTAGAGTTGCGTGTTTTTTTTCTGTTAAAAGATTGATTTGCTGACCCAGAATTTAATTCAGATGTATTTGTGCAAATGGCAAACGAAGGTTACCTGGAGTTTTCTACAGGATAAAAATCAGCATCGTGCTCCTGTCTTCTGAACTTGTCTAATAATGAAATCCGATGGTCTCTTCTTCCTCACCCATCATCATCTCATCTCGCCAGTCAAAGTGCTGATCGACAGCAAGTATTTCTTCTGCACAAAGTCGGTGAAGTTCATCCCTCTGGCGCTTACTTGCAACGGGAAGGCAGACTGCATTGATGCTGAAGACGAACAGCAATGTGTGACCAACCAGACTGTTCGCACCCTCTTCCCTGGTATAGCAACGGGGGTAACTCCATCTTGAGGTCCTCTATGAAGCTCTTCTAGGAGTGTTTTACTGTATTAGGCTCTAACTTTAAGCCCCACGCGCGAGGTAGTAACTAGTCAATTGAGAAATCGAAAATCCTTAAAGGCACTTTCAGGATGTAAAGGATTCAGCTTTTTGAGCGGTGTTAGCCTGTGCATTAAAATTCTGAATGTGTCTGCTGGTTTATTTAGAAGGAATGGGATTATCCAGTGGCAAAGAACCTGACTGTCATGTGAATGCTTACAGGGAACTCCTATTGGTCAAAGCACGGGATGTAGTGCCTGTTCTGGGGAAACCCCTGAAAGCACTGACACTGATCCTTTTCTTCTCTCACTCCTCCCTGCAGTCCGCCTAGTGTCAAACAATAGTGTGCTGCAGGTGCACGTCGCTGGGACAGGCTGGACGACAGTGTGTGCCGACGGCTGGACTGCTGCACACACCCAATTGGCCTGCAAGAAGCTGGGTTACACAACGTAAGTCTTGTCTGTCCCAGCAGTCATGCTGAGGAGCTGCCATGTGCCCTTAGCTAGCTGCTAAGCTACAATGGCTGTCAACACTTCATCAGTGTAAAGTCTGTTGGATTTATGATGTTTTATATACAATGCCAGTAACAATCTGGACACGCCTGCTTTTAATGCAGTTGACTATTTCAGCTACACTATTCACCTTGTACTAAAAGACGTTGAGTCAATGAAGTGACACGTCAAATATTACAACAACCAAGAGAATTGTTCAGCATCTCAAAGTTTTAGACTCTAAAAGACCCCTTTTGCTTCAGAGACAGCATGGCAGCTTCTCTCAGTCAGTCAGCTTCTAGATGTAGCCACCTGGAATGCTTCTTCAACAGTCCTGAAGGAGTTTCCACAAGTTCTGGGCACAAGTTGGCTACTTTGATCTTACTCTTAGATCCAACTAAGATTGTGGGGGCCAAGTCATCTGTCACAACACTCAATCTCTTTCCTTGTTCACAAGATACTTACTACATAACAATCGTAAGCCCAATGAGTGTGTCAAGACTTTTTACTTTACGTCAAAACAAAATCAATGATCTGTAATCTGTAAATTCTACCCTATTGTGACTGATCCAGCTACATTTTCCCAGTATTTCCCATTTAACAATATACTTTTGCTTCTTCTCTGCCAGCAATCCAAGCAGTACCACTGTACCGGTCCCAGACTTGCCGTCCTATTTAATTTCCGCTTTCAGTGCGGTCACACCCAGCTATCCCCCAAACCTGTCTGCTAATCTAACAGCCGTTAAGCGGTGAGTGTATGGGAATCCTCGTGCATTTGTCATTTATGGTTGTCTTACTGAGGCATTTTCACCTCATAGTTTTGTATCTGATTTTGCTCTCACATCTTTTCCATTCTTCCTTGATTATTTAACCATGGAAATTGGCTATTACAGCTGAAGTCGTTTTTTTAAAGAGTGAAGTTAGAAAAATGCAGGAGATAAATCTATTCCTGACCCTAGGCTATCATTAAAAACGCTGTTGAATAGCATTTGAATATGATCTATCAGGTGGATTTTCCCTTCCATCTGTACTAAATCTCGTATTAATTAGCTGTGCACAATTCCACAAGTTTCACGCACATTTTAAAATGACAGATGAATAGACAGCAGGAAAAAAAAATGCTTGGATCTAATTGAACCCAACCAGCACTGGAAATGTGTTTTCTCTCTTTAAAAAGTCCGTTTGTGTATTTGTGCCAGAAATCACCTCAATCTAACTCTGACCTGGTTCTTTCAGCCAGACCTGTTCTACCAATGCCGCGGTCTCGCTGTCCTGTTCAGGTAAGGTTCACTACAAATGTTACATTTCATTTGCGTTTTAAATGAGCTTAGATGGCTTGATACGTAGGCACTGTGTCATGTTGCGTTGCGTGTCAAACTCCCACCACTGGAATGTAGACCGACAACATGCATGCCTAGACTTGTTGCCGGAAATAGCAGTGGTGCCCTGCTTGTAATTCACCGTGCCGGCAGTCACCTCGAGTGCTTTGACCTATATGGCTGTACCAATGTTCCTTGCTTTATGGCAATAATGACGCACAATCAGTTGAAACAATCACCTTTGAATTTTTATCTGTTCTTGGGCTAGCGATATGCCGTATGCTTTCTGCTGATGCTGGGCGATGAAAGCATTATTGTGTGGGTGTTGCCAGTCTCTGTAGCTATTGTGAGTGTAAACATATAATGCAGTACGTATCGTTTTTTTCTGTTTAATCAAATGAACTTTATTCATTTACTTTTTCTATTACTGGTTAGAGATGAAACAGTATGAAAATTTATGATCACAATTATAGTGACCAAAATTATTATTATCAATAATATCACGGTATTGTTAATTGTGAAAATGTTCAGAAAATAGTAATTACAACCATTTTCTAAAATTGAAATTGAATTTCACCAAAACTGAAATTTCACCAAGTTTCACCCAAGTTTTATTTTGTTTGCATAAACATGACCTATTGTCCCGAAATATAAGATGGCCCTGATTATAAGCCAGGGGGGGGGGGGGGGGGGGGGGGGGGGGGGCGGGGGGGGGGGGGGGGGCGGGGCGGGGGGGGGGGGGGGGCGCCGCGCGGGGGCGCCAGAGGGCGAGGCGCGGGGTCTG
>JAODLD010000042.1:9122607-9150649 GCA_026781065.1 Mormyrops boulengeri | reverse complement strand
CCACCCACACACACACACACACACACTTTTTGCCAACTGTTTTTAGAAAAAAATGAATACCAAATCTTACCTTTTTATGAAGAAATTTTTTTTGATGAACATATAAGTTAACCAGCATCCATAGTTTTTAAAAACCAACCAAAAAAGAAATGTATTATTGGCGGGGGGGAGAGAATGAATATTAAACTCCACAGCCCTTGAGGGCGGAGAATGTTTTCGATGCAGCAAACCCACATGAGGAGGGCAAAAAAAAGTTACAAGTGTTTGGTTAGTTGTAGTAATTATTTAGATATTCAGTGAGAGTAGTTATTTATTCTTTCATATATGTATTCGACTTTCGATATTTTCTATATTTTTCACTTTTGATGGGAGTACATTCTGATTAACCCATCGCAAGTCAAGGAGCACCTGTAATATACTGCATCTGTGTAGGAGCTAATCGTGCCCGTTCATGTGTCTGTCAGACTGCGGGGACCAAGCAGTGAAGGACCGCATCGTGGGTGGTGTGGACGCCGCCATCGATGAATGGCCCTGGCAAGTCAGCCTGCAGTACAACGGACAGCACACCTGTGGGGGCTCGCTGCTGTCTGAGAGCTGGGTTGTCACGGCGGCGCACTGTTTCTCTAGGTAAAGGTACACTGATGTACTGTCCTTACCACAGCTCGCTGGAGCACTATATGCAGAAATGGGGGCAATGTGTACCTCAGCGGGTTAGGATGCTGTGCCTGCGATTAGAAGGTCGCTAGTTCAAATCCCAGGGTCAGCAGAATGATTTCACTGTTGGACCCTTGAGCAAAGCCCTTAACCCCCAGTTGCTCCAGGAGTTGTACATTTCAGAAGCAGTCAGACATCACTTTAAATAAAAACTGCTAAATAAATTGTAAACGTAAAATGCAGTATCGTGGTTTTGTTGTTGGACTTGGCTGTACACCACCATACAAGAAGCACAACTTATGAGTTCTGTGGTAGGAAATTATGCAATGCACAAAACATCTTATTTCCCCCCCCGCCCTCCCCTTCCAGGTTAATTTGTACTAATTTGCTAAATGTCATTGGTGTTGGGGGGGAGTCTAAGTTATACAGGAAGATTGCTGTATCTCTTTAAGCAACTGACTCCATTCAACAATTGTTCCCAGTCTCCCCTACATGTAACATTTTTTTACATTCATCCTTCTGCCCCTTGATTGTATTGATGTGTGCTGCATGTATACGTAATACTTTCGCTGTCAGAGGAAAGCACATGACACCTGATGGTGTCGGGAAGCAGGCGGCTAAAACTGGATCAAAAGGAACTGGACTCCCTGAGCACTGGCTCTCGTTTAACTCCCCTTGTCCCCCTCCTCTCTCCGGCAGTGACAGACTGCTGACGCGGTGGCGGGTTGTTTCGGGCCAGACGTCCGTGGTAACTTTGGGAGGCTCCTACGTGGACAAGATCATTGTCAACGGGCAGTATGACCCCACCTCTAACGACTATGATATTACCCTGATACACCTCACTAACCCCATCACTGTGGGAGGTAAGCCATGTCCCGTTGTCCAGTCCATGTGATGACACTAGATATTATTTTCTACCGGTTGCACTATTAGGATTAGGCCGGATTGGGTTGTCAAAATGTTTGTAATCTTATTAAATCATTACAAGCTAATAGCTTGTTTTTTATGAGTAGTAAAGCTGTTTACTTAATTTTTGCTTAGTTTGCCAACATCCCTAATAAAGAGTGTGAAATTCTTTTATTAAACAGCAAATTGATTGCTTGTGGTGTAATATGATTAAATGAGACCAGCAAACTACAGTCGTGTATTACAGTAGTTAGTGTTCTTATATGCGCATCACTGTTTTTGAGAGTACTTATTTCAAATGCATGCTTCCTCACCGTGACATCACCGTATGTAGTAGGGAATAGTGGGCTTTCAATTTACTGGACTGTGGTTCCAAACGTCTCCTTTTTATTACCTGACCTCTAGTGGCCATAATAAAAATTACAGCTTCTATAAAGTTCTACATTGAGGTTTTATTTCTGGAGAGACATGTTCATGCATGTTTTTTATTTTGCTCGAGTTTCTTATTGTAATTAAACATTTGAAGTCACCCAGCTGTTTTTAGATTTGGAATGAATTGAAATAAAACTTCCACCTGAAACTTTAAATAAACCGATGTTATTTTAATGAATCCAGAATCCATATCTCTTGATTATAGAATAACCAAGTGAAACTGTGGTTCTGTCTTTGCTTCACTAGTTTCTCAACGCCCTATTTGCCTGCCTCCCTATAACTTGAACCTGCAAAACGGAGCCCCCTTGGTAGTGACAGGCTGGGGATATACGAAAGAAGACGGTAAGGCAGGCCTTCCAGTGATCGTTTTAACCGGTCTCTCCGTAAACTGACTTCTTGCATTTTAAGGAGACGTCTTTGTTTTAAACTTTGCAATGATTTTACACCCTAACCCACTTCACTCATGCGTTTCTCCACTTACTCTGCCTCTTCTCATTCCCCTACCATAGGTGACGTGTCTAGTACGCTTCAGAAGGCCGATATTACTCTCATAGACGCTGACACCTGTTCCTCGGCCGTGGTCTATGACACAATGATCACTCCTAGAATGATCTGCGCAGGATTCCTTACAGGGAACGTAGACTCATGTCAGGTACAGACAGTGGGAGATATTTAGACTAGGTTCTAGTTTAGAATCATTTTCTTTGAAATTAAACATTTTAAGGACTTTATTAATAGTGAAAACTTTAGGTTTGAATAACAGGGACTCGGGTACAAATGCATGGTATAATACATTGTTGTACAGCAGTAAGACAGAATTGCTTTATGATGACCGTATAATTTGATTTTCATTGTAATAGGAATATATTAATCTGTTTCCCTTAAATATATGTATTTTAGTGTTATGGTTTATGGAGAGAGAAATTACCCTGACAGTGCTTGATTGCTCCTAATATTCTTTAGCTATATTCACGCAATCAGTTAGGTGTCACCGTGTGTTGTGTTTGTACCTGTTTGTGGAATACCCCCAGTAGTGAGTACCTGGGCACTTTTTTTTAAATTTAATTCCTTTCCCATCCTAGGGTGATAGTGGAGGTCCTTTGGCATACTTGACAGAGTATTGGCAGTTGGTAGGTGTGGTAAGCTGGGGTGTGGGCTGCGCTCGCCCAGACCGCCCCGGAGTCTACTCCAACGTCACCTCGATGCTCAACTGGATCTACACGACCATGGAGGTCAATGTTTAGAAACCGTGTACGTTGGCAAGACTGCCTGTGCATGGGGGATAGTGGCTGTTGTAGAAGCTAATTCTTCTTCATAATAAAGAGCCTCTTTTTCTCCTCAGAAGAACTCATAAGGACCGAAAGTACTTGAATTTGATTATTGCACTCAGGAGACAATCTAGGAAAATTCTGACTACTGGATTCAACTTTTGTTGCCAAAACAGTCCAGCTGTCTCGCAAATGGGCAGAAATATGTCCAGTCTTCTGTGTGTGTGTGTTTTTGTAGCTTAAGAAGCTGCCATCTTCAGGGTTTATTTTACGTTTATATTATGGTTAGGGTGAAATTTAACGCTCAGGGCATCACTGTTTTTTGGGTCTTTTGTAGTCATGGAAGGCCAAACACATCAAGAGTTCTCAGGGTTCCTCTGAAACGGGCAAAGTCTGTGGACACCAACCTAAAATGTTTACACCCGAAATGTATATTTAAAAAAAAAAAAAAAAAAAAAAAAAAAATTTTACTGAAAGTCACCTTGCACTTGATTAATAAAATTCATTTAGCTGTTTTTTTAAATTTGTGTGTGTGTGTGTGTGTGTGTGTGTGTGTGTGTGTGTGTGTGTGTGTGTGTGTGTGTGTGTTTTATATAATCGGTGAATGGGTTTTGGTTTTTGTTATATTTATTTTTTAATGCTCCATGCCAGCTCTGGTGTACACTGGACTCCTCAGCTGTTTACATTCCTTTCTATATCTGGGTATTTAGACCCTGTGATGTAATGGTTGGAAAGGATTTTTCTTTTTCTTTTATAGACGTTTTAATCATTCCATTTCCATGTAAGTAGTGTAAACTTGAAATGCATAGAGTATGTGGTATGGTTCCTTGTCTTTGTGAATATAATGTGCAATAAAGCTTTTTTGTGAACTTTACGGAACTTCCGTTTTATGTTTGGGGGAATAACATTATAAAATTTTAACATGGTTTGTATTTCAGGGCTTATCCATGTTAATTCCTACCTTGGCTGTATTTTGTGTGTGGGTTATGTATATATTACATTGTGGAGACCAAATGTCCCCACAATGTGATTAATCTTAATCTTGATCTTGAGTTATCTTGATGACATGGGGACCATTTTCAGTGCCCACAAGGGGAACCTCAACTTTTATAGAAATCTAACTGCAATCAAAAAAATGAGTGCCAAGTCTTTTTTTTTTGGTCACTTATGGTTAAGGTTAGGGCTGGCTAAGGGTGAAAGTTGTCATTGTTGGGATCAGGGTTTTCCCATTGAAATGAATGGACGGTCCCCACAAAGACATGGAAACGAATGCGTTTGAAGTCCCCGTGTTCTTCCATGTTCATGTCACTTGGCATCTCTAAAATTTCCCCTATGTCGGTGTTTGACCGTTTCTACCAGGGGTGGCTGGGGGGAGGGGGCGAAACCTTTTAGTATATTTTGCTGATCACAATTAACTGGTTGGCTGTCCAATATATGGCTACATATAGACTATATTATGCCGGGGATAGGGAAGAGAGACCGGCCCTAACCAGATCCGCCCACCGGGAACATGCCCAGACTTCCTGATGGCCAGGCCATGCCTGGTTTTCACCAATGGCATCCCATCCAAGGTGTTACTTACCTATTGCTATGTGCTGCCTGGGATAAGCATTAACGCAATGCTGGATAAACGGCATCAAAAATAGATTGGAGGGATTTTGAATAATTGACTTGTTTTGCTTTATTTTTGCATGTGACTTTCAGTGAAATAGTAGCAGCAGATGTGATATTAAGGGGTCATGGTATGGACACAAGTTACACACAGACCAGCCCAACAAGCAGCTTTTATCCAAAGGTTTATTCTTAATAGATACTTTTTTACAATCCAGATAAACTACTTTAGTGCATAGTCATGAGCAGATAGATGAAGGATATTGTAAAGAGGACAAGGTGGAATCGGTTGCACATTCGCTTTTTTAGTTTTGTTCTGAAACAAGCTGTGAGGACAGAGGAACTGAGTGGGGCGACAAAGTGTCCCACGGAGAATTATAGCAGAGCCTGGGGTGCGGGGGGGGGTCTCTGTCAAGGGCTGCACAGAGCCAGAGCTAGCTTTCCCCATTTTTTTGACCCACAAAGTACAGTAGCATTTCAAAATGGGGAGGGGGCGGTGAACGTCTAATGAAAACGGCTCAACCTCTAATGAAATGTGGATGTGAAGTAGAGGTCAAAATGAAGACGCCTATGTAGATGTTCCCGCTTCATGTGGCTGAACATGTGTGTGTGGATCTCGCCTGCGGACTCTCCCATCCTGCCCGCCATATCGCCGCCATTGTGTGGCGTGGCGTGCCGTCAGACCGTCCCGAAGCACCTACGAAAGCCAGTGCGGGTTGGCCGTCAACGGGAAACTTTAGCCTCTCTCGCGGCGTTGCCCACGAGGGTCAAATTGCAACTGGATTGTAGATGGGCTACAGTTTGTCCACCATTGGGGTACAGGAGGAACAGCTGGGTGAACGAGGGGTAGCCTATGAGGAGACTCGACGGCCATCTCTGCGCTGGAATGTGTCGAGCAGAGAGCAGACTTCACAAACTCATGGCTTGGCAGTGAGAGCAGGAGCCGCTCAGGCAGTGAGCCATGGGCAGTCATTTAAAATTCAGGTAAAAACTGCAGTATTATCAGGATATGTACTTTTTGGATCACTTTTTTTTTTGTCGCGTGTCTGAAATTGAAAAAATATCCATTGTTTTCCAAAGAGAACAACATACATTTTAATATTTGATAGTCATATTTTGTAAGTGAAAAACAGGCCTGGAAATTTAGACCCCGTTGGTCCCCTGCTTAAGATGTGTTGAAGCCCAGCTTTTTAATATAGATTATTAGGTTTATTATTAAGTGTCATGCTGCCTGAGCACATGCCTTTGTGGGGGCCCAGCTGCCATCGTGGAATCCTGGTTAGGTGAGAGCCGTATGTATTTTACTGTGGTGCAGGTTTGGGGGGAGGGAGTGGAAGAGACATGCAATGAGTCCTCTGCGACACTATCACATGGTCCTCCCAGCCCTGTTGCAGCCAGACCTAAGCAGTCGAGCCCAGAGACTGAGAATTCTTTAACTACACTTGACACAGTAATCAGAGATGGGAATGTCCAGGAAGAAATAAGTCAGGTTTTAGCCTTTGCTTGTGCTAAAGGTCTCAGTGACTCTGGCAGAGCAAAACCAAACAGGATGATTAAACAGAAAAACACAACAGGAGATAGAAATTGTTCCCCACCACCACTTGTCAGTCTGCATTTATGCCTGGATCAGGCTATCAATGAACTTAACAATATATATGAACTTACACCATATATCACAAACGTATCGACTCGTCAGTCACAGTGAGTGATGAACCTTTTTTGCACATCTAATTCTCTGCTAGCAACTTAAGCAAACATTCCTTTGACAAAAAGCTTCTGGGGCCTGTACTAAGAAGCTGGGTTACTGGCTTATCGGGGTAACTTGTCGGATTTAAGGTAGTCTGGGCAAAATGTAAGTGAACGAATTTGAAGTCCATTTAAACTGTGGTACCTTAAATCCGACAAGTTACCCCGATAAGCCAGTAACCCCGCTTTGTAGTACAGGTCACTGGCCTTGCTGGTTGTTCATCCTG
Organism: Mormyrops boulengeri; assembly: GCA_026781065.1. Taxonomy (NCBI): domain Eukaryota; kingdom Metazoa; phylum Chordata; class Actinopteri; order Osteoglossiformes; family Mormyridae; genus Mormyrops; species Mormyrops boulengeri. Next base: position 9,143,805 of record JAODLD010000042.1, on the reverse strand, counting down.
TGTGTTTTTCTGTGTGTACATGCGTGGGTGATCCATCACAAACATGGTATGTGTGTCGCCACAGGCCTCTCCCTAGGCAGAGGCCAGCAGCTGACAGGAAATTTAAAAAGGCACATTTCTCAGTGCCATTTTCTTACGATAAAATGAGAACGAAAAGTTAGCATGCCCTGACCAATAGGAACAGCTAAAAAAAATAGTACATTCGATAGACAAAGCAATTCCAGGCTTTAATTCCATGTCAAGATCAAGGATTGATGGCTGTCAAGGATGTACTGGGCACATGCATCATTAATGCTGGCTATTGCATTGCCTGATTTCTTAAAATAAGCACGATTACGTTTATTATTGCTAGCGATATTATTATTGTCTAAGAATGAAAACTAAATTCCAAAAACAAGCACAGTGTGATAAAGTGTTAATTGAGTCATTAATGCAGGTCCTGTGTGAAGTGGAGAAGCAAACGTTCAGCCTGTAGGTGACTGAGTGACGAGCTATGGCGTCCAGCTCTTTGACACCCCAGGTCTTTAAACGGCCCCTGGCGGCTTCCTTAAATGTACCTACCCACTCTGCCCAGGAAATATTACCCTACTCACTCCTCAGGCTGTAGCGGCTCCCCAATTCCTGCAGGAAAATTAAGTGTTTTTTTCTCAAAAACACTTGCTGGCATGTGCTCGTCAAGGTGGAAGGTGGCAATATTTATATTCAAATTCTTTCAAAATATGGCTAATCACTGCACATCTTCCATTCCTGCCCCATGATGCATTGCATCTGTATCATTCTTTCAAAATGGTAACGATATTCCGCACGCTCACACATTGGTGAACCTCCATTGTTAAAGTGCCAGAAAGCGCTTTCCTGCCACGGCCCCACCCTCTCTACCATGCAGTGGTGGGAGCAGGCATATGCATTTACAATTCCAGCAGCTGAATGATTCAAAGTAACATTCAGTGACAGTTGTTCTGCAGTTAATGCACAAAAGCAATGTGAAGAGGTATATTAGCAACGTTAAATGGCAACATTAGATTAAAGAGGTACTGATGCATCATTCGTTGATATATTTTCTTTAGAATTAAAATATACTTGGGAAAGCTTTAGGGTAAAGAAACTCTTAATATACTATAATAATATTGATATTTATCACTGTTTGGCAATATAACTGATTACATTTGTTTCTAAAATGTATCGTTGTTGCACTTGGGCCAGACTCTAGTGCCCACCATTGCACTTTAGCAACACCTCACAGTGCCCTCTGCTGGTGACCTTTGGTTGACCTATGCACTTTGGATTCTGCAGCAGAATAATTCTACACTTTAGGTTCTACAGACCTTGGCACTGAACTAAAGGACTAGATAAAACAATTCTATATATCTCTGGAGTGTGCCTGTCGCCTAACAATATTACTGTGCGTTATCTCTCATTTATGGTGTTTACCTTGTGGCCTATGTTGCTTAGAGTAATTTCCAGACCCTACACCCACCTGAGAACCTATTGAAGTGGTTGGAGGATGGATGGATAGGTGGGTGGATGGATGGATACCTTAACGATGTTACCTGGGTTACACTGCGCAGAAACTAGTTACACTGAGTTCCAGTGAACTTGTCCTCGTACATCTGAGACACAAGTTTGTGCATTCGAAAGTTGCCGTCGAATGCATTCCCTGCCATTGTTTTCGACCTTTCTTCTTTGTAAACAAAATTTCTATGACATCCGGAGTATGACCAGGCATGCACTTTCTAACTTTGTAAGAGAATTCGCCTGACTTACCAGAGGCCTTACGACACTTTACAATGAGCAAGATCACAAGATGAACTTCTATTCTGGAGTAAGACTGTGGTAACAGAACGTGTCACTTAAGCAGTATATGGATCGCAGTGCTTATTTTAGTCACTCATTAGCAAGGGCCAAGGACACAGAGGAAGGTGAGGTGGGACTCTGTGGTGGACACCAAAGTGGGTTTTGGCAATGGGGCTTAGCAGAAGATCTCTGACCCATGGAAACACTTGGCCCTGCCGTGTTCTCCATCGCCCAGATTTTCAGCTGACCTTGCACGGATGGAGTCTGAACCACCTTGAAGTTCAAATTGGTGACACGAGGGGGGAAAAAAGCAAAGAATACTGAAAAATAAATAAGCAGTATTTCCTGTGTTGAGCATTATGTATATAAAATATTTTCACATGCTAAAAAAATGCATCAGCTAATTGTTAGAAGCAGCATTGTAATAGTTAATTCTTTTTCTACGAGGGGCCGGTTTTTAGGGATTGTCTTTTTTATAATTTTTTTATTTTGCTTTTTAAAGGTGTTTTATTATTTTTTTGTTGGCATTTTTGTATTTCTTGTTTTTTGTAGCAGGGTATGTCCTCGCTCAAAGCAGAGGATGCTACTAGCTATACCAGGCACCTGTGTTTCATCTAAAGCAAAGTGAATTGAACCAGAACTGGAGTGGATCCAGATCCACACTCCAATGACTGCTCAGTATCCCGCATTCATTCTGTGAATCGGTTTACCTCAGCGCTAACGCGCTACTCCTCCAAGTCAACCTGTCAGCAGAACTGCAGTTTTGGAATATTTTATATACTTGTGTACAGTCAAGTGTTGCATTGAATTATCCACAGTGTGTCGATTCATCGTCGTGTCTAAAATTAAATTCAGTGCTGTGTCTAAAAACTTTCTCCTGTTCTTCTGTCTTGGATTAACATCTGAACCATGTACATGGTTTCAGAATTTAAAATCCCCTTCACAAAAATCGTATTGATCATGGTGTGAAGCTTACGGCAGAATCTTAAAACTGTAAAACCAGGAAACAAAGCCTGGAATTTGATTTTTGTGCTGTAATGCTTGTATGGCACTTAGTCAGTGTGGCAGTGTGTGATTTAGTGTTAATTTCAATGCAAAGCCGGACTGAACACAACCATATTGGGCCACAGATCATCAGTTACTCTCTGAATGTGGATACCATTTTACTGAGGGTATCCGGTTTGCTGTCTTACAGGCTGAAGAGTCGACTTTCGTGAAAGTGTTCTGTTTGTATTCACACTGGGACAATCTGGATTGACTTCAGTTTTGAGTGCAGTCTTCACCTTGGGTAGTCATGGGGGTGCGCAGATCCAGCCCAGAGAGATTACAGGGTACATCTCATGTTCCCCATTCTCAAGCAAAATTTAAAATATATATGTATATATTTGTCATATACTTATATATAATAAGTTTTCGGTAGTTAAAGAAAAACAGTCCTTTTTTGTAATATTCTTTCTATGTACCTGTTTAACGCACACACATATATATATATATATTTACCTGTATAAATATATACATGTATAAATATATAGATATAGATATATAGACACAAACAGACATGTTTTCAAGCCTTTGGTGTAGCCTTGTTCTCGGCTTTGGCTCCAGAAAGGCCGTTCTCCGTGTTGTCAATCCCTGAAGAACTCACAAGGCACTCTTTACTGTTGGGGAAAACAGAGGGATGTGAGAGACTGGTAGCCAAGTGTAGTCAGGGACAGGACCTCACAAAATGTTTGGCACAAAGTTACGGTACAAAGTTAGGGTTATGGCTAGGGTTACCATAGGTGATTTTGCTGGGGATGCAACTACACCCCCTACTGGTCAGATGAAAATTTATTGGAAAATATTAAGTTCAGTAAAGTAAAATTACAGTCACCCCCTCTAGATTCACCTATTCGACATTTGCGGTTTCAGTTATGCGTGACTAGACCTTGAACAATTACATGGGAATATTTTTGGAGCTTACCAAAAGATCGCAGAAACTCGCAGATGACACGTAAGTCACAAATATATAAATGTACTATACTGAAAATGATTTGGATCATACAACTTATTTTTGGTTAAAAAAAAAGAAACGTGTGATTTCCACATCTTGGCTTGGGTATGCCGTGCATTTTTGTCTCAGCAACTAGCCTCGCTCATGTGTGACCATGACATCTCGCTTTTCATGCAGTAACCTTTAAAGTTTTTGATGCTGTTTCACTGCTTTTTTAATAATAGGTCCAAAACATAGTGCTCCCAGTCGGCACGGTAATAACTTTTTTCATACAGGGGCACAATTTAGATGGTCTGTATATTATATAAAAAGGTCTTGATAGGAAATAAAGTAATTTGACGTGCAATGTGTAGAGTGCAGAGCTGTTTGTTTAGACATTGGTAATAAATAGACTGTTTAAGTTATCGTTCATGCTAGCAGAATGTTACGGGTTGAGGTTGAGGGGCCCAAATACTATTCATGAATTTTCACATTCGCTTGGATCTTCTGACCCTAACCCTAATGAATGTGAAGGGGTGACTGTATATTCTGAATTTCTAAGAAAATATGGCTTGTGTTAGTCGTATAAGTGTGTAATAATAACTTACTGTAAATGTATTTACTTTTTTTTCTTCAAATTTATTTATCTAGAGGAATGACTGGTTGGGCTCTTTCACCTCACAGCTCCTGGGAGAAAAGCCTAGAATCTACTTTAAGGGTTACCGTTATAAAATGTCTGTTGCATAAGTCAAATTATTGTAATTGTAAGTACAGTTGCTTATTGAAATGAAAATTTTTATATATTAAAATTTAGAGGGATATTTTAAAAAATCCCTTTTACTTGTCTTTATAGGAAATGTGCAACACTGACAGACTCTGCACCGATGGATTTATGTATATCCTACTGACTGTTGTCCCTAATACAGCTTTTTGCTTAAAGTTACTACATTATAGTACTATCTATACTGGGGAAGATGGTGGCGCAGGAGGTAGTGCTATCGTTTGGCAACCGGAGGGTTGTAGGTTCAAGCCCTAGTTCCTTCTGGCCCCATCAAAGTGTCCTTGAGCAAGACTGCGAATTGCTCCCGATGAGCAGGTTGGCACCTTGCGTGGCAGCCTTCACCACCAATGGGTGAATATGAGGCATAACTATGAAGCGCTCCGAGTGCTCGGAGGAGTAACAAAAATGCACTATGTAAATGTGATCCATTTGCCTGTAACCTTGCTATACATTTCTACATTGGTTAGATGTACCATGGTATTTACTGTATTTTCTTTCTATGTAGTCTTCTTTGTACCCCCCCACCCTTCATTGATGTCACTTACTTCTTCTCTTGGACCTTGCGCATGACGAGTTGAATGAGGGCCCTCAACACCATTACGAGAATGACCAATCCAATAATGCCTCCTACTGTGGAGAAAATGATGACTGTCACGGTGTTGTCAATCACCTTCACTGCAAAAGAAAAGAAACCATTGGTTGATATTAAAATGCTTTCTTCAGTACTTTAGTTTAAGCAGCCTTTATATAATACTGTATCCCATTGCGTGAACAGCTGGACTCCCAGTGTTTTGTTACGGGGTATCCCAAGTAGCAGACTTACGCTCGTCCACCACAATAAGTGTGAAGATGGCACTGTGGTTGCGATTCTTTTCCTTAGGGTTGCGAGCGAAACATGTGTACTCTCCTTCATCGCTGAAGGTGATGTTCCACAGTAGGATGGAGATGTTGTTGTGTTTGCTGGATCCCACGTACTCTACCCGCTCGTGATAGACCCGCACGTGTGGGTCCACACCTTCGATGGGGATGACTGCCTCACACAGCTAGAAGTTTTAGATGGGATGGGAATTGAGGAACAGCAATGAATGAATTAAGGCACAAAGTAGTATACTTCAGTACAAAATTGTACAAGATCTATATGGCAGAGAAGGTAAGTAAAGGACAATCAAAACTAATGGCCTTATCTTAATACATAGTCTCCAGATTTCAGACCCATAGAATTTGAGTGGGAGGAGTTGGGCAGATGGGAGACCAAGGAGATGGCAGATTTCTTGTGTTTGTGAAGCAGGGTTTTTGATGGTAATTTGTGGCATTTCTGCGGAATCCAAGATTCCTCAGGTATGTTCTCAGACGTGTTAAAGTAGTAACATTAAAAAGTTCTTTCTCAAGCTCAAAATATAGTCTGTGCAGTTTATTCTCTGCCAGAATTGAAGCTCACTTTAGATCCAGTGAAAATTTCCCTGAACATTTATCATGATACTTGGCATCTGTTAGTCATTATGAAGTCAGACGGTATTGGTCACCTTGTCCATCGTGCCGTTGTCGTTGTATTGCCAGTTGAAGTAGAGGTTCTTGATGCCAATGCAGCTGCTATAGGTGCAGGGCAGAAGGACAGTGCTGCCATTCACAGCCTCGACATAATGTACCTTACCCACAGATACCTCCAGTGCCTGTGAGTACCACACCCCTGGAAGAGCAGAGGGAAAGAAGTCGTAAATGTCAAACAGGACACTCGGATTGAGGTAGGAAATGGAAGGAGGGAGCATGAATGATCATGATAATGAGCTGGAGCCATTCATGGATAGGGTGCCTGAATTATAATAGTGGTTTTATGTTAAGGGTTGTGATGGTCAAATTAAGCTTCATGAACCATTTGCTGTATTTCCTGACACCACTAGATGGTGGTCTCTGTCCAGAAAATGCCACAATTGGTTCATGAAGCTTCATTTGGCCATCACTTGTTAAGTGGCCTAAGACTTCTTAGCCATGCCCCTGTTTCCCTATGATTGCTTGTTTCATTGCTGAGTTATTCTTACTTGCATTCTGCTTCCATGGCAGGGCAGTCTGTTCAGTGAGAAAGACACAGATGCGCTGATACGAGAGACCCTTGAACATGGAAATGTGGCCATTCATGGCTCTACTCAAGACGGGAGAGTATGACAGCGGGTGAGATCAAAATGGGGTGTTTTTTTTCCATCCGTGCCACCTCTGGGCCACTGGTATTTCTTGCCATCACACTGGCATCATCTCTATTTTTAAACCCTCTGGTTCCTCATCAGTAATTCATGCCTTGGACTGCTGCTTTATGAGGAGTAAACTAAGCAGTGCCATCTTTACAGCCATCAGGGTCAGAATCAGATTGGATGCCCTTCCTTCCATGCTCAATGATGCAGTTCAACTGTAGTTCATCCACGAGTGGCTAGAGGAGAGCAGCTCATATCCCATAGCTGAACTGCCCATCCTTTAAGAAGCAAGCAGCTAAGCTTCTCTGCCAATGTAATACACATACTGTATACCATATATAACTTAATCCCAACTGTTGAGCTTTTAAGGGAGAATGCAGGGTTTTGTGGCATTTGGATACGAGAAATGCTGACAGGCGGCAGGAGCACAGATGTATTAATGCGAATCAGTTCCATCAAAAACGGGGAGGCCAGCCGGAATAGTCTCCACGAGGCCAAAATGTGGTAACGAGAATGACCAAATTTTACCAACCAGTCTCATTCATAGATGTTGCATTTATTCAGTTCTCTTCTGGCCATCATATACAGTGGTACCTCAGTACTCGAACTCATTAGAACTGGAATTTCTTAAAAGTCAAACCAACCAGTTCGAAAAAAATTACCTAGAACTCGATCTGAATCTCAGAAGTCGAACCGTGAACGCCGACCTAAGATAACTTGTACGCGCGGGGAAATGAGTCATGCGGCGCGTCTCTCAGCGGAAATAAAGGGTAACAAATGTTACAACCTAAAAGTTTGCGATTTACGAACAAATTAACGAATACTACGTAATAATAAGAATAAACAATGGACCGCATGGCATAGTCTAGTGTTGGCGCATGGCTTGGGTAGTGTTGGGGTGCATTCTTTATCGTTTTGGAAGCCATTAAGAAAAAATGTTACGCACGATGTACAGTGTTGGTGAAGTGTTTGCGAAAAATTAAGACTGGTAATTTTTTTTTCTTCAGGTTAATCTTTTATTGGTAGCCATGGCTCCAAAAAAAGCATCACCGAAAGTGGTAAAGAGCAAGACTGTGAACCACAGCTGAGTTTAAAAAAAAAAATTATTGAAAAATTATTTTGTAACTCTACACATTGTTTGAATACATTTATTTTCTTACTTTAAAAATTACTGTTTTGATAAATGTGCTTAAATGTGTTTAGTATATGCTGTTCTTATCCTCTTCTTATTCTCTTATCCTGTTCATTTTGTGTTTAAATGCTAAAAAAAAAACATATTTACGTGTAATTTTTTGGGGCCGGGAACCAATTAATTGGTATTCCATTATTTCTTATGGGGAAAATTCGATGAGCACTCGAAGTTTTTAGGATTCACACCCGAGTTCTGAACGGATTAAGTTCGAGTTCTGAGGTACCACTGTATTACCTGTATCCTAAGATTAGGATGAACTTTATTGATCCCAGGTGGAAATGTGCATACAGCCATGAGAGAACATAGCACAGATGAACATGTGTACAATGAAAAACAGACGTATATGTGTGTACATGTGTTTCTGTGTGTATTAGTTTTTTTCCAGTATTTTTTCTTTGATGTATTTCTCTGCAGAAATAGACACAGTTATATATGTATGTCGGAAACATATGGTTAATCTGGAAGCCGGTCGCTGGGAGCCAGTGATTCCTCACCACTTCAAGGTTTTAGGTTCTTATCAGCTCCCACAATCCAGAGACCCCAACACTGGCTAAATTACTGTTTACATAAATAGAAGGAGGATATGCAGAACAGAACGACTCTGAGATATTTCCTGAAGATAAATACAGTATCATAAAAATAACCACTGCTCTTTTCACGGCATGTTTTTCCCAGGTGTTAATTTTCTCTTTTTAGCCATATGTCCATATAGGAAAGATCTCTTGTCTAACAATTAATTTATATTTAATGCAAATGCAAATTGAAATTCCCATAAGAATACTTTTTTTTTAAGCTTAAATTCTACCCCGCTAATAATTTTTTATTCTAGGACTATTTACCGAATGTAACGATTAAGGTATGGAAACGTTCAAAGTGTCCAGTTCCTCATGTTCCCAGAATGTTATCCCACAACTAAACTACTTATACAACTAAGCCTTATTATAATAAAAATAAAGGAAGGACATAGCAGGGCAGTGGGTAACACATGGGGTCCAGGCTGCACGGCGTGTTCGCAGTACAGTTATTGTGTGAGATTGACGGGACCTTTATTAAAATGTTAAATGTGAAAATAACGTTCCATTGATGTTACAGTAAAAACGTTCTCTGCCAGCTTTGTGAAGACCTTCACATAACATTGGCTAAAGTTCTGGGAATAATCCCGGTTAGCTGGGTATTACTTTTGAAATCCCTCCTGTTTCAAATGTCAAATTTATTTTAAATATCATGTATCATGTATTAAAATATTTGTCCAGTTGTCCAAGTCTCAGGAACAGAGCAATATAAGAGTTAAACCACTAGAACTTGGTCAGGTAAATATTGTTTTTGTTTTTTTGTGATTGCATGCCTAGACAAGGTGAAAGCTACTTCCAGTAGTTTCTCTATAGAGGGTATGCCCATGATGTCACAGTAGACGGAAATCACTGTGGTTACACCTGTCACTACAGGATCTGAGTCAACCATGGATTTGAGTTGCCAATAACGTAATACTTTTTCCATTCATAATGCAATAGAAGCCGATAATGTAATAAGTTACTAATAATACAATTTGTGAATGAAAAACATGTTACATTATTGACAAGTTCTTACATGATCGATCCTGAAGCCCTGGATAGCATTTCCTCATGGACTCAGACTACTAGTGTTAAGGTCAACTCTACTGGATAAATGCCTAATCGGGGGATGGTGCTTGCCCTTTAATAAATGACATCATGGATCTTTGTTGACTGATTGAGCCAATGAAGAAGTACATCCTGTAGCTAAATAACTATATTCAAGGCATCAGTTTGATTAATCTCCTTTTGAAACTTCTTAGGCACAGTATTGGTTAAGGTGTAACGTCTCTATTCATGTTCCACATTCAATAATCGAGTGCAGGGGGTGATGTCAGCCTGGATCTCATCCCAAGGTGGCACAAGGCAAAAGGCAATGGGTGCCCTGGACAGGATGTTAGACCATATGAGGGCAAACAAACACGCTCATAAAACCTTTGGCAATCTAGGCCTGCAGATAACCAAATGCTTTTTTGATTTAGAACGCTTGATTTTGAAAACAGACTCCTTGGGGGAAACGTACACAAAACCGGAACAATGTGCAAAACTCCACGCACACACACACACACACACACGCATGTACATACTTACATTTGTATTCATATCTTTGCATGGACTGTCCATTCATTTCTATGAGCAAAACTTGAATCCCAGCTATGACAACTTTGACCCCTATCCAGCCCTTATCTTAACCAAAAGTAACCAAACAAAATACAATTTTTAGTTTTTTGATTGCAGTCACGGATATTAAAAAAATTAAGTTTCCCCTTGTGGAGACTGAAAAAATAGTCCCCAAAAAATCAAAATAACAGGTTTTTATCCCATTATGGGGACATTTGGTCCCCAAATGTAATATATACATCACAAACACACACACAATATCAAACCACTGCATTTTAGGAATAAAATCTAAACAATCTCATTGTAACTGTGATCTAGGAATAACTGGCAGAATTCACACATCAATAAAACCTGCAGATGGAAAGGCTGAAAAAGTCAAGCATTCACAAATCTGAACACTGCAGATAATCAGTTAATCAGATAGTCAGATCTATTGATTCACACCCTGCTCCTAATAGTTGGTTTTAAAATGTCCCTCCTGTGATGGCTGCTTTGGACGAATCTGCATTACAACATACACTCACTGCAGTAAGTCATTGGCTGGTGTGGGGGGAGATTCGGGGGGGGGGGTATGGAAGAATTGCATACTGCTTACTACTCCATCACCATAAAGTGGTGAGCTCCACATGGTAGCAAACAGAATGGGCGTGCATAAGATGGAGTGTTAATTAATCTTCATGGACCCATGTCGCTGTGAAGCTGTCGGCGCGCAGCACCCATGCATGTCAGTGCAAGTTCCTGCGCATCTCTGCAGTCAGAGCTGCCGTCGAGACTCTAAGGGGGAGTATTCCTTTCTCCACAGCAGTGCTCTGCTCTATCCTGCGAAATCGCAATAGAAACTGCTGCACCTTCGCTTTTCGACCCATCGCCACCTTAGTCGCATTAACAACAGAACTGGGTGACGCCGGCCATCAAAATAAAGGCGCCGTTGGTGGGGTGACATATCAGTCTTCCCATTTTCTGCATTTCAGAAGCGAAATTCAAATGCAACATGAACAATTTGGCAATTACGGCATGTGTCTAAGAGCACACATTAAAGTGTGCCGAACGGCGAATCAATTTGCAGCTCAGAGATAGCGACGGCTCATTAACAGGGGCAATTAGCAAATTGGGACCGGCCCAGCCTCCCTCATTAAAAAAAATCTCCAGTAAGCACAGACTGAATTGGCCTGAATTTTAAGCTCAGCCACAGCACATTTTGACTCCTCCCCCCCGTCTCCTACTTTTTGTTCTCTTCCACTCCCTCTCCCTTAATATTTTTGTTTCTCTCTCTCATTTTTCCTCATGCAATGCTCCCCTTGTGTGGCAATCCATGAACAGTTTAGTCAAGGTTACCCCCAGATAAATTTCTCCTGCACAGTGTGTCTTTGTCCCCCCACCCCACGCCACCCCACCTCACCTCACCTCACCTCACCCCACCTCCACAGATTGTATCAGTCCATGTGTCGGGAATTCAGTTTTTAATTTCAATCTGGGCAAGGTGGAAAAGGGAGATGCTTAGTCTCATGCTGGGGGTGGTACAGTGGTTAGCGCTATTGGCTTGCACCGCTGCGACTGCGGTTCGAGTCTCTCCTCTCGGCTTTGCATGTGTGGTGTTTGTGTGTTCTCCCTCAGTTCTGCAGGTACTCTGATCCCCCACCCCCCGGTCTAAAAAAATACTAAGGTGAGTTATTTATTGCATGGCGTGTGTGTGCCCTGTGATAGGTTGGCACCCAATTTTGTAGCTGACCGGGATAGCTGTGACCATGAATAGAACAAGCAGATATAGAAAATGGATGGAGATGGAGGGATAGTCACATGACCACTCAGGACCAAAAGGTAAGATGAGATGGGAAGTTGGTTCATGCATCCATCTCCAACTGTTTATCCCGATCAGGATTGCTGAGGGGGGGCAACAGCCTGGGTGTATACTGAATACACATACATGCAAACCCTCACTACAGAGACATCAGTTCATCAAACTGCATGTCTTTGGACTGCAAAAGGAACTCACAAACCCCATAACAAAAAGGAGAACCTTCAAACTCAGACTGTGAGCGGGATTCAAACCCTCAACCCTGGATTCTGGGGGGGGGTGGTGGCTCAAGTGTTCAAAGTTACCCCAAAGTTACCCCATGTTACCCCAAGAGGGTAGTAGTGACAGCGAAAACATTAAGAAACACAAAGGTTATACATGAAGTTTATAATTTGGAGTGAGTATGATAATGAATTCTTTAGTAGGAACACACACCACAACAGCAACGTTCTGTTAGCATGTGTGCTAATGGGTTACCGCAGTGTTTGTCGTTGCTGGATGTATAGAATGTGGCCTCAGTGAGGTCTGAAATTTCTGCTGATCCAGTCATCTCCCTCTAAAATGGAGGCGCCAACTGAATGCAGACCCCCGGAGAACAACTGCTAAAGCGAGATAAAAAATCCAGAGTTCCGGAGAGTAGGAAGTGTACCGTGTCATAATAATCACCAGCATTAATCATGCTCACAAATAATGCTGATGACATAATGCAGCTGTATTTTTCGATTCTGATATTTAAGTCTCAATGGTGACTTTATTAGGTACAGAATGATCCTCAAAACATCATGTGGGTATAACTAAATACACCCAGCACCCAAATAAGACCAAGGGGCCCAGTTACTGTTTGGTTAAGCATTAGAACAGATGCAAGAGCTTAAGTGATTTAAAATGTGGTACGATTTTTGGTGCCAGAAGTGGTGGTGCTCAGCATCTGAGAACCAGCCACCCTTCTGGGATTCTCACACACTGCAATGCGCAGAATTTTCAGAGAAGGACAAACAAATTAACTGTGTGTTTAAAAAATCCAGTCAATGGCAGGACTATGGGTTTGGTAATGATAGAACTCAGAGGGAAACGCCAGACTCATTAAAGCTAACAAGAAGATAACAGGAAGTGCAAAAATACCAGTTCAGCACAACAGTGGTGTGCAGGGTGGATTCCATGAATACACAACTTGCCCACCTTTGGAGGCAAAAGGTGGTCCTATCTGGTACTAGCTAGTGTGGCTAATAAAGTGTACGACTGAGTGTATTTTCCTAAGAAATACATTTTCTTTATGTTTATTTAACGGGACATAATTTGTTAAAAGCAGTATTTTTTTATGCATTCAGGGGCAATTTAGAACTTTAAGTATATATACTGAATTACTTTGTTTCAAACCTTGATTTCAAGCCTGTTATTTTTTGTTATAATTTTATAACTTCAGTAAGTTGGTTAATATAAATATTGTTAACCAATCAGAATGCACCAAGCATGACTCAAGGTGACTCAGTGGCTTGAATCCTCTCTCCACTGTGTGTGTGTATGTGTGTGTGAGTGTGTGTGTACATGATCTCTTTCTGTCATGTGAGTTTCCTCTGCGTGTTCCAGTTTTCCTCTTGCAGATCAAAAACATGCATTCCGGAGAAGTAGAATCTGCAGACTGCCAGTGGCGAATGCGCTCCTGGTGATGGACTAGCGGTTTGTACATGGGGTGCCTCTCCCTTATGCCCTAAGCTGTGTATGACAGGCTCTGAGGCTCCCCACCCAGGATAAGTGGATATGTGACGGACAGATGAAATGAGCTAAAGTAACAATGGATGATAATGATAATTCTACAAAGGCCTAGTACTGATAAAAACGGAGATGTGTACATGATACAAGCCATTTCCACCACTTTATATTAATTTTGTGGTAACACGTTACTTGACAGGGCACAAATAACATAGCTTTATACTATTACTTATGTATTAATTAGCCACAAACTAAGTCTTAGTTACATGCTGATCTCATGTTAATTCATCATTAATGAACCATGATGCATGTTTTATCCCAAGCAGTTATATACAGTATTTGTTACTATATCTGTTACTTCTGTAAAACTTTGTGAACTACCGAAGGAACAACTAAGAAACTACTGAAGGAACAAGTAATGCATAACACAAGAAATACTGATGTCATATTTGTTCATTAATGAATCTAAGTATCTTTTTTCTGTCAAGTAGCAACTCTATTGCTCTATTTGCTCATTTATATTTCAGTAGTAACTGAGTTATTACTACGTATTTGTGCCCCATCAAGTAAAGTGTTACCAATTTTGCTTTAAATACTTAAACAAAATCTCCATGCTATTAACAGTTACCAGTAATCAAGTAATGAAAATTACTTTCTGTGTATGTGTCTGTTTATCGGGAACTCCGGAAGTCCAAATATGTTTCAAAGTATGGCGCTTTAATGCATGTCATGAACTTTGTAATATACAGATTAGACCTTAGAAATGCTCTACAGAATATTCTAGATGAAATGTAAACAAATTTGAAAGGGGTTTTCAAATTAAAATTTGGAATTAAAAAATACAATCTTATTAATCAGACTGGCAAGACTTTCCTCTATTCAACAGTGTGTAAACAGTTAGGAAATTATAACTATTTCTGCTTAAAAAACAAGCTTTAGCTGGCTGTGACAGCTAATGCATTGAACACACTGTAACAGAAACTCTAGACCTCGTATCTGTAAAATCGGTAGTGAACTAAAAGCACTCAAGCCTCACGTTAAACTGTCATAGGTTTAGTAAAGTAGTGGTAGTAAACAATGCGGTGTATGTCATCACTGACACGGACCTGAGATAGAGACAAGACCCTAAACAGGCAGACCTCACGCTAGCTACAGTCTTACAAGAAACAGGAAGTAGTATAAATTGGAGCTTAACTGCTTAAGTTGGAGCTTAACATATTACAACATTCAATAGCACCAAAAAAAGGATGATTATTACTAGACGGGCAACACATTTGCGGTATTTGCAAGCTGTGTTTTTTGTTGCAGTGGCTTTGCTCGCTGTCATTATAACGTCGGAATCTTATTTGCTTCAGCCAGATTGTTCTGCCAAAAATTCCAGGGTTCATATCTTTATAATCATCCCAAAGTAGCTGGATTTGAACGGGAGTGAGTTGCTGGTTTGCTCCAGCCGCTTTTGGAGGACAGTAATGTCACCACCGCCCGCTCTCCCCGGGAGGTGTACGTACACAGCCCCCCACAGACACGGCCCCCCTCCCTGCCCACAGCCAGGAGCTCTGCAGTGCTCTGCTTTTTTCTTTTTTCTCTTTCACCTCCTCCCTCTCTCTTCCTATTCACAATGCGGCACGGAGATGCAGCAGGAACATACCGGCAGTCGCTCCCTCGCACACACACCCAAATCTCCGTGCCACCACCACCTCCCCACTGCTACCAGATTAGGGAATGATTCTTACATCCCTGAGTGGGGGGAGGAAGGGGAGAGAAGGACATTCTTTTTTTATAAATTTTTTTGTTTTTACTATTTTGGTTGTTTCTTTTCTCTTTTTTTCTAGCTACCCCCAGAATCTGCCCCATTCAGTGGTTTGTCCCCTCACCATGGAACTTGACCCCTTTGAATCTCGCTGAACAGGGTGTGCTTAACTGCAGATGAAACGGTTTACCACTCGTGAGGTCCTTGGTCGTCCAAGGGCATCTGAGAGCAGCTAAACCCATCACCACTAAGAGCGGGCTTGGCTTCCCCTGGGGGGGGGGGAATGTTAAGCTTTCTTCAGTCTTAATTAAAGACCCCACGCGATTACAAAAGCAGGGTCTTGTTTAAAGTATGGCCTCATCCTCTCAGTCTTTTCTTTTGTAGTGCGGATAAGACGGAATGCCATCTCAGAGCTCTAAATTATTTTGCTATATGACTATTTATTGACTGTCTCTGGATTTGGCTGAACCTATTTAGAATTAGTTTATACATACTATAATAATATATTACATAATATATACACAAAAAATTCATACTTTAAATGCCTTTGTTGCTGGCTACGAATTATACGGGCTAAACATATTGCTAATGGTTCCCCTGCCTCTCAAACCAGTCTATCCAGTCCTACCGGGATTTACTGCTGATAAACTCCCTCCATGAGGTAATAAAGGAAATCTATACCGCTTGAACATATAGAAGGTGGGGTTGAGTCACTGATATGATGAGGTAACTGCTAACATTTAGAGCAAGTCCAAGAGAGGTTGCAACTTCAGAAGTCAAATCTCAAATACATTTTGTTTCACAGCCACAGCACATGTGTCATACTGAAAATGGTCTGTAGATCTCCCTCTCCTTCTTCTGTACCCCTTCACCCCTTCAACACCACCTCTTTCTCCATATCTCTGCCTTCTCCTGCTGCCATTTTCCCCCAGTTTCTCCTCCGTCGTCTGTTTCTGTCTTTCACCCACTCTTGCATGTGCTTCCCAAGACCCGCCCCCTTTGTACCAGCTGCCAGTCAAGCTCTGCCTTTTCCTCCCTGTCCACTCCTCTTCCAAGCTGTCACAAAACCTAAAGGTAGTGAATAATTAGCCCCCTCCCCCTCCCCCTCCCTCATGGGACAGAAGTGCTGACAGCAGGACTTCCTGTCCAGCTCACGCATCTCTTCAGAGCCTCCGCAGACAGGCTGAGACCTTGAGGAAGTGATTTCATTGGATGGAGCCTTTTAATGGTGTGTCTAAAAACAACAAGACACCGCAGTGGTCCATCATCCTGCATCTATGTCCTCGGTTTTTCCCACAATGCATCTGACCTGTGACTAGATAGCTGCAACCTCAGATCTCCTGATTTCTGAAAGCATGGTATTACTTACAGTAACACCGCAAATGACCAAAATGCGTCAGAGCATTCCAGATCATGCCCTTCTGAATCAGACTAAATGCAATTATTGTGTGTCACGCTAAAACCGGAATAACGTTAACGTAGAAACAACCATGATTCCATTACAGGATGACTAATAAAATGTACAAGTGTGCTTTATTTGTAATTAGATATCAGTTCTGTACATTGCATATTGTCAGAAAAAAGTAAAATTTGTATCTTTGAAGGTACCTTTACTTGTCACTCGGCCTGTACCCTCAAGGATCTACAAATTGTACCTCCAGCGGTAGGTAAATGTACCTTTCAGTCTAATTTAAGGTAAAGAAACGGACTCTGAGGAACATTTCCGTACCATTGGGGTACATTAATGTTGTTTGTACCTTGGGGAACAAAACTGTACCAGGCTTATACCCTTTTATCTGACAGCGTAGTGGATTGAATCCATCCTAGCAAAGGTCTGGCTTAGGTGGATACTGGCAAGGGCAAGATGGGTAATCGCCCAAATGCACTTTCAATAACATAACGAGGACCTATTAATTCTGTCCCCAATTGATATATAGTACAAGCATGCTGGATTATGATATTTGCTTAAAAGTACAATAAGTAGGGAAAATTCTAATGAAATTAAAGCATTTATTAATTTAAGATATTAAGATATATATTATATTTTACATTTTATATTTACCATAGTTTTTTTCTAGTCGTTCTATGTTTATTTTATTCAATAAATAATGAGATAACAATGCCACCCTGGGAGCCAGGATTACTGTATTATTCAGTTAATAGTATGGAAATTATATTGTAGAGTGTAACTGGCTGTGTAAATAAAAGAAGAGCTATTGAAACAACTGGCTACGTTTCAGTGCAGTGTTTCCCAATCCAGTCCTTGGAGAGCACTAGAAGGTCCACGTTTTTGCTCCCTCCTAGCTCCCTGCCAGGCAGCCCACATTTTTGCTGTCTCTCGGGAGCTGAGAGGGAGCAAAAACGTGGACTGCTGGGGGTCCCCAAGGACCGGATTGGGAAACAATGTATTAAATGTCGATTTGGCAGAAGGAAAATTGATTTTCTAGAGCGAGACCCTCCTCTACAATCTGATTGGTTATCTCTCTGAACCAATCATTTTTCATTCTGCCCTCAGAACATATTTCTTTAAGTAAAACTCCCACAAGAAAAGCAAACAGTCAACAAATGAACCTCTCAAACTGTGTAACCCCCACCTCCCTCAGACTCTACTCATACATTCCAGGAACGGGCAGATCATCCAGTACCGAAAAGTTTACAGCCCGTCATAACATGCCGTGTTGCTGCATAATTTATACAGAATCAAGAAATTGAATACGACAATTCCAACTCTGATGTCCAAATCATAACCCTAAGCTGCAGTTCAACCCAAGTTAAATTAGGCCAGCTCAAGCTGGGGATATGCTGTAGTCCATACAAACACAACGCGGTGAGTGTAGACATCAACAGTGATGATATAGTCTTTCCAAACTGTCTTCAAATCCCGTGAGACTTTTTCTGTGCTTTCATTTCGTTCGCCAGTGGCCTGGAGAGGATTCTGCCATCTCACCAGGAATAAACACTTCTACCACAAAAGCCCACACTACCCATAATCCTCCTGCCTTTGGTTCTGTAATAGGAGTTCACCAGGGCTGCCTCCACAATACCTGTCTGACGCAAATGTTCAAAATGTTCGGGTATCGCTGTTTATTGCTGTTGTTGAGTTGACATTGCCTTTATCAGATCGTTCAGTGTAGGATTCTATAACATCCCGCGGGTTTGCACTAGGTTCTATCGTTTCATCATTTAATTTCTCTGAAGGACCCCAAAGTTGCGCACCATTGATACCATCAGGGGATGTTTCAAAGCTGCAATATGGATCTGTAGGCCTGAAAGTTAGACTGATAATCACAGAGCCATGCATATTAGTCTTTCACTTGCATCTGTGCCTCTTTAACTCACAGACCCATTTCCATGCAGGCGTCTTTTGCATGTATGTTGCCAGGGGTCTCAAGTTTCATCAAAAGTTTGGAGCGAGATTTAATGGGTTAGGGGGTGTGTCTCACGGTCAATGCGTGAGCCTTGAGACCCCTGCATACCGCCGCCATCGGATCTTCTTCTTCCACCTCGTCCGCACTCCGTGTGCGCATCCATGTAATAACGAGCTTGCAGCGGGATCAAGTATAATTTAATTTGGAGTTTACACGGAAACAATAGACGCTATTTTCTGATTGGCTGGTAGATGGCAGTTGAATCTATAACTCAGGACAGCTAGGAACTGCGTCTTGTCCATTAATTCTACATAACAGGACACCTTGGTGGACGTTATCCCTTACTTCTCAGCGTGAGAAACACAAGGTGTGACGTGTGAGCGTGTGAATCGGTTGAAATGTGTGTGTCTCACAGTCAGTGGCCTGATGTTGCAGCAGCGCAGTGTTGCTGCATCATGCACCACGTTACATCAGGCAGAGGTTGTGGCCGGGAGTTTAACATGGAGTATTTGCTTCCTTACATCTCCATGTGCTGCGCTGGTTACCTTTGAGTTCCCCTTCTATTCAGAGTTCTCCCATTCCTGTACCTCACCGTACCTGGAGCTGTGATAATATAGAGGGACTCTGCAAATCACGCAGCAGCAATGTTATTAACAGGGGCCGATTAACTTCTCTAGGGGCCCTAGGCTGACATGGCTATGAGGCCCCCCAAGTGGGCCACTTGAGCTATTTTTTGGAGCCGAAAGAGAAAAGAGAAAGCATGAAAAATTATACAAAGCCAATGATCGGCTGATGGGTGCTGGCAGTGAAATTTGCTAATCAGGGGATTGCTGTCAGCCAGATTTAATAAGTTTAACTGTTTCATTTTTCCCAAGATGGGGTGGGACTGTAACCTGTAGGACAACCTAAGTGTTAAGGAGCTCTTGGTTAGGGGGAGTAAATTTGTCTCCGATGATAAGGAAGCTACCACAATGTGTGAGTGGAGACTGGGAGGTCGCATACTTCGAGGTCGTAGAATTAAAGAATGAGGTTTGTATATGGTTCGAGTGGAGGTTTGTTCATCGAGTCCAGAATTCACTGTGTGTGAGGTATGACCAGAAAAGCAGCCTTTACATAGTCAGTCGCTTTCATTTAAGTGGTTTTTCATTCGAGCGACCGCTTGGGCAGTACAATAATATATGAACTTTCTCCCTCTAAGGCTGATTCTGTTCATTTTTCTCTTTCGCTCTCATTAAGATAGATGGGGGGCGGAGGGGGTTGGGGAGCTGTGAGGAGATTCAAACGAGTGTAACCTGAGTATCTCTCACCAGTGCTGGCAGCTTGGAGCTAATCTTGGGTTAAGCTGTGCACTACAGGCACAGGGGGACACAGAGTAGCCTACAGACGCAGTGGCGGACAGGCTGGTGATCAGGAAGCCACGCAGGCTGGGAAAACTCGGGAAACAGGGAATGTAGGAAACAAACATTTTTACCTCATACAAGAAGCTATTGCTATATCGCTATCTGACTGATGGATGCTAATGTAGCTTTATTTTCAGAGACCTAATATACTGCATCAGATATGAATAATCATTCACACGAATGATACAGTGAACAGGAAATGGTAAGTGTCACACTTTCACAGATTAACATCTTTGCCTGAATCACACAACAAGGTGGCGATGCCTCTGTGACCCCATATTTTGAATATATTATCGTCTAGCATATCGGACCGCTAAAATATTCCGTTTGGCGCCATCACTGCACCATAACGCCGCAGATGCGCTGTGACGAGTGGGCTTAAGGGCAAGCCTCGCCGCCCAGCAGACAAAGGGCAGCGTTTCCGAATGCATCCCTGTACCCCCCCCACCGAATCACTTATCAAAGAGCTGGAGCTTCAGATCAGGCCCAAAGCGGATGTTAAGCGAGGAATTGGCTCAGCCGTACATCCCGGCCCCTGTGCTTCAACCTTCATCCGCAGGTTTCTGCTTTTCTGATTGGACGTTCCCAGCGATGACTCAAGGGTACGGGACACGTCCTCCTCTGATGGCTGCGCTAGTCTGCTGGGCTTTGGAGATGCCTTAGAACCAAAATTAATAAAAGAGAGTCCTGGAAAACTGAATAGGAAGTGTATCCATGGGAAGTCTTACGCTCCATGGATCATTTTGTCCCAGGTATTAGTAGGTTATACTGACAAACAGCAAGAGCCAGGCCCTTTAACAATCATTACACATTTATTACATACATACTTTCTCAATTGGAATTGAGGTGTCTGTTCCATTGTAGAGGTTCCGGTAGCAGTTCTGACGACCATCATCACTGTTTAATAAGCTACATCAGGGCTTTGGTCTGTAGTGGTTAATAATCATCCCGTTTACTCAGCACCATAAATATTAAAGTGTCCCTCTTCTGAAATATTAAACCCTACCGCAGGGGGGGGGGGGGGGGGGGGGGGGGGGGGGGGGGGGGGGGGGGGGGGGGGGGGGGGGGGGGGGGGGGGGGGG